>JANUWF010001428.1:0-351784 GCA_026120185.1 Voacanga thouarsii
TGCATTATTTTCCAAAAGTAAATTTTCTGTATAATAAGAATCAAAGGATTAAGAAAAAGTTAGATTTTGGAAATTCAAGATATCGGTGTGAAATTGAAAGATACTTACATGATGGTAGATTGTGAAATACTTCTTGGTACACAATATTTTTTGTGTATGTTTTGAATTCTTCGTCATCTTGCAATGCCAGGATCTTCAATCCATTTGGATTCTTTACTCTTGAAACAGCAACATAGAGTTGTCCATGACTGAAAATAGGCTTTGGTAAGTATAATCCAACATCTTCTAAAGTTTGTCCTTGACTTTTATTGATTGTCATTGCATAGCAAATTTTGATTGGGAATTGTCTTCGACGCATTAGAAATGGCAATTTGCTTTCCGTTGGAGACATATCAATTCGTGGGATGAATTTGCGTAGCCCAATATGTGAACTCTGAAATGATTTACGCTTCAATTACAAATTTACTGTTTGTGTTATGATGAGTCTTGTTCCATTGCACATTCCTTCACTTTGATTTAAATTCAGTAACAACATGATTGGAACCCCTACTTTGAGTTGAAGATTATGATCTGGAATCCCTGGAAATTGTAAGCTATTTAAGAATTCCGTTGGATACAAAACATCTTCTCTACGCAACATGTCCAGTTGATTTATCAATGACATCGAGCTTTTGTACTTGTTGCAACTCCTCGGGAATCATTTGCATTATAAAAGCATTGATCTGATCAATTGTTTCATTCCTTGGTGTTAGTATTGCTCTGTTCATTAGATATTTCTTATCACATCTTTGAGCATCAAATTCCTCATAAAGCTGCATTAAAAATTGCTTTGATTGGATTTTCTGTTTCTGTACTCTATATTTCTCTGGAATTTTGATCCAACATGGTTCTTCATCAATTGTCCTTGAAATTGAATGCTCGGTTCCATTTCCAATTCTTAGAATCCAATACGAGAATTCTTTCGGTGTATGTTCTTCTTGAGCTTGTGATGAACAATTTTGGAGACGCATATTTGTGTTTAATGTTAACACCTATCAACATATACAAAATAACAAAATATTAAGTGTAATAAAGTAAATATATGCACTAATTTAATTTGTAATGCTAAATTTACCTCACGAGTTACTCCAAATCTCTGATTTGTTTATTCTTGAGTTTACAATTTACGACCTTGTAGCTTTTGGGATTCTTGGGAGTATTTGTCTAAAATCACCTCCAAGTAAAACTGTTTTGCCACCAAAAGAATGTTCTTCTTTGAAACACAGGGATCCACTTGAGTATATCCTTGATTGTTACATCTCTATTGTTTCAAAAACATTTTTATCATTCATTGGTGCTTCATCCCATATAATCGGTGAGCATCTACTGTATCAATTACGCCAATTGAGTTCCTTGTTTTATTAAACATGTACTATCTCCGCTGCACTTTAATGGGATTTTGAATGCTGCTATGAGTTGTTCTTCCACCGAGGTAACAAAAGAGTCTGCTATTCCTGTTATTTATGAAGACAGAATAAAATATTATAAATTAGGAATGTGAATTTAATGGAAAAGTATGGTGTTTTGTTTTACACGATGATGCAACGAGCTAAGACAATTTTTTATTCTGACCTTAGCCTTGTAATGATTGTTTTGTACAGAAATGTTTTCCTGTTCCACCATATCCATAAAGGAAAAACACCCTAGACTCATTCTTTATGACTTGCATTCACCACTTTTTCATAAACACTTCTTTGTTCAACATTAAGGTGATGAAACATTCTATGATGTTCTTCTTCTAGCTCATTTATATCAAATGAAATCTCTTCCCTCAGTAATTTCTTGTTAAAATCATGCACCATTCCTTCATTGATCATTGGTAACCCCTGAAAGTCACTCAATGATTTTCCATATCCAAGTAACAATTTTTGAATATTGCAAAGAGTGAAATTTTTCAGTTGTTCTTCACTAAGCCTCAATCTTGGTGACTTTAACATCTTTCGTTGCACTGTGTAGTATATCATCACCTATTTTTGACCAATTCTTTTCCCAGAATTGTCCTATATTTGAAACTTCACAGAATATAAGTATCAAAACAAACAATTCTCTGAGCTTACTTCCTGTAGCCCAATGTGCTGCTTCTTCAATTGCATCGTTCCACTCTTTATCATCTTGTAGTAGACCTAGAGAATAGCAGGCATCCTTAAATGATGTATATGTAACACCATTTATTGTGCGGATGTTTTCAAATGATGTTGGACCTTTTACAATATTGAGTAACATCCGTAGAAAATACCTCTCGCCACAACTTGGAGGCACATACGTAATTCTTCCAATGCATCTCTTTGTTTTTCTTTTTTTCCATGATTTCTCCTGTCTATTCCATGTGTATTTGCTTGGGAATTCTATATAAAGCAACTGTCTTGCTTCAACATCAGTAGCATTTTTTTGGAACCATTCAGTCAGCATAGTTTTCCCAGCATTTTCTCTATTAAGAATTTGTGGCAATAGATCATCATCTTTGAATATGAGAAGTTGCTCACCATCTAGATGTACACATAGTCTTTCTACTGCTGGTATTCTAAAATGTATATCAAAATCAAAGATTCGCCAACTTTCACACGGAGATAAATATCGACGAGTCTAAAAATGCTACGATTTCATCTTTTGGAACTTCGAATTCTTTTCAATTGCTTGAGGGATTTGATGGATTAGTTACAATCACGGCTTCAATTCGATCAAACCCTTTGGTAATGTACTTGAACAGATACTTAATTGCTTTTGATTGATTGCAAGCTTCAACATTGATATGGCTTTGATACTTGAGCAATAAAAATGCTGTTGTAAGGAACAACATACCTATTGTCCAATTGGATTCCTCGTTTTTCCACAAATGCTGTTATTGCATCTTCGTTTGTATAAGCAATAACCATTACTATCAATGCTTGTTTCACACTGGAAATCTTTTGGAAAGTGCTTTGAACATGTATCTGTAAAAATATTTTTATTTCATCAAACAATATTTGATACTTAACAAAATGTTGTATTTTTTTCATAATCAGGAAACAAATAAAACATACCATTACTCATGCATGGTGAATTTGGATTTGCTAAACCACATGGGCCATGCATCATGAAATTTGAGGCTGCTTCATAACATTGAGGATCAGTGATTGGATCAGGTATTTACGCATCGATAATCTTATCTATATCCTCTTTGTTATTTCTCTTCACTTGTGTTGTCTAACCAAAGCGAGCATATGAGAGTGTGGTAATCCTCTCTTTTGGAATTCAATTGTGTATACAACTATAGTGGAATATAAAAACATTCTTAGTTAAAACAGATTGAATAAAATTGTAACAAAATTCATTAACTTTGAATGAAGTTCGAGAAATACTACAAACACTGCTTGAACTTGCCCAAAAATTTTCTTCTTCATGATATCCTTGGTCATTTCATCTAGTTTCATCTTGAAAATCCGTGATTCAATATCACGGACGATTTTCAGCCTTTTGATCTCCTTTTTGGCTCAAATAAGATTGAATTTCATGCCAATTTGGATTTTTTGTAAATGTAATAAACAAATCTGGGTTTCCATATGTTACGCAAATTGCCATTGCATCTTGGTAGTTCTGAATCATGTAGCGTGGACTCCCTGTGAATGTTGATGGCAAAATTATTCGCTTTCCAATTTTCGTTGAATCAATATCACCTTTCTCTACTGCATCTTGTATATTACGATAGAGATCACTTCTCAATTTTCCTTGATTTCTTCTGATCCGAGTCCAGTCTTTGTTGCTCAATCGCGAGTATAACAATCCACAACAAATTGTTGGAAAAGTCGACCTGCCGAGTGTAACATTACATTGGACATCCACTCTGTCTTGGATAACATAAGAATAAAACTCATTCATTGTTACAAACCTCCTTTTTGTACGAATCTTCAGTCTCTTTTACTGCATATTTGATTTACGTATGAAAACCATCTTCTCCATAAGGAAATAACAATGGATACTTGCAAAGCCATAAATGAAGGGTGCAAATAGTCGATTCTTTTCAAAGAACCATTTCTTCCTTGAACAATAATATCTCGATCCAAAGACTTATGTTCAAAATCTCCTATTATCAAACACTGCAACTTCATTGCATTGAATCTCATTATATTCTCTCTTCTTCTTTGAAAATTGACCTCTTATTTTTAACGTCAAGTTTTCAATATCGAGAATCCTTGAATCGTTCTCTTGCCATCCGAAATGCTTGTGTCAATACTGTTATTATGATCAAACATACGAATGAAAGAGTCAATAAGTTGCTCGTCCAATGCATCATTACGGTGTTTCGATTCACGAGCATCTAAGCTGATTTTGAACCTCATTATCAGTGTCGTGGACATATAATTGACAAAAACTTGGTTTTTTCCCTATCTCAGGAAGAAGCGTGCCAATTCGATGGTGATTTTGACCACAAATTCGATATATGTATGGACTGGATTTTGTATTGATACTTTGATCAATATAACCACCAGTTGAAGTCATGGCAAACATTGAATTATAAGCTCAAATATTCTCAAAGAACTTATGATTGGTGGTGTTATTATCTCGAAGAAGCAAACTTTTCAGTGGTTCAGGCCATTCCTTGCTGACTGGGAGTTTAACTTTACCGTGCCTGCAGCATATTGTAAACTTTGGATATAGGTAATCCTTTTGGCTTTTCAGCCTTTCCTCATACCAGAAAATAGCACCACAATGTTTACAGGTGTAATTTGGATCCTCATATCGTGACATCACAAACATTGTGTCTTCTACAAAAATAGTAAATATATATGTTAATTTACAATTTAATGAACTAAGAAGAGTTTAAAATTACCTTCTGCAAGAAGCTTTGTCTTTTACTTTTTATGACTCCAAGAATTTGAATTGGCATCTTCTCTGTTTTCCTGTTGTTCCTTTCATTTTCTTTTCTTATTCTGATTTGTTTTTGATGTGATATTCGGGTGGCCTACGGGGGTTCTGTTGTTGTGAATGCGGGGCAAATGTTTGTAATTTCAATTCTCTTTGTTGTTTCAGAATGTTTCTCCTGCGTAACCGCGCTTGCTTTGCAACAGTCTGGATTTTTAATTGTCTTTGATATCTGAGAATATTTCTTCTGTTTAACCGTGCTTGTTTTGAACCAATAAATTCTACAACCAAACAATTTCAAACCAAAAATATTTAGTTTAACAAAAATTTATTAAGACAGTAACCATACTTATAAAAGAATATTTGTTTGTACCTGAATTCATGTTTCGCAAGGATATTGATGTATTGTGGGAGTTTGTTGTAAAATTGTTGTGTATGTATTTCACCTTCATCCGTAAAGTCAATTCATCCGGCAATATTATATAAGAATTCTGTACAATCGGTTCAAAGGGAACGTTTAATTTTACGAAGCAATTTGTTATGTATTTAAAAGAATTTTTTTTGGAGATCTAAAAAGTTGTTTACTTTTAATAAACAGAACATTTAATTTTTTTTTTAAATGTATTGGAGAATTTGAAAAGAGTTTGTATCTTTAATAAATAGTTAAAACATTGTTTTTCACATAAATTTTAATGTTTTGTTAAATTTAAGTACTGTTAATGTTCTTAGCTATTGAATATGTGAAGGTCTTTTCATTTTTTAAAACAGTAATTTTACATTGGTTTAGATATTCGTCGTAAAAGGTAGAAGTAAGTAGAAGTGTTTTGATTGTAATAAATAGATTTTGCATTATTGATTTATGAAAATTAACAGCTCAAGGCTATATGTAATTTGACGCCCCAAAAACAATGAATGTTTTTTCAAACATTTTCTTTTTGCATGCTACTAAAAATTTTGTTATACATTGCATCAATTTCACATGGCTTTCTTCAATTGTTGGTGTGTGTATTTTTTTGTTAATAAAGTATGAATTGTTAGTAAGTAAAATTAAGTAGAGAGAGTAGTTATTGAACATTCTAATTTTCTTCAGTTATTGGTGTGTGTACTTCTTTTTACAGTTTTCTAATTTTCTTATAAATGACTTTGCAAAATGGCTTTCTCCGATTAACATTTCCAAAAGGAAACATAGTGATTACCTAGCACTCATTTTATTTCATTAGAAGCTAAATGATATTTTTTTCTCATTTTCCTTGACTTTCTTAGTGTGTTACTGTTAAACGATCCCAATTTGCAGATGCTGGTTGTTTTTAACTATTCTTCTGTTTTTCTTTCAGATTAGAGTTGTAAAGTCTTTTGTGGTTACAGCTATAACATTTCGTCAACACTCAAACATTAATACAAAGTGGCCGTACAATGACATTGTGGTTTATACTGGTAGCATTGTTGCTAAAGATGCGAAAGAGGAAAAAGTGACTGCTGACATTGAGCTGTTTGGGCCAATTAATGCATCTCTTGATATCTGTGACAACAAAAAGCATACAAAAGCGCAGGAGTGGAAATAGAGTTTCTTGTAGAAGTATTTTTTAGGAAAATAGTTTTCTGCAATTACATTTTTGTATTTTCAGTTTTTGTTGTGTAAAATTATAAACTTAAATAGACTTCACTAAACAAATACTGTCTACACTTGGACATCGTAGAGATTCGAATGATTGTGTATCAAGTTCAATTGTCCTATCAATTTAAGAAACTATAATAAATGACAATATGTACTATTACCATGAATTATCTAAATATCAGCAGTATGAGAACAATATGACTTATTATTTTTGGAATTTACTTTCCTCTGTCTTAGTATTTCCCTGATTTTTAATATTATAGTTTCAACATGACCAATAGAAATCTACTACTAAGCACACTTATGTTACTAAGCAGCAACCATATAGGTTTTCAGAAACAATATTAATAGAGCAATATATGTAACTGAGTTTCAAGAAATAATTAATGAAACACAAAAAACCTCTGTGAATTTCAAATCCTCAAAAACTAAACTAAGGGAGTGATGTTACACTTTGAAAATCAGAAATATAAATCTTCTACTAATCACTGTCATGTTGTTAAATAGCATCGATATGGAAATGCACAATGTGAATAGACCATTAGTCCATCTCATATCTCAGGGTGCAGCTAAAGTGGGAATCAATTTTCTGCTATATACAACAGCCATGAGAAGATGAACTGGAGAACATTAGTCCCTCTCACATCTCAGGATGCAGGTAAAGTGGGAATCATTTTTTTGCTATATACAACAGCCATGAGAAGATGAACTGGACTGAGAAATACACACATGATACGAAAAACATAAGAGTAACTTAGCAAGGCAGTAACTGAAGTAGGAAGCTGATAGACACCTAAGGAGGAAGCACCCTCATGTTACTAATCAGCAACTTTATGGATATGCAGAATGAAAATATAGCTTTTCAGAAACATCATTAGCAAGGCCATATATGTAACCCAATATCAAACAATAATTAATCATGCACAAATATTTCTGTCAATTTGAAATCCTTAAGAAGGTAACAAATGCAGTAATATCAGAATTAGAAAATCACCAATAGAAAGCTTCTAACCAATATTGAATGACAGTTTATCAAATTTAGCATTAGTCCCTCTCATATCTAAGGGTGCTGCTAAAGTGGGAAACACTTTTCTGCTATATACAACAACTATGGGAAGATGAACTGGACTGAAAAATACACGCATGATACGTAAAAAAAGGACTAACTTAGCAATGGGGTAACTGAAGTAGGAAGCTGATATACACCTAAGGAGGAAGCACCCTAAATGAAACACAAAAAGCCTCTGTGAATTTCAAATCCTCAAAAACTAAACTAAGGCAGTGATGTTACACTTTGAAAATCAGCAATATAAATGTTCTACTAATCATTGTCATGTTGTTAAATAGCATGGATATGGAAATGCACAACGTGAATAGACCATTAGTCCATCTCATATCTCAGGGTGCAGATAAAGTGGGAATCACTTTTCTGCTATATACAACAGCCATGAGAAGATGAACTGGAGACCATTAGTCCCTCTCATATCTCAGGATGCAGTTAAAGTGGGAATCACTTTTCTGCTATATACAATAGCCATGAGAAGATGAACTGGACTGAGAAATACACGCATGACACAAAAAACATAAGAGTAACTTAGCAAGGGAGTAATTAAAGTAGGAAGCTGATAGACACCTAAGGAGGAAGCACCCTTATGCAGTAATCTCAGAATTACAAAATCATCAATAGAAAGCTTCTAGGCAATATCGAATGACAATTTATCAAATTTAGAATCTAAAATACTGAATTGCAAAAACCACAATCTGGAATTATCAAAAATAGGGAACATATCAATTCCGTTTTGTTCAACGAAGAATAATCTAACAAATCAACATCAATTAATTCTTTTTTTTTTTTTGAAGACCTTCTCTAATCCATTGCATTTTCTTCTCCATCACCTTCAGAAATTGAATTTTTCTGTGTTACTTTGTCTTTCATTGGAGGTGTTACAGATACAATATCATCTGCAGTATCAATAGCATTGCCTTGTTCAACTCCCTCCTGTAATAATGCCATTTGAAGAGTTCAGAATATACATAAGAATAGGATATAAAGATTGAATAATTTATGATCAAATACAGTCCTTTACCTTTTCCTTTCTTAGACTCTTTATTTCACTTGCTAAGTACAATCTTATGACTGTAAAATCCTCCTTCTGTGTTCCCAAGTTGAACATATTCACTTTTCCTTGGAAAACATATGAACCACCAATAATGCGTTCAATAACTTGAGGAAGAGCAGCTCCCATATCATCCTATATTCAAATCACAACAATGTTTTATTATAGCAAAATCTGCAAACTATGGCCATTATAATTCCTCAGCACAGCAATATTAACTTACATCTATTTCTTTTTCAGCAAGTTCTGATGCAGCAATATTGGTTAACTTTTCAACATCCTTATCAAACATTGTGAATCTTGCCTTTCCAGTATGATCAATAACTTCCATTTCAACACGATACCTTGACCAAATACAATCATTCTTAAAACTTCATAAAATTTCACAGCGAATCAATTTTTAAATGTATTGAATGTTCTTTAAAATTCAAAGTACCTTATTAAAGGTGATTTCTCTAGACGATGACACATATCGCAGAAAAACTCGTCATCCACAAATTTGAGCTTGCAATGACATTTTGAGCAAGAATTAAAACGCCATCCACATGTTTCATCAATTGAAGAAATTGTTCCGTAGCAATAAAAAGGCTTTTCCTGTATAGAAAACACATATAATGAATGATCATACTTATAATTAAAAATAAAAAAACTTGTAATGAATTGGTAAAGCAGTTAACAATCAAAGCTGCCAGTCCATCCGTCTCACCAATTTTTCTTTTTTTCACGAAAGAAAAATATATAATTATTACCATTTCTTCAGGTTGTTGCAGTAGCAAATTGATATCATTGATACTCTTCTTGTTCGACTCTATTTCTTCACTACTTATGACATTGTTCATCACTTGGATTTGCTGTGTAGGAATCACATCGCTACGACTAAAGTTGCACCAATAAAAGACAATTTTATTAAATTTCAGCACAGAACAATGTCACAAAAAGCCGTTCCAATATAAATGCTGAAATGAATAACATCAGAAATCTTGATGAATTTTGCAAATATGATAATTTTCACATCTAAAACATGTACATCTTGATATATTTGTAGAAATTGAAAGCTCCAAAAACATCTACTTGTTCAATTATATCAAATAACAGTCTCTTTTTTTTTTTCTTTTGTGAAGTATATATGAGTGAAACATGTGTACAGATATATAACAGATACAAAATTTGTTAACATATTGTTAGCAACTCAATCAATTGACTGAGTGAATTCCTTTCCAGATTGATTTTTATGTTCACAGATTCACTGTCTTAGCAGCTCAATCGTTTTTGACCAAGATCCTTAGTTGTCAATACAAAACCTTCGTTAATGACCTAATATTGCAGTACTCTAGCATCAAACTTTAACATTACATACCTTTGGCGCATCAAGTTTACATCAGGATAATCAAGGTTAACGAAAATCTTTGTTGCACTGCTTGATGTTACAGAAATACGGCCTACAGAAATGACTCAGTATCAAATTTCACCACAATTCAATTATCAAAGCAACCCAAAATGTTATTACCCTGGAAACGTCGCATGATTGTGGACGTGATAATGACTACATATAGTTCCTTTGTTACATCCAATTCAGCACGATTCAATATCATAGCAAATGAATCCCACAGTGTAACACGGACCCTGCGTTGCCTAAAATAAAAATATATACAAAACTATGAAATTACTCAGCAATGATAGCTTCAAACTTTGCTCAATGCCTATCAGATTGAGCAGTAAATATAAGCACATAATCCACTACTCTTAGTTGAATTGATCATTGACTATCAAGTTCAATTGTCCTATCAGCTTTAGTATCATGTATAAGCACATGATCTAGTACTCTTGCTTCTATTGATAGCTATTATTGGATCATGTACAGAAGAATATTGAAAACTTAACTGTAAATCTTCTAAATCAACATACTGCATTCCAATTCTTTGTGTCTGTCCTTGTTTTTCAATTTTCTCAGATAATCCACATAGACGACCTGCTATATCTACATAGCAAAAAACAATATTGAACGATTCCTGTACATGGCAAATTTCAAACTTCGCACAAAAAAACACTTAGCAATTAAAAACCCACCTTGATCAGCAAGTTTTTCATGTTGGTCAAAAGGAATGAGCATAAATTTATGCCTTGGAATTCTAGGAAGTTTATCAATCATTTCATCTAAAATGGTTCCAGAATGGAATTGTATAAAAAAATTTTGCTCACACATTTTATACTTAGCTTTATATTCCAAGACACAGAAATTTTTTAAGACATAATACTTTCCCTCTTCAATTGCACCACGGAATTCATCTGCAATCTTGCTCCTAATGATCATATGCATAACAGTTTCCAGCACAGAAAACATATGGGTTCATACTGATACAAACAGGAAACAGAAGAAAGAATTGACAACACATTCGGTAGATTAAACATTACTTGCTCATCAATTCCGAGAAATTCTATACTCATAAATTCTCCCCCTTTTTGTGCATTAAACGCTTCACATATCCTATCTACACGAAATCGAATTCGATTCTTTTGATGTTGACGTCCAATATCCTTGAACATCACAAAATTCACCTTACCACCACTCATCTTGTTTTATAGCTCCAAAGCAGGGAAAAGAAATTACTTGACAATCCAAAGAAAGAACCATTGTATATAAACATCCAGCAGAAAACGCTTGATATGCCACAATCAATCCATTTCACAATACCAAGAAAATTTCTGAAATTTCACATATGACGAAATTAAATATACAGGGGAAAACCCAATTCTTGTTCTGTAAATACAAAAAGACACGAAACTCAAGAAACCAAGAACCAAGAAACTATTCCACCTGCAGAAAAACCAAGAAAAATAAATCTCTTTACGCACACACTGAGAAATGATAATAGTTTAGAAACATGAAACCAAGAAATCAAAAAGACACGAAATGAATGCCTAACTATTGCACCTGCAGGTCAATTTCAATAAAGTAGAAATGAAAATGGGCAATGAATTCGAAGCACCAAAAACCAACATCGTTTACCGCTGCATAAGAACCAACAAACAAACCCTCTTTACGCCGACAGTGAGCAAAACCTATAGATCATACCCCAACAATTAAATCGCATCTTCAATCAAATGAAACCCAGAAATCAAAAAGACACACTTCGAATTCCTTCCCAAATTAATGAAATCGATATAGCACTAACTCAGAACAAATGAAACCGAGGAACAGAACATCCTATAAATAATCCACTTCTGTCTCATAAAAAATCACTTCTCAAGACAATAAGAAACAAACGAAAATCATACAATAAACCCAAAACTCTAAACCTAAGATCTATACCTAGTAAATAAACCTAAAAAAAAAACCTAAAGCCATACTACGAAGTACTTCACAAATACTTTTCTGCCAAAGCAACCAAGAAATCAACAAAAAATTATACCTATTGACCTAATTATGCTGAGGTGTCAAACCCACAGCAGTTTACCCCACAGCTTTACATATTATTAAAACCTAAAGCCATACTACAAAGTACTTCACAAATACTTTTTTGCCAAAGCAACCAAGAAATCAACAAAAAATTGTACCTATTGACCTAATTATGCTGAGGTGTCAAACCCACAGCAGTTTACCCCACAGCTTTACATATTATTAAATTTAAATTATATAAATTTTCAAATTTTTTTATTTGCTTAAGAAAAAAACAAATTGTGAGGATTAAATTCACATCCTCATTAATAATACCTCTAGTTTCTCCACTTCTAAACAATTCTTTCTCGTCCATAATCACACAACTCATTGAGATTATAATTAGGTCCTTTCTATTTTGATTAAGTTTATTCCCCCCCCCCCCCCATTTTTCCCCCTATTCACCTTAATATGTAATTACACCACCTATATATCTTGATTACCTTCTAAACTCAACCTATTCAGTTCCTCAATGCTAGTACTAACTATATAGTTCAAGGTTTGGGATCAACCCTAGTCATTCATTTTTTTTTCAGTTGAAATGGATAATTTCATTATCAAATATTTGAAATTGTATAATACAGATAAAAGTTATCTTAATTTATAATCAATAAAAACCGGCTAACTCCATTCACATTATTTTTTAACTAGCTCACTTGACCATTTTTCCTCTCATTAGTTTTTATACAATAATCAACTTATATTTTATTCAAGTAATGCGGTATTATTTTTATTTTTAGCATAACTAATTTCAACTACACAATTTAATAATTTTATTTTTGACAGGCATATATTAATTGTATAAATAAGATTATATTTTTTACTTATTTCATCCTAAAAATCATGTTAATTTAGGACATGATACGAAAATTAAGAAATTACTAAAACTTATATAATTATAATAGAAAATAACTATTATACCATTAGATAAAAGTAAACATTCATTAATTATTTTTCTCTTTACATTCATTAATGATTTATTGTGAATGTACATATTCTTGATTAAAGAAGGGGCAAATTAGAAATACAAGTAATAAATTTATTTTTAATTTGTAAGATTGATAAGTATTTTAGTACAACAAAAATAAAAAATTTTGACATAATTTTTAAGATGGAAGGAGTTTTATTATATTTATAAGATTTGAACCTTTTAAATATAAATTAAATACTACATCCGTTTCACAATATAAGTCGCTTTAGACTTGATTTTTTTTTTTCACAATATAGGCTATTTTATAAAGTTTTATACAAATTTATTACTTTTTTTCAATTTTATCCCTACCTATAATTTCTTTCTTTCCACTAATTATGACTCAATTTGTTCTAATTATCAAAGTAGACAAATACTTGGCTTAATTTGGTTGGGGTAAAAATAGGAAGGAAAATGGGAGAGGAAGTAATCAATAGGTAAATCCAAGATTTATCTCGTTTGGTTAGGGTGTAAAGAGAGTGAGAAGTAAATGTGAAAATGGAGTGATGCCCCTTTGCAAATCTTTTTCTTCCGATTTGGATGAAAATCACATTTACTTCTTATTTTCGCTCAAACCAAATAGGATAAGAGTAAATACATTTGCTTCTCCTCGTGCAAGTAAAATGTGCTATTCGTTATTTTCTTTCCTCTCCCTTCCTTTTCGTGAATCAAAACAAGCTTTAATTAAAAGTATTTTTAAACTTTTAATTTTAAAATTATTTGAAATTTATTTCTCAATTCATGTATTATATTGTGAAACGAGGAGAATAATATGTATATCATATTTAAATCCTTGCATCTTAATATATAGGGTAAAATGGACAAATGTAACTCTTTAGGGGCCAAATCGAATACGATGAGAGTTACTAGCACTGAAATTAAAATGAAAACGAATAGCCATGCCCTTACAAGAACATGTCGCTGCCGCCGGCGCAACTCAACGCCTGAAGAAAGCGGTTTCATTCCATCGATCGTCATGTTGTCGCTGTCAAGACAAGTGCAGAGGTCTGCTCTCACTCCATGCCTTCATATGCCTCTGACAACCTCTTTCCAACTCCGTTATGCTCGAACAGACGCGGGTTCAACTCCGACCAGAAGGCGGTCTAAGTTTTCTCCATCTTCGATGCTGAAGAAAACAAAAGATGACAAGTCAGAATGGTGGGTCGTCGATGGAGAAATGCACGAGATCGGCGACAATGTCCCGCCGCGAGAGCGCTTCGTGGTCCCCAGGGAAAATATTCCCAACAAGCGCCGCAAGCAGCTTCGCGAGCAGTTCATGCGCCGCACTCGCCTCGTTATTAAAGAATCCGTTAGTTCTCTGCGTCTCCTCTGTTTCTAGGGTTTTCATTTCAACTTTCGTATTATTCTTTGTTGAATTAATTAATCAAATTCTAGCATGCTGTGCATGTTCTATTGATTTGCTGGTCCAGTCGAGGAAATGATTCGGATCATGATAATTGATTTACTAATTTAACTGATAGGAGCATGAGCCATGGTGCAAAAGATACATGGAACTGTATAACGAGCTTAGGGAGAACTGGGAAAGGCTTTACTGGGACGAGGGTTATTCCAAGAAACTTGCTCAAGATCATGCTAACTATGACTCTGCCGAAGACGATGAAGAAGATTTCAATCCCTATAGGTTGCTATTTCACCAGCGTTTTTTCCCTTATTTATTTTTCTTATATTTACTCCTGCCTCTTGGAATAGAGAGATACAGAACTGCAAAATTGGAAAAGTTACTTTTATTATATTTCTTTGCTACCTACCATTTTTCAATTTATTTGTTGTTATATCTCATTGTCTTGCTTATAAAAAGTCTCCACTTAACAGTTCTAGGCTTAGCCTGGAAGGAAAGAAATGAAAGATTATTTCTAGTTTTCACTTTTTGTGATGTTTAGAAGGAGAAGAAAGAAAATAAATGGAATTACTGAATTGTTCTTGTCCAAGCTCATCGAAGCATTCAAATTGAAGAGAAACGCAAAGAAAAGAGAAGAAAACTCACCAGCAAAGAATTGTTATTCCACTTACTTTGCTGTTAACAAAAACAATTATTTCCAGAAGAAGTAAGAACACGGGCATAAAAGGTGAACATACATTAAAGTTTTCATTTATTTTCTTCCAGTTCATACTGGCCAAATAAATTGAAAGCACTGACTTTGTTTTTTCCCCTTTCATCTGAATATGAGAATTAAATATTTGTTGTTGTCCTCTCTTCGCTCAGTTTACTGTTATATTTAAAGCTCACTCTCCATGTAATATTGTTGGACTGAATGTGATGACCGATGTCTTTCTTGTTGCAGGAGAAGGCAATCCCCTTTTGACCAAAGGAAGGTAATATGTGGATGCATTATTTGGATGATATGTCTATTTTATGTAATTTTATTCTGACAATTATATATGTTTGTAAGAGTCATTTACTCTCAACAGAAGGAATTGGTTTCAATATGACTTCTATATATCAAGACTTCTGCGAATGCCATTGTATATGACTTCAGGAATTTCCAAATCAGGAATCAATAGTGAAAAATATATTTTGCTTGAACTCCATTGATAAATCAAGAGCCGATTTACAGGCAGTAAATATCACTTCTACAAACTCCATTGCATATTTGTATAAGAAAGAAAAATATATGTTTTGCTTGAACTATTGTATTCTATAAATTAAGGCAGAGGTTTTGTTATATGTTTCTCCAGCCTGAAATATTCTATGAGATGGCTTTGACTGGAACTTCTTTCCTCCTTTCCTCCTCATTGTTAGTTTGTTTGTCAACATTCAGCAGTGGTGCAAATGATTGATTGACTATTTTAAGTATTGGGCCCTTCCCAAAATTTTCATTTCTTGATCTTTGTAGTCTTATTTCTCTCTTCCTTTTCTCTTTCCCCCTGATGATGTCTTGCATGAATGTATGGGGATTGAAAATGTATTTAATTGTTCCCGGTGTTATGATACACTATCTGATTTTTAAACTTTTTACCATAAAATTGTTCTTTCAAATATTCTTTTGATTTCGAACACTTTGAGTTGGCCTTCTACAGGACCAAGGAATTGGAAGAAATAAGGAAGTTGATACTTGGCAAAAGGCTAGCCAAATTCGTGATAAGTTTGAATACGACAGAGATAGGAGAATGAGAGAGAAAGGTTAGTTCACTTGTTTTTGACCAAGTTGATGTTATGATTTGGGTAGAGGCATAATCAGTTAAAGTTCATGTACTAGAGAACCAGACTTGGGCAATTAATACTGCATGGAACTTAATTTGATTTGACCACTATTTGTCATTTGATCTCAGACTTCAGTCCAAATGTCACTGTATATGTGAAACTGTTTTTATCTGTTTTGGTAGAATATAGGATCATACAGAAATTATATACCGAATTGCTGTTAAGTTGGCATATATACGCGAGTGATGGGATTTATTATGCTTCAAAATCTCTAAATTTGTTGGCTTAAAGTGTTGAATTTTTAATGTTTATTGTTCTTTCAATTCTATTCTACTTGAATAGTGATAATTTATGTTCAACTTGCAGCCTTTGCACCCATGACTGGAGGAAATGATTTCAGTATGCATGATTCAGCCTTAAGGAATTCACCATTCAATGCTAAGCAATATGTTTCTGACAGTGATGGTGAATGAGGGAAATGTAGACAAGCTTCCTAGAATGCATTTTCCATGATTGTGACGAGGGATCCTAACCTTTTCGAGAGAATCCCCTCGGTAGGGGATTGAATGGGCTTCAGAAGTCACAATTGAAAATTTCTTCACCCAGTGTTCATGATCTGGCTAGTCTGAGATGGAAAGCAAAAATATGTGAAATTACATTAAAGGGACAAAATTCGCAAGCCTGTGGCTTCTAAGCTGCAAACCTCACCTTTGCTGCTTTCTCTTCTTTCTGCCATGGTACGAAGTTGTTACAGCATTCTTAGAAAGATGTTAGATGCCTAATACCTCAAAGTTGTTGGAGCGCAATTTGGTTTTGGCTTTGTGTTAGTTATAGTTGTTTAAAATGTATATAGAGTTTTGTTATTTGAAGCCTGCTATGGACAAAGTTGGATGTTCTACTGTGAGACTATATTTGCCTGTTCTTAGTCACTTCAATGTCTTAAGTTAATTACCATATCTATCTGATGCGAGGTTACTATCGCGGGCCTTGTTCTGGAGGGGTATTTAAGGAAGGTGGAGGCTATTCTACTCTCAGGGTTGGGCGATTTTGAGTCTCAACTGGCTTAAGTTACAGTATGATATGACACTATACACCGGTAATTTGTTAAAGAAAAAAAATTAAATTGAAGCCAAAACATGCGCTAGCGACCTGAATTTTGCCAAAAGGTTGAGGGCAAAATAATTTTCTTTTTTATTTCTATCTTTAAAAAAATAATAATAATTGGTACCGTGCTACTCCCAAATTGTAAGCAAATTTTCGACATTGCCCATTTCTCAATGCATTGGAAAAAATCCCTCAGGATTTTCCGTTCCATTTTCTCCCTAATTTTTATGGAATTATCATGTGTTTTTTCAACCTTCTTATACCCAAATCTTTTTCTATCTAATAAAAAGCTTTCTTCTACATAAAATTTAAGTTTAGTTTTTCTTTCAACCTTCAACTGTTCTTTTTATGTTGAAATCTTTGACGATCCTTCAGGTTTCTCTTCACTTTCAATAGTACATTTTACTATTTGAGATTGTATGAAATTCTATTTTTCTATATAAATTTCTGTATTCTTAAGAAAAAAATTAAATCTTTTGAGAAATTTAAATACTGAGAGGTTGAAGAAATTTAATAATTGTCTTTAATCTTCCACATTTATATATGAAAAAAAAAAAAAAATAGACACGGTGTATTTTCGAACTTCACCATTTGTATGTAATATAGATAGATTAGGCACAAGAAGGTTGGAAAAAAAAATCTAAACTCTTCTTCTATGTTTGTATTTGAAATGGATTTTTTAACGGAAGACAGGAGTATAATAATAATAATAATAATAATAATAATAATAATAATAATAATAATAATAATAATAATAATAATAATAATAATAATAATAATAATAATAATAATCTTTAATTACAAAAGTGATGTAAAAATAAAAAGGCGCAGTGTTGGGATACTTAGGCTTGGTTTGATTGGAGTGTTTTGTGGAAGTAAATGAGAAGGGGAAGTCAATATAGAGATAAATATAACATTTATCTCGTTTGGTTAGATGTAGATGTGGAAGAGAAGTAAATCAGGAGTACTACTCTCCCCCTATATCAACATTTCCACTCCTCCCAATTTAAAAGGGCCGAGAGAGAAAAAATAAAGTAAGAGTAGTAATGATAACATTGATCACATTTTTTATATTAACATTTTTAATAAAATAGATAATGAAGAATAAAATAATAAATTAAATTAATTATTCTCCCCATTCTCCCCTCTCATTCTCTTCCTATTTTCACCCAACTAAATAGGATAAGAGTGAATATATTAATTTTCCCTATTAGAAGTAGAATGCGTCACTCTTCTTCCCTTCCTCTTTGCGAATCAAATCAAGCCTTAGTAGCAACCTTTTAAGAGTGGAAAGGGTAGAAGAGGAAGTTGGGGTGAGGATTCGAAGGTTTCTTTTTTTAATTTAGATAAGAAATTTCAAAATGTTAAATTTTGAGGAATAATATTTTCTAAAATTACAGTATTTATATATTCAAAAAAAGAAATTTTTTGGATATAAATTTTTAACAATAAATATATAAATAATCTCTCTTTTATTCTATTTTTTTCCTTTTGAAATACTTATATATTTTTTAAAAGCAGGCAGAGAAAGGGAAACAAAATGGCGTGGAGATGGGTGTTTATAAAGAAGACGTTCCTTCCTGAAATTCAAATGGTATTATCCGTGAGAGAAATCACTGAAATCAGGTCAGGCCGGCGCCAAAGTATATCTATGTCTCGAGTCTAGTCTCTGGCTTCTACATGCTATTGCTCTCTGTTTCTCTTCCATTTCATAACATGAAAGACTACCAAACTCGTGTGTGAGTAAAATGGGCAAGCTTTGAACCTCAACTTTTACTGATCGCGCTTGGATCTGAATCCCCGAATTCTTTTGCATTGAAGGGTTGCTTCTTTGGCATTGCCAAAGCAGAAAAGGAGAGGTTTTAGAGAGTAAAAGATGAGTAGCGGTGCGCGATTGTGCGCATTGTTGGGGGAATTGGGCTACGAAGGGCACGAGTCATTGGACCCTGACAGCTTCGAATGGCCTTTCCAGTACGATGACGCTCGACCCATTCTTGATTGGCTTTGCTCCAGTCTTCGCCCTTCAAACGTCCTCTCAACCTCTGAGGTTTCCCAGTTACGTCTACCCATTCCGCTGTCTTTTTCTTTCTTTTTTAATCTAAATTTAGTCTGTATGCATATATGCAAGGTAGAGTTGAAATACTTTTGATTGATGGGTATTTTATTTGGCCGGATTACGGATTCTTTTTCCTACGGTCTGGTTAATCTGGATTGGTGATTTTCAATAGAAAAGACACAAACTTGATTCCGAGTATAGCTTGAATGCAATTAGTTACAGGATGTCGCAAGTGTTTATTATGTTGAACAACATTTCGTCATATTTTCCTGGTTACTTCTTTGATGGACCAATTGAATTGTCTTGTGGGTCTGTTCAATTTGTTTGTTCGCTTCAGCATGCTTAAATCAGACTGTAAATGCCTAATGGTATCCGTTTATAATTAATCTATTCTTTTCCTTTTATTGGTAATATTTTCTAGATATGTCATAGCTAACTTGTAATGAGTTTCTCCTTAACAATGTCTTATTGCTCATATCATTCCTTATTTGTATTCATATAATGCAATGAATTTCTCATTAATAATCATGCCCCGTCTTATTCAGGTATGAGCAATTTCTGCAGGAGGGGAAGCTTTTGGAGGTTTGGACATCTCCTTTTCTTTGCTTCTTATTTCCTTCCCATTTCTTAGCTTTTTGGGGATTTTATGTTACCAGTGCCTCTCTTTTCCATATCCTTGTGCTCTGTGGTGCTATGGAGGCATGAACTGTTATAGATACTTGTATTTCTGTAATTTCTTCTTCCTTCAAGTTTACACTTCTATAATCTTTCTTGATGTTTAGTGTAGTTTCTGTTGTACTGCAAAGGGATTTGTGTGTCTTTCCATCTGGTCTTAATACTATCTCTTCTTGTTGATAATTGCATAATGCTTTGACTCCTTGGTTCTGTTAGTAATAAAGAGTGGGTTTGTCTTCAAGCTCTTCTGGGTTTTAGTTCCAGTGTATTGTGGGATGAGCAAAGAAATCAGTGAATTAGGTTTTATGCAAAGTGGTAAATTATTGTGTTGTTTGTTGGAGGTTTTACAATGCATTACCGCTTGAAATTAAGGTGTTAAGATAGCAGTATAGTGCTTAAGAATTGCTAATTCTATCTACTTATCCTTCTAGCTGAGGGTGGATGCACAGTAAAAGCTACATTTTATATTATTCATAATTTTTTAATTACTGCATGTCTTACTTACATCTGCAAATTGTTCTGTGGATTACTTGATTTCACAGGGGGAGGACCTAGATTTTGCTTATGACAGCATTTCAGCCTTTTCAACTCGGAGAGACAACCAGGAGGCAGTTTTTGGGACAGAGGAAGGACTGAAAGAGATAAGGTAACAGAGTGCACTGTAGTTTGATCATCTCCTTCCATCATCTTATATCACTTGACCTACCAGATTGTAATCAGTACTCACGGGAACTGGTCTGGAGGAGCAATTATTGACTTTATTTAGGATTCTGCGTATAATTGCTCTATGTTGTCAGTTTTATCTAAAATATAGAAGTCCTCTTAAGTTGTCAAGGTCGATCAGCACTGTGCTTAAGTAGGAACTTTCATTTTTTAGTTAGTTCATGAATATTCTATAAATTTGCAACTCTGAGTTGATTTTTATAATCTAAGCTTCATATGTATTGGGTTTTGCTGTAAGTCATTAGCCCTGAAAATGGGATGATATTGGTAGCAGAAAAATGAGGATGTGGTGTCTTTGCTTATAGATTCAGTGTCTGTGATGGTCTGAAGTAAAATATGGAAATTGCTGATCCTTCCCACTATATTATTCCACTATTAATGGTCTTCTTATCTCCAGGGATGATACTATAGCACTGAAAGCTGAAGCTTTGCAGTTGCAAAAGCAGCTAAGACTTTTGGAATCTCAATATGACATGCTCACCGGGCCTGCTTCAGCATTAAGCCAAGGAAGAAGAGCACGTATTGCAGCCACTTCTGTGGTCAATGGACAATTATCAGCTATAGATGATAGCCTTTCGGCGAGGAATTTAGAGGTATGCTAAATTGAATTTGATTCCAATTAGTTAGTTAGTTTTGGAACCATATCAATAAGTTCTTTCATGTTCAAAGTGGTTTTTTCCCCTCATTCTTTACCGGTGGATAATTCAGCTATTAGCAGAACTATGCATTTCATATGGTTGTTAGTGGCAGAATATTGGCATGATGATTTCTTCATATGACAAATGGCTTCCAATTTATCTAGCCACCAAAAAAAAAAAAATAAATAAATAAAAAAAAAAAAATAAAAATAAAGGGATGACTTCCAATTTCTCTCATTCTTAAAAGTACAACAAACTTAGTTGCTTGAGGAGGAGTGATATGGAAAAATTTATCTTAGGGAAAGCTATCCCTACGAGGCAAGGTCTCTTTCTTTGATTCAAGGGCTGAGTGGTGTCTTTTCTTATTAAAGAAAACGTAGTTGCTGATTTGAAGCAAGTTCCAAGGTTTGTAAAAGAGATCTTGTGTTTCTTAAAGCAGAATTCTCCTTCTTTAACTGAAGCATAGCATATTAAACTATTTCAGAAATTCAAAGTTTCTCAGGGAATTTAAGAGAAACTAAGATAGGAATTCTTGATTTTTTAAAAAAAAATTTAATGACAATTTGTACTTTATTTATTATTTAGGACACATAAAAATATTTTTGAACAATAGTCTAGTAGATTGGCTGCAGTTTTTCTCAGGCTGATAAAGAGCTGATGGCCAGCCATCAATCTGAGTACTAGAAGGGAGTCCAAGTTAACTAAAGAAGTCTCGTGTTAAATAAGAGAACCTAGCTGCAGCTTTCCTATGAGTGCTTTTTCCTGACTTCTTTTCTTATCATCATATACCCATAACCTTTTTGAATGATGTCCATGATGTTCTTTTTCCCTCTTTCTTCTGTTCTATTGATTCCCAAATCCAAAACAATACGTACTTAGGTTTATGACTGGATTCTGGAATAAAAATCTGAATCCTGCTTTCAGTTTTCTGTGTATGGCTTTTGTTTAATGTGCATCCCCTTTTAACAATATCTTCAAATTCTGTGGTTGCCGATAAAAGTTTTGTAAATTGTTTCAACCATCTTTCAGATGAACGCAGTCCTAGGGAAGATGGCTTCTACAGCACAAGAGTTGGCTCATTATCATTCAGGGGATGGTACAGTTTTGCTGTATAAATTATACATTGATCATTAGGACTATGAGAGTCAAGCATGAGTTACTGCCTTGCTGGTATCTTATGAGGTTGTGCACTTTTTACATGCAGAAGATGGCATTTATCTAGCATACTCTGATTTTCATCCATATTTGATTGTGGATGCATCTTGTATGAAGGAGCTTAACCAATGGTTTGAAAAACAACTGGACACGGTACTTCTACCTCTGACTTATTTTTTAAAATAGAAGTCTTGTATGTTAGCCTTTTATGTATGCCGTTTCGATTATGACTGTGCAAGTTTAACATGGAAAACAGCTACTTCGTCTCTTTCAAATTGCAATGTTTTAGGTTTTAGTCAAGTTTTTTTAAGGAAGAGCTAGAAATTTATCATTAGTCTACAAAGTGTGGAAAGATAGGATTATCGTATTAGTTAATTTTGAAACTTGAATCAAGAAGAAATTTGAAGAGTTTGCTACACCTCTTTTGAAGTAAGAAGCACTTAAAAAGGGAAGTGATATTTTATGATTAGTTTTCTTTTTATGGTACTGAATTTACTGTCGGATCAAGGGAAGAATGATAGCTTTTAATTTGGCACAGAGGAAGTGTTTAATGCAATATGTTTGGCTGTACTTATAGAAACAATTGTCTATGGGAAGGTTTGGGAGGGGTTTTCCCTGGAGGAGTTTGCGACTGATGGTATTGCCTTCTTACTCCTTATTGTTAGAATGGGACTGACAGCAAACCATGCATATGTTGAAGAGAGCTGATTTAACCGGTTGTTAAAAGGCCTTCTATTTCATCAAAAGAAAGAAAGAATCAAAGAAAGACAATTTTATCATGTGTCATCCTCCCCCTTTGTTTTGGATTTTCCTTTTTGCATATCTTTTCCATATATTATTTGCAATCTGAATGTTAATGAATGCATTGTATGATGATAGCAAGTGGCAAAGTTGTATTCATAGCTCCCTGTTTTTCCATGTAATTTTTGCTAGTAGGAGAATTACATACAACACCGTAAATTGTGAATATCTGACCATTATTTACATTATACCTTCTGTTATAAAGCTCGAGCTTAAGGAAATAATTACCTTTTTAAGAAAATAATTATCCTTTTGTATAATGTGTTTAGTTTTAGATGTTTGTTGTGGCATTAGAGAAAAGAGATATAAAAAAAAAATAAAAGTTTCTACTTTCCTCTTACATAAGTTCATTTCTTTTGTTACTATCAATAATGGATATATAAGTAATTGGAATGGTAATTCTCATAAATTTCCTGTGAACTCTTCTGGTCGTCTTATCATGCTGCTCTTTTAGGGTCCTTACAGATTAGTTGCTGAAGAGGGAAAATCTAAATGTTCGTGGGTCAGTTTGGATGAGATCTCAAATGTCTTGGTACGAGGTATGTACCTTTCCTCTCTCTTAAATATTTTAACTATGCATTTTCTTTGTGATGATCCAATTCTTGGCCTGAGAATTTTGATTTTATTGTTTGTTGACAACTGTGGGAATAGATTTGCATGAATCGTCAGCCTTTTGATGGAATTTTTATCTATTGCTTAGATATTTTGTGTCTATATACTGCATTTTGATGAAGGTGGAAGATACAAAATTCAGAATCTTTTATGCTGGCTAACTGAGAAGGCTAATAATGCAAGCCAAAGTTGATGGTGAAGTGTGTTTGAACTTCGAAAATTGAATTGGCTGCTTGAATATTTGCAGTTTGATGAAAATCTAGACGTATTTGGCCCTTTTTTCTTTTATTTTAATGTTTATAATTTTGGTACTTCAAGCTGTGTAGATATTCAGATTTTGGTTATGAAGTTTGAGATCAATGCAACCCAATTTGGAGCACTTAAAGACATGCGAGAGAAGCAACCTTTATCTTCTTTGTTTCCCTTCAATTGATGGTACTAAATGATCTAAGGGATAGAACCTGATCTGGATATTGTTTTGTGTGAGGAGGTGCCTAACCTTGTCATTGGTTTTGGCCGAAATATTGTAATTAGACCAATGCATGCTTTCTAATTTGCAAAATAGAAATCAAAATGACTCGCAGGGATAAATAAACTTTTGCTAAATGAACATGATAGCAGGCAAAATAGCCTAGTTATGAGTTTGTGTTTGCTCATTCATGAGATCTTTGTATGGTTCTAGTTTCTTGATGCTTGTACCATGTATTTTCCAAAGATTGTATTCAGCTTATGAGTAGGCTTTCTAGATAATGGTCCTAGATGCATGTGGGCTGCTACAAATCTAAACTCATATAATGTTCTATCATTACATGCAACAAATGCAAGTTTTGATAATCTCCTTTCCGGTTGTGCATGGCAGATCTGGAAAAATCACACCATCAGCGTGTTTCTGAATTGCAACGTCTTCGTTCCATGTATGTCATTATTTTCAGACTATAAAATTGTGTTTCTTTGTCATTTTGTTGTACTTAATTCTATTATTGTGAAAATGTCCCAACATTGCAAGGTAAGCTTTCTACTTTTCTGGTCAAATGGATACGTGGCTAGATATGGCATTTCATTTTTGACTATTTGGCCTTAGATAGGCGCATCTCTTTGTTTTACCAGTTCTGTCATCTATATCCTCATTTTGGTCTTTCTTTCTCTACGTGGCTGTGATAACCTGCTTTTGTGTATACTTGGCATCTACAATGTAGATATCTTTATATGCAACAACAGGATAGTTCTGCCAATTTTTCACAATTATGAATTCTGTATTTGCATTATGGCTCATTACTGTGTGATTTAATGCAGATTTGGAACTAGTGAAAGGCAATGGGTAGAAGCTCAAGTTGAAAATGCTAAACAACAAGCTATTCTCACATCACTTAAAGCACAAGTTACATCAGATGAGGCCCACATTCATCTTGACCTTCATTCTCTGAGGTAGATGTTCTCTACATCCTTTGAGTTCTAAAGGCAAATCTCTTTTCTCTATTCTACTTATTTTAATGGTTTCTAAGTAAGTGAAATGTGCATACTCATTTTCTAGTCTTGGAATTTGGTAAGGATGTAATTTGCAATGTCCTTTGTCATTATGAATCTAGTTTAGTCTGCAGTTGAGTAACCGAAATCCTTTCAGATTGCTAACTTGCTGCCAAAATTTGGATTGCATGTCCGATTAATAGGATTGATGAATTTTCTTTCCCTTGCAAATTTTGGGGGTTTGTTATTACTGTTTTATTGAGAGTATATTTTGTTGATGAGTTAGGAGAGACATGTTTCTTTTTCTGCAAACTAAAAATGATTACTGTGCAACCAAGAGGAAACCTAGTTTTCGTATAGTTCAACTTCTTTTTCTTTAGACATCAAATACATTCATTCTTATTTGGATCATCATGTTTGTTCTGGGTAATTTTTTCTTATTATTTGATATATTCTAAAATGAAAGCACTTGGGTTTGTTTGATAGTAGATATTCAATTATATAAAATATTGATGCACATGCCTGAAGAAAAGAGGTGAAACCTGTTTTGAGATTGCAGTTACTAATATTTGCTAACTCTCCACTGAGTAGGAGAAAGCATGCTGAATTGGCTGGAGAACTTTCAAATCTGTACAGGAAAGAGGAAAAATTATTATCTGAGGTTGGTGTTTGCAGATTGTTGAGTTTTTATTCCTTTCTTCCTGTGTTGTTCCTTCCCCCCTCCCTTCACCCCAACAAGCCAACCCATTATCTGCAAGAGGGTTTGATTGCTGGCTTGCAAAAATTATACCGTTGTTTATTGTGTTAAACATAATAAATGCTGCTATTATTTTTTGGGTATAAGGTGAAACAGTAAGTACTGCAAAATTCCTTTCTCTGCCTGGTTACGGGAGCAGGAAACTTTCTGATCCAGTGATCTTTTCCCCCTTTTTAATCTGCCATTATATAGTTCCATGAAAATAAAATGCATTTCAGATTTAGAAGTTTTTCCTGCATCAATGACTAGTTTTTAATATCTCCCCACCCCCATATCCTCTGAAAGTAAAATATATCAATCTATGTATTTTATGAGTGTTCCAATTCCAATCCGTATACATTAACCACCCTCTAAAACTATCACTATACTCTGCGCCTCTTTTCTCTTTCTATTCGTTTTGAACAGCAAAACATTGATTTGACGTTTTGATAAAGATACATTCTTTATAACCACCGTTTATAAGTCATGTACTATGTTAGAATTCCTCCAATGCTGCATGCATCCGCTCATGGAATTTAGATGCTCATAAACCAAGTGGTACCATACACTAACCTATTTGATTGCGTTTACTTCTCTCCGAATTGTTAGGCCCTTCTAATATCTTTGGTTTAGGCCTTCTGTGTAAGAGTTGCTTTGTTGTATTTCTTACTGGAATATTTCTTTCAGACTGTTCCTGATCTTTGTTGGGAGCTGGCTCAGCTACAAGACACATATATCTTGCAAGGTACTAAATATCTCTATTTCTTTCTATTTTTGTTTGAATAAATGATTAAGAGAAGTTATAGCAATCTCACTCTTGTAACTATGATGTCAAACATTTTGCTACTTGATTATGTAGGCGATTATGATTTGAAGGTCATGCGCCAGGAATTCTATATTAATCGACAAAAGACGGTATGATTAGTGGATTTGATGCCCTTACAGTGTTTTCACTTGTTTTTAGGTTTTAAAGCACTAGCAGTTGCTCTCTGGAACTAGTTAATGTTGAACTAAGAAATATGATATTAAATTCTTGATGTCCAGGATTTGTACCTTAACTTGCAGTCTTGCAATAATACAGTCCTTTGGCTCTTAGTTTCTGAGATGTTATGCTTTGTATTTCTGATCAGTTGGGTCATTGATATTATGGTGCAAACTAAATGACGAGTACTCTAGCAGAACATGAACTTGTGTCTTATTTGAAAAATTGGATCTGCTAACTATCTTGTAGTGCTAATTTGTGCTGTGATACTCTGTCTTTCTGGTTATTTACTGGCATTTTTTCTCTTAACTGTTAATTAGCTGCACTATCAAATTTGTTTTCTACCTGTTGAATGAACCTGCATGTTTTTCTTATTCAAGATAATATATCTTTGATCCTTCTTTGCAGTTCATAAGTCATTTGATCGATCAGCTTTCAAGACATCAGTTTCTGAAAATAGCATGTCAGCTGGAAAAGAAGACCATGCTTGGAGCATACTCTTTACTGAAGGTTATAGAGTCAGAGCTGCAGGGGTACTTGTCTGCAGCAAAAAGCCGAGTGGTATGGGGGCATTTGTATTGCTAGGTTTTGTGAGTTGCAATTTTTGTCTTAGGGATTTAAATTTTGTAAATATTCAGTGTACTGCTATTAATTGCATCCCGGCCTTATTTTATTGCTTGCTCGTACGGAGTTCATTTTGATATTGCATTATAACAGGGTCGCTGTATGGCCTTGATTCAAGCTTCATCAGATGTGCAAGAACAAGGAGCCGTAGATGACCGTGATACGTTTCTACATGGTGTTAGAGACCTTTTAAGTATTTATTCAAGTAACTACTCTGGCCTTTTCCCTGAAAGATGCTTTTTCACCTGGTGAACCGAACCATTGCTAACACTTGGAAGATCCTAATTTCTTCAGATGTCCAAGGTGGTTTATCAACATATGTATCGGCACCGGGCATTGTTCAACAGATATCTGGTCTTCACTCAGATTTGATGACCCTGCAGTCCGAGCTAGAACATGCCCTACCAGAGGACAGAAACAGATGCATAAATGAGCTGTAAGTTACTGTTATGTGCTTATCTTTTATACTTGTTCCAAGGTACCACTTCTAATTTTCTTGTTCAATGTTTTTGCAATCAATTTCAGGAATTTTATAACATTCAGTGGCTATAACTGGAAATTGATATATCTCTGATTCTTTTGGCTGTCACATGGGAATTGACTATCAGAGCAACTGATGGAAAAGTTTCGAATTAGAGAACAATGCTGTTTATTCCTAATCTCCCCTCATGCGAAAGGCTTTACTACTTGTACACAGTCGTATCTGCAACTCAACATTTTTGTCTTCCTGTCTGGCTAGGGCTGTGTATCAAGATGATATGGATTAGTGACTGTATGTCTAGGATTCTATTTAAGCTCCTTCTAAGAACCATAACTATGAAAATTCCCTAGTATTAGAATTATTGGGTCTTGGATATTAAATAGAAAGGCAAAAGAACTAGTTACATCGAGTTCTAAACTTATTAAAAATCTCACATCTTTTTTCCTTCTTCTTTGCTTCTTGGGTGTCAGGTGTACTCTTGTTCAAAGCTTGCAGCAATTATTATTTGCGTCATCAACAACTGCCCAGCCTATATTAACACCTCGGGTATTGATTTTACTCTTATATACTCTTAAAAACTAGGAATACATCTCTTGTTGTATTGTGCTGCTCCACATTGATCGTACTGACTACACACGTACCTATTGGATACTGCGACCTCCTATTTTTGTCTTTGTTATTCTCCAGGTATTAATGAAGGAACTTGATGAAATGGAAAAAGCAAATGCGAAGCTCGCAGGTGCAGTTGAAGAGGTGACACTGGAGCATAACAAGAAGAAAGAGGTAATTCTTAACTTTCTTCACCGAGTTCTACTGATTTTCATTATCAAGTTACTTGATGTTTTTAGAATTTCACACCCCCCCCCCTAAAATTAGTCTTGAAAAACACAATGATTATGTATACATAACCCTCGTAATAGATGACAGTGCTGTCAATTCTAATTAGACAAAAACTACTAGTTGGATGCCTTTATAAAGAATCTCCTTAGAAAGTATTCTTAGTGTATTTCTCTTTTTGACTCTTGAGAAGCCAGTAAATTTCTGGTGCACTGGGAACTTTAATCAAACTGTGGTTCGTTCTGAAATACAGATTGTAAAGCATCATTCGCAAGAGATGGCAGTTCAGAGACGGGTTTTCGTAGACTTCTTCTGCAATCCTGAGCGTTTAAGGAACCAAGTCAGAGAGCTGACTGCTCGAGTTAGGGCCCTGCAAGCATCATAGTAGCCTCTTATTGCCACCATCTGTACAAATACTTGTATGTAGTACTGCTTGTTGTAACTGAAATAATTGATAACTTCATTTTCGATGCCGAAAACAAACAATTCGTAGTTTTTCATCCTTTCAATAGAAAGGAGAAGTTTGACCTGCTGTCTAGGTGTGCCCATCTTTGTTCTCTTAAATTAAGCTATATACAGCCTACACCAAGGTATATGTGAAGAAAAGCATCTGTTTTGCTCCCCACAAACTTTATCTATTAGTACAAGTCCCAGTAAAAATGCGACGAGGAAAGCCATACTTTAGTTCTCAGTTCCTATATGGTCCTGTGTAGTACTACCATCTATAATTCAAATTAAGAACGAAAAAAGATATTTAGTTCTATATCTATCAAATCAAATACTTTTTCTGTTCCATAATATAATCAGTTTTATAATATAAGTTGTTAGAGATTATTTTTACTGTTTTAAATTATAAATTGTTTGAAAATTTTTTAAGAAGATTTTAAAGTTATATTTATATTTATATTTTTATTTATTATTCTCTTTCTTATTTCTTTTGTTTTCAGACGGAGGGAGTGATAAATATAAGTAACTCATGTATAATTCTACCACAAAACAAACTGAGACTAAAAGCACTTGGAGCTAAACATGCTTCCCAGAACTTCGAAAAGCTTCTCTAAAGAACTATATGAATTAGATATTCTAGCTAGCATCTATCTATACATACAAGAGAGAGCGGCGGAGCCTGACTCACGGGTTCAATTTCTGATTGTGATTTTGAGATGGGGCATTATCCAAAAGGAAGAGAGAACGGGCAGAGGCAGAGATGGTGACAGATGATTGTCTAGGGAAGCTGGGGCCTGAAGGGGAGGAGTTCACTGGTGGCCGGCTACTCCGAGTGGTATTTGGGTTTACGCAAATTACATTCGTTCTTCTCTTGAGAGTCGTCTGAGATTGTTGTGTTTTTGTTGCCATTGACAGCAGCATTAACCTCTCTAGAAAACCTTGTGTTTTTGTTGCCATTTAGAGCAGCATTAACATCTCTAGCAAATCTCGACAACCCGGCTGTCTGCATGGTTTTGGTTTTCATTGTGTGGACGAGCGCAGTGGATCTGTGGAGACGGCACCTGAAAGATCCAGAATGAGTTGTCGGAGAGCAAATGCAGGCCTTCCTGGTGCTGGATGTATGCTCAGCTGATTTCTTGTTCTTGGCTAAAAGAGTCCTCTTTGCAATCTCGTGATCAACAGCAGCTACCCATTTTCTTCCTGTTTGTTTTCCTTGATCAGATGGACTACTTTTCATTGCGTAACTGGATGTATGATCAGCTGATTTCTTCAGCTTGGCTAAAAGAGTGTTCTTTGCAATCTCACGATGAGCAGCAACTACCCACTTGTTTTCTGTATGTTTTCCTTCAGATGGACTACTTTTCTGCATGAAACTGCTAAGAGTTTAAAAAAAAAAATCAATAAATAAACACATAGCAACACCAGAATTCTTTATGAAATTGAGACGCTAGAACAAATAAATCCAACGCAGCTGGTAACATGCATGGTCAGACGTTAGAAACTCCCCTTGAGGAGTGAGGAGAACTTTGTCAATTATAAAAGATTCGTGAACATCAAATAAACCCCAAAATTTCCCCGACCTCTCCATAAAAAAGAACGCAAGAAAATCGAATCTAATAGTTTCATGAACATAAAAATCAGGTCTTTATTTTAAAAAATAAATAAGTAAAATCGAAACTTTCCCCTCCTTAACTAATTTCATCAAGACATCACGAGGCAATGAATACTCATACTTCTATCATTCTCTTAAACTTGATTAAAAACATTGTCACAGTTCACACATGGAGACGAGGTTAGGAGGAGAAAAGGCAAAAAACACAAAGCGAATAGAGCACCAATGTTAATGCCAAAGCTACATGCAACTTGTACGTCTTTGCTTTGACAACCCCGTTTCCCTTGGGGAATTGAGTAGCAGATACAATGATGGGTCAAGAAACTGTGTGATACCCCCAAACCCTTATGAGATTGGGATAAAAAGTGTGAATGGTATATAAAGATGGACTAATTACCCATTGTCAACTTGGTATATATATTTTGATCTACCGAGAACGGCGGCTAAATAGTTGACTGTAGGTATTGCCAGACTCATAGTCGCGCTATTAGGTTCACGGGCAGGACGTGACATTTGGTATCAGAGAAGTAACCAATCCTTGGTATGAGAACTAAGTGCTATACTGTGTGCAGTAGGAATCACCTTTAAAATGTCATACCGCCTAGTTGGTCCTGAGTTTAGCCCCTAAAGTATGGACCAAGCGAGGACGCTTGACCTCAAGGAGGGGTGAATGTGATATTCCAATCTCATATGCGATTAGGATAAGAATTGTGAATGGTACAAAGGATGGACCTAAATACTCATTATGAACTTGAGATATCTATAGCGAGGACGACGGCCAAATAGTTGACCGTGGGTGCTGCCAAACCCATAGTTGCGCTCCCGGGTCCACGGGCACGGGGCGTGACATAATCTCTAATGATTTGTATGAGATTGGTTAAGTAGTTGATTTGTAGAAGATTGTTTAGGATTTTTCCTTTTTTAGATATATGCAATTGTATATAAATAGTAGTTTGTATTCTATTGATTTAATACTAGAAAATCATTTTAGAATTCAAGTTGGTATCAAAGCATTTAGCTTTCCTTGCCTTTCTCCTTTATCCCTTTATCTCTCACTTCTATCAAGAATGTCCCAAATCATTGAAACCAACCCTACCAATATCGCAGTTGATGCAGTTGCAATGGAGAACATTGCTGCCAATTCACATGGAGATTTGCAGCCCACACAGTCAGCAAACCATTTGAATGGGAGGAATTATTTGAAGTGGTCACAACTCGTTCGAATATTCTTCAAGGGCAAAGGGAAAATCAGCCATTTGATTGGCATGAGTCGTTCAAAAAAAGATCCCATATTTATAGTGTGGGATGAACATGATTCAATGGTGATGTTATGGCTATGGAATTTGATGCAACTAGAGATTAGTGATATGGTTATGTTTCTCGAAACCACCAAAGAGATTTGGGACACTATCCAACAAACATATTCAAAGGTCCATGATGCCGCCTAGATTTACAAAATCAAGATAAGGATTTCAACAATCAAACAGGGGACTCGAGCTGTTGCTGAATACTCAAGTTTACTGCAGGTATTGTGGTGGAAATTGAACCATTATCAATGAATTGAGATACACAACAGTGAAGATTTTGTGATTTTGAAGAGATTTTTTGGAAAAGAATGTATTTTTTAATTTCTTGCAGGTCTTAACATTAATTTTGATGCTGTTAGAGTGCAGATTTTGGGAAAAGAAGAGCTGCCCTCTTTGAATGAGACAATCTCAATCATTTAGGCTAAAAAAGGACGATGGAGTGTCTTGCTAGATTCGCACGAAGGAAGTAATTCTACACAACCAAGGCAGTGATTGTAAAAGAGTCTAGCACAATAGTTTCAAAAGATTCCAACCAATTTGATATCCAAAGTCACCCATCTAATACCTCTAGCCATGATTCTCTTTTTTGCACATACTCTAAGAAGGATCAATGTTGGAAACTCCACGGCAAACCAAACCAAAATGCAAATGTGAGAAGACAAGCACATGTTGCAATCATTGACTCTGGTAGAGATAAAGCCAACTTACCCGAATTTGATAAGGAGGAAATTGAGAGGTTTAAACTCTTCCTCGAAACCCTGGAAAAGTCTCCTACAACAAGTACTTGTTCTTTGGTGTTCTCTAGTATTCATTCTTCTTTTTCTTGTGCTACTAATGTATTAGATAAGATTTCTCAAAATTTATGGGTAATAGACTTAGGAGCCACCGACCATATGACTTGTTCTTCCAAACTTTTCTATACCTATACTCCATGTTAAAGCAATCGAAAAATTACAGTAGCAAATGGATCAATCACAACAATAGCAGGGCAAGGGGACATTCGGATTAATAATCACCTCACACTTAAAAATGTCCTTCATGTCCTGAAACTATTTACCAACCTTATTTCCATCAAGAAACTCACAATGACTCCAAGTATAATGTAACGTTTTTTCCTTCATATTGTGTTTATTAGGACTAGGGCTCGAGGAAGACGACTGGATATGCTAGTAAGAGGGATGGTTTTTTTTACTTAGAAGATCAATGTGGGAAAACCAAAGTTGAGGATCCTCTATCTACATCACTTTTTTCGGAGTCTATCATGTCACATAAATAAAAAGTTTGGATTTATCATCATCATTTAGATCACCCGTCTTTTAATGTCCTCAAGAAAATGGTTCTTTTACTGTTTAAGGATTTGTTTGTTGAGTCTTTTCATTGTCATGAGTGTGAACTTGCTAAACGCAAGCGTACTTCTTTTTCAATAAGTGATACAAGAACTGTCAATCCTTTTTCTTTCATGTATAGTGATATTTGGGGACCATTCACCGTCCCAAATATTTCTGGTGCCAAATGGTTTGTTTTATTCATTGACGATTGTACTTACGTCACTTGGATAGATGAAAAATAAATCAGAAGTCTAAAATATTTTCCCGAATTTTTACGACATGAGATGTGAGAATTAATCGGATTCGCTCCGATAATGCTAGGGATTATTTCAATCAAGTTCTCTCACCATTCTTCTAAAAAGAAGGGATCATACATGAATGAATCCTCTTATGTCTACACTCCACAACAAAATGGTGTAGCTGAGTATAAGATTGGCCATTTCCTAGATATTTCCAGAGCCTTACTTTTTCACAAACACATCCCTAAACGGTATTGGGGAGAAGCTGTTTTAACCACTGCCCATCTTATCAATAGACTTCCTACTCAGATTCTTGATTTAAAAAATCCAATTGGGTATCTCACATCATTTTTTCCAAATTTCAACGCTTCTAACAATTTCATTCCTAGAATTTTTGGAAGTGTTACTTTTCATCATCTGTATTCTCAAAACAGGGGAAAACCTTATCCAAGAGCACTTAGGTGCGTTTTCATTGAGTACTCCTCTACACAAAAATGGTACAAGTGCTATCATTCTTCTACTAAAAAATTCTATGTCTTTGTTGACGTTTCATTCAAAGAAAATGAGTTTTTCTTTCGATCTTCCTATCTTCAGAGGGGAGAACTTAATTGAAGATAGAACAAAGTACATGTTTCGTCTTGAATTTCCTAGTCCAGAGTTAAGTCCACCCAAACGCACCTTGAATTCAGTTCCATCTGAACCCACATTTGACTTAGATCCATATTCTTTTAGTCAATCTCTTCAGCCTAATGTGATGATGGATAAGGGGAAACAAGATGAGGGCTGACCACTTTTGACTTATTCTAGGAAGAAAGTTCCAATTTCTCGATCAGTACATGTATGATTTCCTATTCGTGCTATTGTTCAAACTCCTGAAAGTAACCCATCTCCAACTGAGCCTATTATTTTTGAAGAGGTAAGTGATATCGATCTTCCAATTGCTCTTAGGAAAGGAACTAGAGCTTGTACCAAACACCCTTTACTACTATTCATGACCTATCAAAATCTTTCCCAAACCCATAAAGTCTTCTTAAGCAACCTTCACACAATTCCCATTCCGAGAAATCTATCTAAGGTATTAGAGAACAAGAAATGGGAGGATGCTATAAAGGCGGAAATGGAAGCTCTTGAAAAGAATAAGACATGGGAGATAGTGAAGTTACCGAGAGGAAAGAAACCGGTAGGATGCAGGTGGATTTTTATAGTGAAGTATAAGTCTGATGGACCGATTGAGAGATACAAGGTAAGACTAGTAGCCAAGGGGTACACATAAACTTATGGCATAGATTACTTAGAAACTTTCGCCCCTGTTGCAAAAATGAAACTGTTTGTGTGCTATTGGCTCTAGCTACCAATTTTGGATGGAATCTGCAACAGCTGGAAGAAGAAATTTACATGGAAATCCCTTTAGGTTTTGAATCTAAAGAAATAGTGGTTTGTAGGCTAAAAAAGGCTCTTTACAACCTAAGAGAATCGCCAAGAGCTTGGTTTGGAAGATTTACCAAAGTTATGAAATCCTTGGGGTATAAACAGAGTCAATGTGACCATTCTCTTTTCGTGAAACACTCAAATTCAGGGAGAGTGACAATATTGCTAGTTTACGTGGATGATATTATAGTGACAGGGAATGATACAGGGGGAATACTTAATCTAAAGAGACATCTCTTGGAAGAATTTGACATCAAGGATCTTGAAAGATTGAAGTATTTTCTAAGCATTGAAGTAGCTCATTCAAAATAAGGGATCTTCATTTCACAACAAAAGTATGTGCCTGATTTGTTAAAAGAGATTGAGAAGTTAGGATGTAAGTCAGTTGACACTCCTATTAAGTTTAACCATAGGTTGTATGATGCGTTACAAGATCAAGTGGTAGATAGAGGGTCATACCAGCAGCTTGTTGGAAGGTTAATCTATTTGAGGCATATAAGACCAGATATCACATTTGCAATTAGTATTGTTAGAAGGTTTAGGCATAATCCCAAAGAAGCACATCTTAAGACTGCTCACAAGATCTTAAAATATTTGAAGGGTAACCCTAGAAAAGGAATTTTGTTCAGAAAAGGTGAGTAAATGGCATTGGAAGTCTACGCTGATGCTAATTATACAAGATCACTAGATGACAAGAGGTCTACTTCAGGTTACTGTACATTTCTAGGAGGAAATCTAGTAACATGGAGGAGTAAAAAGTAGAATGTACTGGCGAGGTTAGGTGCTGAATCTGAGTTTAGATCAATAGCGATGGGAATCTGCAAGCTATTATGGTTGAAAAGAATCCTTGACGATTTGAAGTGGGAAAGTCCGATGAGGTTATACTGTGACAACAAGTCAACCATTAGCATTGCTTGTAATCCTGTGCAACATAGTCGAACAAAGCATATTGAAGTGGACATACATTTTATCAAAGAAAAGCTTGATTGTGGACAGATTTGTACTCCATTTGTGTCTACTAAGGATCAATTAGCCGACATTTTCACGAAGGGACTACCAAGTATAGTGTTTCAAGATAATGTTAGCAAGCTTGGAATAAAGGATATTCATTCACCAGCTTGAGAAGGACTGTCGATTTATAGAAAGATTTTATTTTATTTTATTTTGTGTAAATTAGTCGGGAAGTTTCCTATTGTGTAGAGATCCTAATTGATATGTAATATCTAGCTAATTTGTAGGAGATTGATTAAGTAACTGATTTGTAAAAAATTGATTTAGTTTTTTCCTTTTTTAGATGTCTGCAACTATATATAAATAGTAGTTGTATTCCATTAATTCAATACAAGAAAATCATTCCAGAATTCAAGTGGTTCATCCCAGGAGACTATCCTTAAAACTCCTGTAGATTACAATTGGATTTCCCATTGGTGCACCTCTCCAATTCTAGGACTTTTCTTCATCGGGAGGCCATAAGGGATTTTCGCTGAAAGATGTTAAATGAACTAACCTAAACCTTAATTTTAGAGGACCTAAAATGAAGCTGAGTTTTTTGAAAAGGTAGTTGTAAGGTAGGGAGTGAGGCAATTGGTTAGACACCAAGTCAATCTTTTGTTAGGAAGGGTGGGTGAACTCTACATGAAGCAGTTTTGAAAGTTGATAAGTCGTTTCTCGAGTATGGACTTACATGGCTTTGGTCCAGGGTCCAAGCAGTTAGAGGATGCTGTACGGGCTGGACATAAACTCAGAGAAAGGTGCTGTGATATTTGTAGATAATTTTAAATTCCTTTACAAGTATGTATAACTTCTAAATTCTACTTCCAATAGCATACCATTGGGAATTGCAATTAGGGAAACACACTTCTTGCCTGTTTGCCAAATTTAGATATTTTTGACTGATGAGAAGTTATTGTACTTGATGCCATTCTGATATGTTGCGTGTAATCTTGGAACATTTGGAAAAGTTCTATCACATGTTGTCTATAAAATTTCAATTTAGACATCCTGTTTGTTCCAATGCCTTTGTTCAACTACAAATTCACCTAGAAGTGTGTATTCATGTTGAAAACAACAATGTCTAGAAAGGTCGAATTTGTACTTGTGGATTCTTACATGAATATTTTTCACAAGTATTCTATTTTCTCATATCTATTTTATTTCTATACTATCTTTGTTACCCCATCCAACTCTGTCAAGATTTCAGCCTTTTCTTTTCTAATTTCAAATAAGAGCAAACCCTAAACAAGGTGATCATTATACACAGTGGAATATGAAGAACTAGAAGATGTTCGCAAGCCATAAATGAGAAAGAAGCATTGACTTTCTTCTTGAGCTGACTTTTTTCCCCTGCTATCAAGTAGATTGCAAAATTATGTGTACATGGTTGTAAAAGAGTTTCGAGCTGAAAGAGTTCTCTCTCTCTCTCTATATATATCTATATATATATATATATATATATATATATATATATTGTGGTATTATTAAAATTGTAGTGTCGATATGCACTCAAATGATTTGATTGGAAAAGCTATTCTGATACACAAGAAAGGAAGCAAAGTTGTGGGTCTGCACTATAACCCCATTCAACCAGATCTTCTTTTGAGTTGTGGAAATGACCACTTGGTAAAGTTCTTTGCCTTTGTGTTATTCTTAGATTACTGTAAAGTTCTTTTGATTATTGAATGTCAACCTCAGCAAGCAACCCCTCCTTAGAGTAAAGTTGAAAAAGTAATAGTGATTCATGCCGTTATTATAATTGGTTTTATCCTGTGACAGATGGTATGTCATTGTTGATATTCTTAATCTCCCAAAACTTTCTAGAAGAGCAAGTATACTTGTAGGAAATGAAAATTCAGTTCAAGTGAGCAAATTTGCATGGGAGTTCAATTGCTTTGCCAAAAGCTACAAAGTTTTGATCATTTCATTTTTTATACAAGAAAGGAGTGAATGTCCATTCGTTTTTCAATTTATGGATTCAAAACATGCATCCACCTTTTTTAGGATTGCTCAAAGTGAAAATTTTATGTCAAATTATTCATTACAAACATAATAGTATGTGGTATAATTAATGAATTATAAATCACGTAATACTTTAATTTAAGAGACGTGTAATTTTTTTTTGGTTAACTTTAACCCCAACTAGATAGTTCTAAAAATTAGAAAAACTTTAATTCTACTTTATAGGCTTATGGGTATAGAAAGTTTATCAGTTTCTAAAAATCTTGAACTAAGATTTATTGTTTAATTAAATAGCTACTTATACACATTTAGTAAGCACAAAATTGTGCTAAAGGTGAAAAGTGCCACTTATAAATATCAATCTATACAAACAAAATATATTTTCATAGGTGAAAGTGACACTTATAAAATATTAATTTCTACAAATATCAGTTATAAATATCAATTAGGTGAAATAAAGTAGGTGAAAGTATCACTTATAAAACATTATACAAATATCTATTAAGGAAGACAATGAGTATCACAATTTCAGCAATATCACAAATAAGAAAATCTTTTCTTAGTCCTTTTCTTCTCCTATACTTCTAACTAGTTATTTGCTCTAATGCCAATTGTGCTTGTAAATGTAATTTATGAGTTTAACCACATTCATAAATAGTTATTTGGTAATTGTCCTCAAACAATATATCAAAATAAATATTTTAAATGTCTATCAATAAGTAATTTAGATATTGGTTAGATTTGGACTATCATGAGTAAAATATTATTTATCATCCGAGCACAATATATAGATTTTATTCTAAAATATATAAGTAATCTTTGTGAGAAAAGATCAAAATTAGATTATATATTTTTTTTCAAATTGATTATTTCACACTTAACTTTAACTTTTACAATTTCATAATAGGTTAATTCAAATATTTGAAAGTTTATAAATGGTTACATTTATCCAATATCCGAAAGCTTATAGATAGCTAAAAGACCTTCACGATAAATTCCCTACGCCAGCGTTTTCATAGGTCCGCATTTATTTGGAAACACTTGAATGTCAAGCCAAACCTTACCCCCATTCTCTTGTTGTAGGGTTTTCCTCCCTTGCAATGTCATTCATACTCAGCATCTCCCCATATAATCACCCCCACCCTAACCAATGTGTATTGGTAATTTAAGAGGCTTGTCCTTTACTATTTCTATAAATAGTTTCCTATTCCACCCAAATTAAGGCCCTCAAGAGGATTGCTGAGTTAAATAAATGTCCGCCTCCAATTGTTCAGATTCATTCAGAAAATGATGCTTAATCTTTTTTAGGAATTCGTAAATTATTACTTTTATAAACCTTCAAAGTGAAATATACACTTCGTTTGGTTCACGAAAGGGGAGAAGGAGGAGGGGGAGGGAAAGGAAGAGGGGGAGATACAAGTTTACTTTTTTTAGTGGAAGTAATTATATTTATTTTTGTTTTGTTTGGTATGGGTAGGAAGGAGTAAATGATAAATACTTATTCTTATTTGGTTCTATTAAAAAGTGACGGGGAAGGGAAGATATTATTGGAATATATGCCCTCTAGACTATTTTTTTTATGTAATTTATTAATAAAAGAATTTATTTTCAAAATTTATTTGTGAATTTACATTTTATTTGTACATGATTTTCGTTTGGAAAGGACTCATTGTGTTTAAGTAAGTGATTCATGTGAATGGTGGTCTTTCACAGTAAGGTATGCACGGATTACTTAACACATAAATATTTATTTTTAACTAATTGATGAGAATAAGAATCTCATCATGTATAGATTATTGTGTTATGAATTCCAAATGGGGAATGGCTTACTTTTAGTCAGTGAGTAGTCCACTCACTTCATAACATGAGTATATTTCGAATACGTAGAATATGACCTATAATAGTGGTTTCTAAAAGCATTATTTAGAAGAAACCCAAACTATTACTGTTACAGCATGGACTAATACTCTACCGCTTGAGTATGAGTTGGTGGTTTGACAAAGTTAGAAGCATATACTTTGATATATTGTAGTTGAGATTCTTTCGTAGAGCTAATATACTTGTATGTTGAATATATGTGACTAGTTAGTTAAGACAGACTTGTACAAGATAACTTCTGTGCTATATCGCCCCTTGTGACTGTTCAAATGATCTAATTATTCAGGGCTCTTGGGAACATGACTTGGATGTTTACTTTAAGGTAGCTCTCTTGGAAAGTAGAAACATTCCAAGAGTCGTGGATCATTGAACTAGAGGTCTAAGGATGGTAGATATCTATTAGAGAGGTGTTAGTACATTCCTCATCTCCTCTCTAAATGCACGGTGATGCGTAGAGAGATATTTTAGTCATTACATCTGTAAGTCGAAGACTTTGCTAATGCAACATTATCCTTGTGGTCAATATTTTCTTATGATGATATTAGAAAATATTTAAAATACAAAATATAGCTATTTATATAGTAGGGGTATTTTAGTCATTTTAGTGGCCAATGCGATGTGTCTTTTAGTCCCTGGAATGGCCCTTAAGTCCTGACAGATTTGGGTTAAGAAATTTGTCTTGATAATTATGGATTTTATTTTATTTTATTTAAATAGTCTAATTTATTATTGGATTAGAATAAAATAAAACACCCGAAAGAGAGTATATATTTTATTTAACTTAATTGGTTAATTAATTATTCAGAACCCAATGCCTAAATTGAATAATTAGAAAATTAATCTGGATATAGACTAGATAAAAAGCATGATATTTCATATTGGTTTATTTGGGCTTATTAATTATTTATTGAGTTGTTTAATAAAGTCCAGAAAATAAAAAATTAAAATTTATTATTTATGGGTATTCAAACCCAAGAATAAATAATTTTATTTGACTCAATGAATAAGATCAAATGTAAAATAAAATAAAATAAAATAATTATTAAATTAATTAATTAAATAAAAAAATAATACAGAATGAATCCCGTGTTGTTTTGTGTGAAGGATAACAGAAAGTATGGCTGCTTTTTGTTTTCATGTAGTTGGCTTCTTTCTCTCGGTGTGGAAGGGAATTGATGAAAATGAAATGAAATGCAAAGAAAAGAGGAGGCACTTCGTAATTCATTATTCACAGCAAAACCCAATCACTCACAGAAGCCTTCAGAGGCTAAGCTAAATCCAACTCTTCAAGCTTTCACCGGCAGTGGACAGGACACCATTTTGAAAGATCAAAGGCTTCGCGTGAATGAGACGCAATTGACGTTTAAAAGGACATGATCCAATAGCTTCAAACACCCTTGTATAAACATCTACTTCAATGCAAAAAGGGTAATTCAATCATAAAGGTAAATTTTTCGTTTTGTAAGTATACCTTCGGTTTGATAATTTTTGCTATTTTAAACCTTCAGGTATGTTATCAAATTTACTATTATACCCATACTACTAGAGAAGTAAATTAATTTATTTTTATTTGTTTGGTGAGCTTTTAAGTGAAGTAAATAGTTGTATTATAAGATTGATTGAAAATATTATTTATTAGACAAGTTATTAGAGGCGGACCTACCGTATGGCGGCCTCCCCAAGAATTTTATAAAATGATATATATATATATATATATATATATATATATATATATATATATATAGAGCCCAAACACATGCCCCCCCCCCCAAGAATATATTGAGCCCAACCCACATATCCCAATTTAATATATCTATACACACAACCACAACATCCGATCCCTTCCTTCCTTTCACAAATCTCCCTTTTCCTTTTCACTTTCATTTTCAGTGTTTTCACTCCAAATTCCAAACAAAATTCCAACTGTTTGCACTTGGTTCTTGGTCCCCAATATTACACCCACACTACCGCAGTACCGCCGTCTCTGTCCCACTGCCTGTAACACCCCACCGGGCCCACCTATAGCTAGAAGACAAGAGTTTCTCCAGAAACCCAGGTCTCGCTGTCGCCTATCTCGATCTCCATTGTGCACTGCAATCTACATATAAAGGTAAGTTATGGTTTGAGTCTTTGAGAAATAGGAAAGTACATCTCAAAATATTATTTTTTTGTCTAATTCTATATTAATTTGGACATTCATTTCTCTGCTTTTTATTTTTTATTTTTTTGTCTTAACATTAATGAATTTACTAGGATTCAGATTTTAGAATTTTGCAATACTTAGGTGGGGTGATATAAAATATGTTTATCATAAATGATGATTTTTTGAGAAAAATGGAGGATTTAGAATTTTTATTATCTTAATAACTGTCTATGTTATATGGGAAGCAAAATTGATATTGACGTGAGACTTGGATCGTGTTGTTACGAGATTTCTTTTGATATATTTAAATAAATAAATATATTCTACGTATGTATTCCAGCGAGCTTGGGTGGTGGCTCCCATTAGACCTGTGTGGTGATCTATATATGTGTACATGTTTTTTTTTTTTGTTTGTATTATTATCAATTTTTCGCATCTATGAATGTGTGTTTGTTTGTTTGTTTTTTTACATTAATATGTAGATTTATATAGACATTTTAACTAATTATATCTAAATTATGCATTAAAAGATTGTAATTTTTTTTCTTTTTAAATCGTAGATGAAAAGAACATGTACGATTGATGCATTCTTCAAAAGGAAAAATGTTAAAACTTCAAAATCTAGTGAAGAGTCACATTCCATTGATCTTGATCCTTCAAATTCTGAAAGTCTTCTTGCAAAAACTCCACGAGTAGTTCAAGTAGGATTTAATATCAATTCTTTGGAACGTGATCCAGGGTTGTGATTGCAAATATAAGAATATCCGGTTGATAGTCGTGATGAAGTTCGTAGAGCTTATATTAAGGCAAGCCCATATCAGTGTTTGCAATCTAATTATCCAAAATCAGAAGGAAAACATTCTCGTAGCTTTCAAACCTTATGGTTTAAGTCATTTCCTTCATGGTTAGAATATTCTCCTAGTAAAGATGCTGCATTTTGTCTTGTTATCTATTCTATAAAAAAGATGGACGTTTTAGATCAGATTTATTCACAGTTAATGGTTTTCGTTCATGGAAGAAGGTGAATGATGGTGAAAATTGTGCACTTTTGGCACACGTAGGAAAAAGTCCAAATTCTCCTCATGGAAAGGTTGAGAAAGCATGTGATGATCTTATAAATCAAGATGGGCATATTGAAAATTTTTTTATGAAATTTACTTCCAAGCAAAAGGAAGAAAATCGATTTCGTTTGAAAGTTTCTATTGATGTTATTAAATGGCTTACATTTCAAGGATGTGCTTTTAGAGGTCATGATGAGACAAAATCATCAAAAAACAGAGGGAACTTTCTTGAATTGTTGAGTTTCATATCATCTTATAATAATAAAGTAGTAGAAGTTTTGAGTAATGCTCCTCAAAATGCCTTGTATACATCACATAAAGTGCAAAAGGAAATTTTACAAGTCATGGGACTAAAAGTGAAGAATGCTAGTTGTGAAGAAATTGGTAATGCAAAATTTTGTATAGTTGATAAAACTCGAGATGAATCTAAAAAGGAGTAAATGGCTATTGTTTTAAGATTTTTTGACAAAAATGGCTGCGTACAAGAGCGTTTTTTTGGGCTTGTTCATGTAAAGGATACTGCTGCATTGACATTAAAAGATGCAATTATTTCTATCCTCTCTCGTCACAGTCTTGATGTTCAAAATATTCGAGGAAAAGGTTATGATGGGGTAAGTAACATGCGAGGGGAATGGAATGGGTTACAAGCTTTGATTTTAGATGAATGCCCTTATGCTTACTATGTTTATTGTTTGGCACATCGTCTACAGTTAGCTTTAGTTGTCGCATCAAAAGAAGTTATTCCTATTCATCATTTTTTTGGCAAATTGAGCAGTATAATTAACATTGTTAGTGCTTCATGTAAGCGTAATGATCAACTAAAAGCTGCTCATACTTCAAATATTGCCTATTTGCTTGCTAATGATGAGCTTGAGAGTGGCAAAGGACTTAATCAAGTTGGCAGTTTACAGAGGGCAGGAGATACACGTTGGAGGTCTCATTTGAAATCTATTGTTAGTTTGATTAATATGTTCAGTGCAACTTGTGAAGTTTTACTTGATATCATCGAGGGTGGGGTTACACTAGCTCAGCGTGGAGATGCAGATGCAGCTTACGAGGCATTAACTTCATTTGAATTTGTTTTCATAATGCATCTCATGCGAACAATCTTAGAGATCTCTAATTTGCTTTGCCAAGTCTTGCAATCTCAATCTCAAGACATTTTACATGCAATGCATCTTGTTTCGTCCACTAAGTTTCTCATTCAAAAATTAAGAGATGAAGGATAGGATGAATTAATCTTGCAGACAAAATCCTTTTGTGAAATAGTTAATATTCCCATTCCAAATTTAGATGCACCTTATATTGCACGAAGAGGAAGAGCCTGTCATCAACAAGAAACAATTACAGTTGAGCATCACTGCAGAATTGATATTTTCAATGCTGTTATCGACACTCAATTGTAAGAGTTGAATAGCAAATTCAATGATCATACTGTAGAATTGCTAATTTGTTGTTCAGCTTTAGATCCAAGGGAGATGTGCAAATCATTTAGAATTGATGATATTTGCAAGTTAGTTGAAAAGTTCTATCATAGAGACTTCAATGAATGTGAGATAATACAATTAATATTGCAATTTGAGCATTTTCATCATGTGATACAAATTATTGATTTCGAAAAGTTGTCTACTATATCTGAATTATGTCAATGGATGGTCAAGTTAAGGAAGTTTGAAATTTATCCACTTGTGTATCGCGTGGTAACCCTTATTCTTACTCTTCCAGTTTCTACAGCTACCACAGAGCGATCTTTTTCAGCTATGAATATAGTAAAGACCAAATTTCGAAGCAAGATGGAAGATAATTTTCTATCAGATTGTTTGTTAGTATATATTGAAAAAGAAATTGCAGAAAAATTTAGTATAGATTCACTTATAGATGATTTTCGTGATTTGAAAGAGAGACGATCTGTATTTTGATGTATTATATTTTTTATAGTATACTTTGAAACTATTTTGGTAGGTTTAATATTACTATTTTCATAAATTATTGAACATATGAAATTTAGTTTAATTTGTTATTGGCCTCTCCAATAATACAATCATGCGTCCGCCCCTGCAAGTCATTAATAATTTATTAGATAAGATAAGAAAATATTTTTCAAAAAAAATTTAATATTAGACAAACAAAAAATATTTACTTTATTGCTAGAGGGAATGGTGAAAAAAGATAGAGAGTATAATAATGGAGTGAGAAATTTAAAATAAAATATAGAAGTTAACAAGTTAGGAAAAATAAAACGAATAGATAAAAAATGTAATAAGAAAAAAATAAAAAAGTTAGAAAACCTAAAGGTTATTTTGGTCTTTATAATGGAAGGATTGGTGCAATCCTTCCAAAATGGGAGGGGTCAAAAATCTAATATGAAGGGGAAGTGGGATATCTCTACATTTACTTCTCTTCCATATTACGTTCTATCAAACGAAATAAATATTTACTACATTTCCAAATTTAATTCCCTTCGTAAATAAGAATTAGATTGATTTGAGTTTGTTTGAAGTAATAAAAATTATTAAATCTATGATGTTAAGATGAGACTAGGTGAGATAAAAAAAAAAAAAAAAGTATTGCGAATAGATGAAAAATTTTTAAAAATAAAAATTATTTAAATTAATACTATTATTTTAAATAAAGTAAAATTTTAAATGAAAAAGAGTTATTTTCTAATCACACCTTGTCTAATAATAATAATAATAATAATAATAATAATAATAATAATAATAATAATAATAATAATAATAATAATAACTCTCTCTCTTTTTTTTTTTATAATTCATTTATTAAAGTTTCGCTATCATACTCATGTACTTGGTGTGCAGAACGGTTCGAATCGTCTGCGACATTTTCTATAACATTCTTATTAAAGAACTCTTTTTTATTTTTTTAATATTTTTTCTTTCAATAATTAATAACTAAACTAACGAGATTAACCTAAACGAGGAGACTTTCCAGTTTTCTCTTCATCTCCTCCTTCCTCACGACTCCTTTGTGTTTGCTCTTTCTGCCTGGAGATTTTAGATTCTTCAATTCGCAGTTTGTCCCTTTCTCTATCAAGTTCTCGTTCGCGTTCAATTCGCCGAGAGACTTTCCAATTCTCATTCTTCAATAGACCAAGTGGATGTTTGGATTTCTCATTTCTCCATCAGCTTTTTCTATCCGCATGCGTAGCATTGTGTTACACTGGAGATGAACAAGAAAGAGCAGTGAAATAAAAAATAGAGATTTCAAATTCTTCAATTCGTGGTTTGCCAATTTCTCTATCAAGTTTTCAAAGCTAAATGCTTATATGTGAGTTTATACTTTTCATTCTCATTGTGTATTTGGGCTTAAAATACATTGTTGAATCCCTTTCTTTTCAGAATTAGATGAACATTGCTAGACATTGGTGAATGACGTCTTTAATCATTGTAGAAAATAATTGGGGATTTAGAAGTAATTTCTTTGGTTCAATGTTCTTTACAAGTGAATTTAAGTTTGGAAAATGGATATGCGAGCAATTCTTGTAGCAAAGATATTTGTCTATTGAAAGCAGGTAGGTTCATGACTTAATTTTGGTTTAGTTTTTGGTTACCTGAACTTTTGGTATATTAGAGATATTAGTTAATACTTCAGTCTTGTTTTGAAAGTAGTGGGAGGAGGATTAACTTGAGGGCCTAATTTATTAGGTGCTTCAACAGAGTTGCAGAACCTTAATAGAATTGGTAACCAAAATTTAGTTAGTGATTTACAAATGTCCTTGATGGAGCCACTGTATCTTCAATGCTTAAGATCAATGGAGTATGCCATTGCACAAGCTGTTACTCTCAACAATTCTATGTTGTTCAGTTCTGTGATCTCTCGTTGCGGCTGATTGACATTACATTGAGGGCTTTAAGATTGCAATAGTTTTTTGCAACATAGGATTGTTGAGAGCACCAGCTTGGATGTTTGGATGCTTGAAGTAAAGGATGTGTACTTAATATTTTTTATACTGGTGAAATTTTAGTTTTGGCTACAATCATGCATTTCTCTGTTAAGCTTTTATGCTGTTGAATGTCTATATTCATTCAAGTAGAAAGTTTGTTATGCTGCTATTGTTAAAACAAAGCAGTTCCTTCCTGTATCCATATACATTTTGTTGCTATTCCATTTTCCATAATAAAATTGTGAACACAATTTTTTCTCCTTCAGGGATGAGGAATATACCATGGAAAGAGGAAGAAGATTAGGAGGAACAATCCTAGATCTAGTGGACCCAATCCATTCCAAGAAATTGCAGTAAAGAAAGCTAAAATGAAGAAACGAAAGTTGGACCATTGTAGCTCTGCAAATCAACCGTTTAGGATATGATGAGGGACATCCAATATGGAATCTACACTAAAGGCATTTTGTTTAGGAGCCTTATTCATCTCTGTTGCAATTATCTTATGTCAGAGCGTGTGGATGGCAAGAGAATATTCACTGAAATGGATCTTTCTTTGCAGATCCTACAAGGTATATATGCCATTCTTTTTTCTTGGGTATTAGTAGGTAGTCATTTGTACGCGGGAAAATATATAGTTGGGAGTTAGTCTGATCTGAGTGAATGTTATTTTTTTCATCATGTACTGTTTTATTTGGAGAGTTACTAGATATATTATTCATTGTATTGGAGATTGATGCTGTGAATTGACCCAGCCTTTCTCCATCAAAGTTTTGTTTAGGGATTCCAATTGTTGCTTCATATTTGGTATTCATGGACACCCATCATTGTCGTGTATTATTGGTTGTGGTAAAATTGAAGTAGAAAACAAAAACTTACCCATTGAATTTAATATTTTATGCAATGTAATGTAATTAGGCTCTTCTATAGGTATTCCTCTTATATGACGGACTAAATGACTGTTGCTTATGGTGTGAGCATTTATGCAGATCAGGAAGCTGTTAAAAACTAATCGGTTTTTAGTGGTTATTCAATTTGTACTCTCTTTTTTGCTTTAATTGTAAAGCGTCCCTAAATTGGTTGTATTTTGATGGATTCTATTGCAGTAGAACTTCTCCTAATTCCTACAAATTGCATTGAAAACATATTACAGTGGTGGAACTCAGGTGCATATGCACTCCTTTTCATTGTGCTCTTTATCATGCTACCCTTGCTTGCTTTTAGGTGAATAGGTAAGCATAAAAGATTAGAACTGATCATGTTCTTTTATTTCCATATGATGCTATTGGGGCTTGTTAATGAGCAACACCAAAGGGCTTGAGTTGTGCTTTTCATGGTATCATTGATGATTAGTATCTTCATGTGTGATTGAGAAACTACCATTAGATATTGGAGGCTGGCATCTAAGGGAAAATTGTGATTACCTGCTTCTGGAGAGTGATTTGTCATTTTAGTTATTGCAAAATGAGTTTTCAGCAAATTAAGAAAAATGATGTTCTCCAACTAGATAAGATAGCGATGGTGACATGACTATTTTTTTTGCAGTTTTTGCCATTTTAGATTCATTATGCCATGCTGCAGCAATATCTATTCTATTAGTAGTCTTGTTTGTTTTCATTTGCTCAATGATGACAATACAAGCAATGTTGGAAGGTAAAATACAAAAACTGACACTTATACCAGGCTTTGTTCTCAACCAAGAATGCACCAAAATTTATACCATACTTTGCTTCGGGGTCTAATTCACTATAGAGAAGGAATTTTTCAATCAAAACTTCACTTTCAAAGAGGTTGAAGCTCATATAGCAGCCATTTTCAACAACATTCAACAATTCTATCTCTAATAAGTTAAAGTCCAAATTTCTATGTGTTTTTGGTAGAACTAGTAGTTCCATTGTTGCCTTTGGTCTTCATCTGTGCATCTTGACTTCTTATTCATGAGTGTCAATTTTTCTACCTAAAAAAAAATCATGCAAACTTAAAAATAGCAAACATGTAATAATTCATTAAAAAAAAAAAGCTAATGAAAATATCAAACATACTGGCAATAATTCCATCATACTTCCACAATTGTCAATGCTACTCATAGCCATATTTCTTGTTGGTTACTTTCTCGATTTGGGAACTAGAATAATTTAAAAAATGTTATTTTTAATATTAAAATGATAAAATCTTTAAAGATTTATTGAAAAAATGTGAAGTAGTCATACTTGAGAAATTTGTGCCGAATGTGTTGAGGAAACTGGTGGCGGAATTAAATATTCAGATCTCGAACTATTCCAAAATAAGTTATTTCTCCCCGTTGAAGACCCCTCCTTTCTTTCAAATACAATATTAAACTTAGAAATTCATTAAATCATTAACAAATAAAGGAAGAATAAGAAAAAGAAAAAATCACCTTACAACTTGTGAATAAGATGGTATAGAGTCAACGAAACTCTACATAAAAAAATGAAATATTTTATATCTAAATTGTTACATAGAATCAAAATAATTGTACTATTGATTTATCATCAAACTTAACCCAAATACCTAATCCGCATCATTTGCAAATGTACTTGTTCAATAGAAACATTCACCATGTTACAATTGCCAAATTTCAACTGTTTCTTCATTCGTATGGGCAAAGTTCAAGAGAATAAAAGAATACATTACAACAAAATCATAATTGCAATTAAAAGAAAATTGTAAGTAGAATGAATAGATACCTGGACATTTTGTGCTTGCATACATGATGGAAGTTGTTGAAAGTAATAAATAAATTTATATTATTATCAAGTTATACATAAGATACAAAGACAAATAAATAAAAAAATAATATTATTTTGAAGTAAGAAATGTACCTGTATATTTCGTTCAAGATGTGATGGTTTTCCCTTTGTCTTTCTTCTCTTTGTGGACTTTTTAAAACTACTTTGCAACCTTCTACTAAATTTTCTAGTAAGTTTTTCCTTATTTTTAATTCCCTTCACCTCATTAGTAAAACAATCATTAGAAGAAATGATAGTGCTTGTTGACCCACCTTTTTGAATTCGTGTCCTATCAATTGAAATGATCTCTACTTGTTTATTCTTCAATCCTGCATTCACCATATCTAACATCTTTTGCATGCCACTCTTCACCATTTGATATGTTCAATTTCTGCAGCCCTTGTAACCAATTTTATGTATAAATGACATAATTCTTTGTAACGTTTCCCAATCATTACCTTCGAATCAACTGAATATGTATAAGGAATTTCCTTGTTTTGTACTTTTGCTTTTTTTGTCCATCTAGATAAAATATATTCATCAGGAATTTTCACAAATATCCCTCAAACATAGAATTTTAAGAGTATGGGAACATAAAATCCTGACAAATTCAAACTTCCTACAAGTACATGAAAGAGAACCTTTGCTGGAGTCATATGTAACAGTATACTGATGCCTTTTTTTATAATGCATAACCAAATATTTTGTAATAATTCCATCATCTTCACATATATCCACATGTGAATCATATGCTTTACAAACCTCAATTTGAAACATCATAAATACCTTATATGTGTACACCTCTGAAGCATGTTTTAAAAATTCCACAGGAATTGATAGGAAATGAGTACTTTGACTTGATCTAAAATCTGCTTTTAACTCCTCATAGCGACGATCATCAACCAATCTATCAAAATGTTGAAAGAACTCAAGCAACTTATTTTTGTAACTTATATACTTTTTCAGGATAGTATTCATATACTTTCACTTCTTTGGGTAGTAGTCATATCTGCACAAAAAGTATGTCGTCCATATACTAAAGCCCATTTTTCCTTCATACTAAATATTCTTCTCAACCAATCATTGTCTTCAAGTTCATATTTCTTAAGCATAATATTCCATGCATTAATGAAGTCATCTTCCTCATCATAATCATAGATGCAATTGCTAAAATCTTTTGAGAAATCACTGAACTTAATAAAAACATTAGTAAGATGGATGGCTGCGTTCTGATGTAAATGCCAAATGCATAGGCGGTGATATGTGTCTGGCCACTGTGATGCTAATGCATTTCCCATTGCTTGACATTTATCTGTAAGAATAGTCTTTGGCTTACATCCTGCCATAGCTCTTGAAAAAGTATCAAACAACCACTCAAAAGTTACTGTAGTTTCATCATACAATAATGCTGCACCAAAAATTATTGTTTGTTTATGGTGATTAACACCAACAAATAATGCAAAAGGTCGACTATCATTATTTGACCTATAAATAGTATCAAAACATACAACATCACCAAAGCACGAGTAATCTACCATCATTTTTGTATCTACCCAAAAAATATTAGTTATTAAATCATCTTCATCCACTTGTATTGCATAAAAAAAACTTGGGATCTTTTAATTACATCTTTTGCAGGTATTCTAATATTCCTCCAGTATCTCCAACTTTCATTTCTCTTATTCGCTTAGAGTGCACATAATTTATGTAATCTAGAGGGATAAATCCCAAATTCTCACGCCCACCTACTTGTTTACTCATAAAGTCAATTGTTGCTTTAGTAGTAATTCCACAAATCTGTCTATATCTGCCTCTGTTGCTTAAGGAAGACTTAATTTTCTATGGGATCTAAATATTTTGCTGGAACTAGACTAACCATGAGTATGCTCAGGAATGAATTGAACAACTCAATAAATACCTGTTTGTCGGCAATTAATTTTTATCACTGCCTTGCAACCAAAATGCGTTTTTGGACGATGAGATTTAATTATGGCATCTCTTTCATCCATTGGGTGTTTCCCTTCACAAGAATAACAAAAAATTCTATCAAGAATCTTACCTTCACCTTTGTGACCATGACTCCTTCGAATGCCAAAACCAGCTTCTTTAGCGTATGCCTTATAGAATTCATAAGCATCTTCTTCAGTATGAAACTCCATATCCACCTTTGGAATGACTTCATTTGAAATTTTACAATGGATTTCATTTATCACATTAACACTATTTGTAGACATCAAAACAATATTATTTGATCCTACTTCTTTCTCAATAGAAAGATTGATTTTATTTTTTCCCATATTCTGAAATTCTAATTTACGCTTTGTTGAAGAATCAACACTTGAGAGATGATTTGCATCCATTACCTAAAAGAAAAAAACAATTTAAAAATAGGTGAAAAAGACGTATCAACAAAATACAATATGCAAATAACTAAATAGGCTATATAAAAAACAAATTGCCAAAAGCAACAATAATCAATTTGCAATTGGCAAAATAAAGGGGTAGAGTAGGTCCTAAACAAATTACCATCCAACCCACTTAATGATTCATCCATAGCAATTCAATTCGGGTAGATATAATTACCCTAGCAAAGTAACATGAATTCTTTAATTCTACGTAAATTTAGTTGCAGAAAACTATTGCAATCCTAAAGCCCTCAATGTAATGTCAACCAGTCGCAACGAGAGATCACAGAATTGGACAACATAGGATTGTTGAGAGCAGCAGCCTGTGAAGATACAGTGGATCCATCAAGGACATTTGTAAATCACTAACTGAATTCTGGTTACCAATTCTACTAAGGTTCTGCAACTCTACTGCAGCACCTAATAAATTAGGCCCTAAAGTCAATCCTCCTCCGACTGCTTTCAAAACAAGACTGAGGTATTAACCAATATCTCTAATATACCAGAAGGTCAGGTAACCAAAAACTAAACCAAAACTAAGTCATGAAGCTACCTGCTTTCAATTGACAAATATCTTTGCTACAAGAATTGCTCGTATATCCATTTTCCAAACTTAAATTCACTTGTAAAGAACATTGAACCAAAGAAAATTACTTCTAAATCTCCAATTATTTTCTGCAATGATTAAAGACGTCATTCACCAATGTCTAGCAATGTTCATCTAATTCTGAAAAGAATGGGATTCAACAATGTTTTTTAAGCCCAAATCCACAACAAGAATGAGAAGTATAGTTTCATAGATAAGCAATTAGCTTTGAAAACTTGATAGAGAAAACGGCAGATCACGAATTGAAGAATTTGAAATCTCTATTGTTGATTTCACTGCTCTTACTTGTTCATCTCCAGTGTGACATAATGCTACGCATGCAGATAGAAAAAGCTAATGGAGAAACGAGAAATCCAAACATCCACCTGGTCTATTGAAGAACGAGAATTGGAAAGTCTCTCGGCGAATTGAACGAGAATGAGAACTTGATAGAGAAAGGGACAAATCGCGAATTGAAGAATATGAAATCTCTAGGCAGAAAGAGCAAACACAAAGGAGTCGTAAGGAAGGAGGAGATGAAGAGAGAACTAGAAAGTCTCCTCGTTTAGGTTAACGTCGTTAGTTTAGTAATTATTTTTTAGTAATTAATTATTGAAAGAAAAAATATTAAAAAATAAAAAAGAGTTCTATAATAGGAATGTTATAGAAAATATGAATACTTAAATTCGAATATTTAAGTATTAAGATTAAAATTTTAAGAATATAATCGGTTAATATATTAATTAATATATAATTTATAATATATTATATTTATAAATTAGTTATAATTCAAATTTAAACTTTTGACTTTATTATAATTGAATTTTGAATTCAACTTAAATTTTAAAATATATTAAACAAATCGAGATCGAATCAATATTTAACATTCCAATCGAACTCAAACTTGAATTTTATGTAAAAATAATAAAATTCTGTTTAATTATTTTAAAATTCATGAGATTAAATTCAAGTACACTTTTACAATATATTACAAAATGATTATATTGTGAAAGCAGACCTTTTTCAATAGTTTCACACTCATTCAATCATTCTAGTGAATTAACAACTAATTTTGACCTTTGAAAAGAAAAAAAAAAATCGCCGCCCATTTTCTATTGACCAGTTTTTGAACTCAGGCCATGCCATCATAAGTCTTGGCCTAATTTTGATACAATCCCCCTTCTATTCCATCAACATGGCTAATTTTGTTTCTTAGGGATTCGAAACTACATGGATGATTTGGATTGGTTTGTAGTTAAAATTTGTACTCTGCATAACTGTGCATCAAAATCGTGCAAAATCAGCCAAAAAAAAAACAGTTTTCAAAAGATATGTAGTACGATGGTGCATCATGGCGGGCACAAGACGAAGGCCAGCACTCAAGAAGTACACGATTGTGCAGCTGAGATAATTAAAAATTCTTGGCGAATTTCAATTTTTTATTTTGAATTTGAATTATTTCAAACATGTATTTGAAAATGATTGATACCCTAAAAACATTATGGATTAATTTGTAATTATTTTAGCAGTGTATAAATATTCTTTTTTTTTAAAAAAATATTTTTGATGAATTGTTAAATTGAGTGAATATGACAGAATTTTTTAACCTTCATATTCTCTAGCTATCTATTAAGACCACTCAAAATATTTGATTTTACGTTTAAAAGAGTCTTTAAATTCAAACGATAATCTACTTAATCTTTTTTTTAAAGAATTTTAATTTTTTTGTTACTTTAAAATTCTTTACGAGAGATAAATTGTGTATCTTCAATTTTCTGTCCTTGGTATTCTAATTTCTTTACTGAAATTTGAAGTATTAAGATGTCTTAGAGAAGACTAATTCTAATAATACATGTGTCTTAATTGCTTCGTTTTCTTATATTTGAAAGTATCTTTAAATCGAAAGGATATTCCATCTCTTCTTTATTATGGTGTATTTGTTGTGGGTAGCTTTGTTTTGATACGAATTTGATAGCTGTCAAATGCAGCAAATGTGAAGAACAAAGATAGGAGTTTGGTCGCCCAACATGGTTAATTTTTTCCTAGGATTCAGAATGGATGATTGGAGTGGTTTGTAGTTTTCATTCTATTGAAAAAACCTACTACAACCCAAAATGACAATATAAATTTATAGTTCTAATTAACACTTTACACTAATAAATGGCCTTCTTATCCCATAACCCTTTGTCCCCTCTGATGAAGAGTAGGGCAATACGTCCCAAATGTGCTTAACTGCTGGCGTCAAAAGCAATGGTTTTAGCATGCTCTAACTAAAGCAAATCATGAATTAAATTAAAGGTTAAGAAAAGCCATTTTTTGGCAACCTTTTCTTCACGTCTTTGGAAAAGCAGAAAGCTATCCCTTGATTAAATGAATTTTGCTTCCTAATATCAGTGGAAACAGAAGAAAATAATGCTTCACCTGCCGAACCTTCTGACACTCATGTATTTGGTGTTTTTCCTCTGTTTCTCATTCACGCGCACCTTGTACTTCGACCATTGCGGTGCGGAGAGTAATCTCACCGATCGCAAGAGAGATTATCTTTTGTAGTTGGATACTGAGAGTGAGTGAAGGAGATTGAGCAATGGCAGCTGCTTCGAATGGGAGTGGGTATTTCGAGTTTGATGTGGAGTCACAGACTGGAAGTTTTGCGAGGCGTTCCAACGCGGAGTCTGTCGCACAGGATGAAGAGGAGCTCATGTGGGTGGCGATTGAGAGGTTGCCGTCGCAGAAGCGGACGAACTGTGCGTTGTTGAGGCGTTCGACGTCGGAAGCAGGTGATGAAGGGCAGACGACAGAGACGGCGGATGTAAGGAAACTCAATAGGGTACACCGTGAGCTCCTTGTCAAAAAAGCTTTGGATCCGTCCGAACAGGACAATTTTAAACTCCTTTCCGGCATAAAGGAACGTCTCGATAGGTTTTGACCGCATTACTTCTTTTCTTATGCGCATGCATACGTGCTATTGATTTCTGCAATTGAAATCAAACACGTACTGAATACTCATAATACTAAGCAATTTTGATCTGATACTTTTGTCCTAAAAAGGAAAGGATTGATGTTAAAATTAACTCAAGAATTTGAAACTCAAGATTTCTCATTATTTCCCCTCTCTTCTCTCCACGAAGATGTCTTTTTACCCAAAACTCAATTGATTGCTGGGTCTCAGCCGTGCCATACAGGCATTTTTGTGTAATTTATTTATGCAGTTAAAATTTTTGGTTGATTAATTTCGAATTTGAATTATTTTTATTTTTCTGAAAGGGTGGGTATTGAGATGCCAAAAGCGGAGGTTCGATATGAGAACATCAGCATCACAGCCAATGCACAACTTGGTTCCAGGGCTTTGCCAACTTTGGTGAACTACTCCCGTGATATCTTGGAAGTAGGTTTTCCTTTTAGTTGCTGTTGCTGGTTACGTTGTGGTCATTTTTTTATTTTCTAATTTTTTTCATGTTAACTTGTGCAGCTTTTGTTAACTCAGTTGAGGATATTTCGGCCAAATAGGCATTCTCTTACCATCTTGAATAACATCAGTGGTGTCGTGAAACCAGGGAGGTGTATCTTCCGCTCTCTTTTTGACATATTCCTTACACGTGCGCTGGGGAATAAATAGAATTTGCAATATCTACTGTTAATAACGACTTAAAAATTTAAGGTTTCGATAAACAGGATTACTATTTTATTTAATTACAAATATTCTGAAAGTCCAGCACTTGTAAGGCAAGATGGATAATGATAGTAGGAACATTTAGGTAGAAGAAGTCTTATATTTTGGCCAATTCTTTTAATTCATTACAATGGTAAATGTCCATGATACTGATGGAAAGTCTATGCTGTTTTAATGTTTGTGCATTTGGCTTGAATAGGATGACACTCCTTTTGGGGCCTCCAGGGTCTGGAAAGTCCACATTGCTTCATGCTCTTGCTGGGAAACTTGATAAGGACCTAAAGGTTAGTAGGCAAGAGAACTGAACTTGAAATTTCGTATCAGATCAGCGATATATTACACACTTAATAATCCCTTTATCTGGATTTGAATGTCTCATTTTGTATTGAAATTCAATAGAAAATAGGACATATAAATCTAGGGAGTATTACAGAACAGAATGATTTATTTGTGGAAAAGGTTCCCTGAAATTGTGAATTCCTTAGCTTTATAGATGTTTTTTTTCTGCTTTCACAAATATGCTCAATGAAAATTCTTAGAGGTATGACACAAGTCTGAATGGGAGTTATTGTTAAATGTCAAATGCTGGAATACATGGTAAGATGTGACAAGGTTTGAATTTTTGAGCATGTTGAAAGAATGAGGCAGGAGAATTTACTTCATATTTCTCATCCTTTTGTCTGAAATTGAAAATGCTATAAAGTGCTTGTGAGAGGAAGAAAAGAGGAAAAAAGAGAAGTCCATTTGATCAATATAGAAGCTTTGGTAATATCATGAATTTCTTTTGAATGAACCTCCATTCTTATACTGCCTTTCTATTTTAATCCCCAATCTTTTGTATCCAGTGAACTATATTATATAACAGTTAGTCATTCAAGGACGCTTCCGTAAAATAATTCTAGGGGGAATCAAATCCATTCTGCATTAAAACACACAAGGATGCAATGGAGTATAGTGTAATCATAAGATAAGAGAATGTACTATTTAAGAAGGATCAAGTTCAAAAAACAGCATTAGATGGAGAAGAATATAGGTATTAGTCATATCCAAGTTTTTGAAGACACGAATCTAATACTAATCTTTGAGAGTGTTCAAGGGCAAGGAAGAAGGGAGATGAAGAAAGAAAATGATCACATGGCTAATATCCTTTGATATGACGCAGAACTATGATGAAGGACATATTACTTCTTTCACATTCTAATCATTTTCTTACACATCTTTTGTTTGGATATCTTCAAGAACACAGTTGAATGCAATGACTTTTGGATTACAGAATCTGGCCTGGCCTCCTTTCAGTCTTCCAAAACTTTATGGTTCAAGACATAGTCATTTGCATTTTCTCTGGACTTTCTAAATTTCAATTTAACAACGCATGAAAAGGATATCTAGAATATCTTGTTTACCTTGACAATATTATCAAAAGTTTCACTTTAAGGCTTAGCTTTGTATAGTGCAGTTAATGTTTTTATTATATTGTTGCCAATGGTTTCAGAAAAGTGGTAATATCACATACAATGGTCATAAGCTTGAAGAATTTTGTGTTCAAAGGACTGCAGCTTAGATAAGTCAGACTGATAATCACATTGCTGAGCTGACTGTACGAGAAACATTAGATTTTGCAGCAAGATTCCAAGGCGCAAGTGAAGGTTTTTCAGGTTTGTCCTTTTTCTTTCTTTTTGATTCAGTTAAAGAAAATTCCAGGCCTTGCCATTTCATTAGTTTCAGTATTTCTCCATGATCACACACACACACACACACACACACACACACACACACACACACATATATATATTACTATTGACTCTAGAGGTTCACATCCTCGAACTTATTAGTGCTATTGAATACTAGGAAGCATTTCAGTTATAAGATGACAATTAATGTAGGGCAAATTGTTATCATCAAAGTCAGAGACACAAGCTTCTTTCTCTTTGTTACAGTATGTTTAATGTTTTATTTATTCTTGATCCCCATTTGTGGCCTCATCTTAAGTTCTTTTTCTGAAAAGGAACCTTTCCATTCAAATACAATATCCATTTTTCATTTACTTAACTCCATGGTACCTATTCAACTTCCACTAAGATGAGATTCTTTTTTATTTATTTATTTATTTTTATTCTTTGGTATCTTCATTCATGTCCGCCCTATCTTTGAATAATTAGTGTAATCCAAGTTTAGTGGTAAAATGTTTGCACAGATGACCTCAAGATTATTCTCTTTATTAATTTTAGCCCAATATGCCATGGGTTAAGCTTTCACCTTCATCAAGCCAGATCATTTATGAATTCTATTTAACCATAACCTTTGGTCTCCTCTGTTTTATTTCTATCATCTATGATTTTGAAGTTTATGATAGGGTCATCAGCTTATAGTATTCCCTTTAACTCTGATTCGGATTCTGCAGCTTATATGGAGTCATAAAATTTCATCAATCAAGCAATATAATGTTTATTATAGCAACTAGTTATCTTCCCTCTAGACATTTCAATTTCTCTCATGACGAAGTTATGATGCAGCTGAACTTTTTTCATCTAAAACTTTAATCGCAGAATACATGAAACATCTTCCTCATTTGGAGAAGGAAAGAAAAATTCGTCCCAATCCAGAGGTAGACGCATACATGAAGGTACACTTTGTGACATTCAAATTATACTATTACTCAATTTTTCTACGTTCTGTTATTTCACATCATGATTGGACAATGAAATGCATTCTTCAGGCCTCATCTGTTGGTGGTACAAAGCACAGTGTTTCAACTGACGACTACAAGAAAATTCTTGGACTTGATGTATGCTCAGATACAGTTGTTGGCAATGATATGCTCAAGGGTGTTTCAGGTGGTCAAAGAAAAAGAGTTACTACAGGTCTCTTCCTCATTCCTCCTTTGCTGGAATTGCCCTTAAATTTTGCATTCATCATTGACATTCAAGGTTATGTAGAGTTTCAGAAGATTCCCCACAAATTTGTCATTTCGTCTTTATCTTGTTCAGATTCTATGTACATCTCTGGTGCGTTATTATTACGAATTGGTTGGAGATTGTTAATATTAGTGCTGATTTATTTTATGGGAACTGATTCCAGTGACTATGCACGTCCTTTCCAAAGTTTGCTATAGTCTGGAGTGCTTCAGGCTTGATTATTATTTGTACTTATGACATAGAATATAGGTTCATAAGTTTTTTTGCTGATCCTTGTGTCTTCTCAGAAATTGGTACTGATGCAGCTCAGTGGACTTGAAAATTTCCTCATCAAACCACTGGTCTGCTCTGTATGCTGTCAACTTCCTACAGATCTATTTCTTTTTTGTTTTCTATACACCAGATCTTTTGCTCAAGTGACATCCTTGTGAATGTACGAAATTCAATATTGAGAATTTGCATATAATGCTGCGACTGTCTAGAAGCCAATAAAGGAAAATGCTTGCCTCTTGAAGCTTAAATTTCTAGTTATTTTGGCAATTCAGAAAAACAATGGAAGCCCGTGCTGATTGTGCTTAGAAATGGTTCATCCTAGGAAATGCTATTTAGTGATGTGAACTAGTTACAAGTAGGTGGTTTGGGGTAAAAAATGAGGCAAAAGTGGAGAAGGAATGGTATGAAAATAAGTAAAACAAATGGTAGATTGTGAGGATGCCTTTGATATGAACAAACTTTTCACGAAGTTACAATTGTGGCCCCATTCTAATATTGATTCTGTGACTTCGTCCTGTGTAGGGGAGATGGTGGTTGGGTCCCGAAAGACACTTTTTATGGATGAAATATCTGCAGGACTTGATAGCTCTACAACTTACCAAATTGTCAAATGCTTGAAGAATTTTGTTCATCTGATGGAAAGAACAATTTTGATGGCTCTTCTTCAGCCTGCACCTGGGACATTTGATCTATTTGATGATCTGGTGGTACTGTCTGAAGGATATCTTGTTTATCACGGTCCTCGGGCAGAAGTTGTTGAGTTCTTTGAGTCTTTAGGTTTTCAATTACCACCTCGTAAGGGTATTGCAGATTTTCTTCAAGAGGTACAGAGGAACATCTTTTTTTGGTCTAGTATTTCTGGATTGACTGAATTGGGTATTTATTTTGCTGTGTTGCTTCTAGGTAACCTCAAGAAAAGACCAAGCACAATATTGGGCAGACCATTCAAAACCCTATGTGTTTCTTCCTGTTCCAAAAATTGCTGAAGCATTTCGAAATTCCAAATATGGTCATTCTTTAGTCTCTTCTCTTTCAGTTCCATATGATAAATCTAAGATTGATCCTTCAGCTCTGCCCAAAACTAAGTTTGCTGTGTCCAAATCAGAGCTTTTTAAAGCATGCTTCACCAGGGAACTGCTTCTGATAAGTAGACATCGTTTTCTCTACATTTTTTGGACGTGCCAGGTGCGCTCTACATCCTTATAACGTGAATGTTATATTCTTTTTCAATAGTATCCCAAATTAAAGCAATGTTTTACCTATAATCTCTAAAGGAAAAACCTTGCAGTAGGAATGTTAAATATTCTAGGGATTCTAGACACTTAAAATACTACGTGTCAGTCTTTTACAGAAACAGTTTTGCATGTATTATCACTTTAGTTGCTTATGTAAAAATTGAAGTGGACTATTGCACAGTCTCCTGTAAAGCTTCCTTTGCCAATGACTTAGGTATAAGCCCCTATTGTTTAAATTAATTTTATGACTTTGATTACTCCAAAATATTAACTCTACTTTTCATGTCCATAGATACATTCTACATTCACCCTTCTTGAAAGAATTCATGAATGGTTTTGCATTCCCTGATTTTGGTCCAAATTCCATCAGCTTATTTTCTCTGTGTTGGTATTTTCTTATACATGCTTGTTTTATTTTCAGTTGAATTTAAACTTTAACTAGGTTGGTGCCTGTGCATTGCACGGAATAGTTTCAGTAATTTTCTCAATTTCTTACACTAAAACACAATTCAGATAAGAAGATAATTCTAATATTTAAAAAAACAAAAAAATTTAGATAACTCTGATTTTAAAAAAAAACTAATTCAAATAACCATGATATTTTTTTTATAAAAAAAACTTCAAATTTTTGGAGGGATGAAATGTATAAATATAGAATAATACTTTTGGAGTTCCCAAAAAGATGAAGAATGAGAAATTAAAAAGAATAGAATTCTAAGAGGTTCAAAAAAACTAGCATAATGATTAGTTCTATCTATCTGAAATAGCCCTGATATTAAGAAAAAAAAAATCAAATTTCTTCACCAAAAAAAAAAAACCTCTTTTAAATTCAATAATTCTAAATGTCAACACGGAACAGTACCACCTGTCTCATCAGGAGGCTTTTGCAGCTACTTTTATATATGTATGTATTCACTTGAATTTAAACTTTAATTAGGTTGGTGCCCGTGCATGGCATGGAATAGTTTCAGTAATTTTCTCAATTTTTTACTTTAAAAAACAATTCAGATAAGAAGATAACTCTAATATTAAAAAAAATTCAAAGAACTCTAATTTAAAAAAAAAAATCCAATTCAAATAACCATGATATTTAAAAAAAAACCTTCAAATTTTTGGAGGGATAAAATGTATAAATATAGAATAATACTTTTGGAGTTCCCAAAAAGATGAAAAATGATAAATTAAAAATAACAGAATTCTAGGAGGTTAAAAAAAACGCATAATGATTAGTTCTATCTATCTGAATTGAGCCCTGATATTAAAAAAAAAAAAAAACCTCTTTTAAATTCAATAATTTTAAATGTCAACACGGAGTAGGGCCGCTTGTCTCATTAAGAGACTTCTGCAGCTACTTTTATATATGTATATATAGATTTGCTTCTTGTGATTAAATCTGTTGAGGGTTTTTTTTTCTTCTTTTTAATTTGCAAAAAAAAAAAAAATCATAAGTGTTTTGCCAAATCAGTATGTAACAATTTTCAAGGAAATATATAGAAAGAGATTAAGGAAAATCAGCACCATGAAAATGCATGTTTTGTAAACTTTGGTTACATAGTCAACCTTAGAATTTTAACCAAGTATTTTTCATTATCTGATTCCATGTATTCGAGATTACAAAAGAAATGTGAAATCAATAGCTTTAAATCATTAAAGTAATAAACTTACCCAAGATATAAATGTGTTACCTAGGCCTGAAAACATACAAAATCTACTTTTTTTTAATCGGTCAAAAGCATTGCATTTTGCCATTCGGCAATCCTTAATGTTGTGTGCCTGATTCTACAGGTTGCGTTTGTCAGATTGTAACATGTACTTTGTTTCTACAAACAAGAATACATCCCACAGATGTCATAAATGGGAACCTTTATCTTGCTTGTCTATTTTTTGGTTTGATCCATATGATGTTCAACGGATTTTCAGAGCTGTCTATTATGATTTTCCGACTCCCGGTATTCTACAAGCAAAGAGATAACTCTTTTCATCCTGCATGGGCATGGTCTGTGGCTAGTTGGATTTTATGTGTACCTTACTCAGTGACTGAAGCTATAATATGGTCTGTGGTTGTCTACTACACAGTAGGGTTTGCACCAAGTTTTGGGAGGTACTCCTGGTTACTCTTCTTCCATTTTCTATGTACACGATATTTATGTTCCAGTCATCCATTCGATTTCAAATTGCCTCAGGTTTTGCCGTTACATGTTTTTACTCTTTTCTGTGCACCAAATGGCACTTGGTCTCTTTCCAACAATGGCAGCCATTTCACGAGATATAGTCATCTCAAATACTTTTGGCTCAGCTGCAATATTAGTCATTTTTCTGCTGGGTGGATTTATTGTCCCAAAAGGTGTGCTCAGCTGATTACCCCAACAATTCAAGTGGTGTGCTTTTCCCTTTTTCCCCTCAATGAAACAGTTCCTTTTCTTTTAGGCATGATCAAGCCATGCTGGATTGGTGGGTCTGGGCATTTTGGGTGTCACCATTGTCCTACGGACAGAGGGCAATTTCTGTTAATGAGTTTAGTGCTGAAAGATGGAAGGAGGTATGTTTCATATAATGCGATTACTGACTGCATTATTGAGATGTAAAAATGTCAATCATAAAGATTTTCATTGTGGATTAGAGAGTCACTTGAACTTTCATTTGGCAGAGCCCCATTGGAAACAGTAATCTAGGGAACATTGTTTTGGAATCTCATGGTCTATCCACTGCTGATTATTGGTATTGGCTGGGAGTTGGTATTCTATTACTTTATGCTCTATTTTTCAACATTATTGTGACAGTGGCCTTGACTTACCTAAATCGTAAGTCACAATTTTGCGTTATGCATTCTGTTCAGTAATTGAAAGAAAAAGGAAAACAATGAGAAGCACAAATCTGCTGGTATCGTGAAACTTCTCTTTGTTCATACAGCTATTAGAAAATCACAGACAATTGTTCCACCGGATAAAGCAGAGGAGAATACAGTTGAGAATGGTATGTGTTCATCTTTTTCTCTCCCTCCAATAGTCTGTTTCTGTTATACATTCTCATATAAATCATGAACAATTGGACAGGAGATGGGAAGAATTCTGAACCAAATGGCGCCACTAGAGGGGATAAGGGTAAGAAAAAGGGAATGGTTCTCCCATTTCAACAACTAACAATGACATTCCATAATGTCAACTATTTTGTTGACATGCCAAAGATACAAATACTGACCAATATTTTGTTCCTGCTGGATTTGATGCTCTACAAGTGAACATATTATATATTTGGGCTTGCAGGAAATGATTTCACAAGGTGTAACAGAAAAGAAGCTGCAGCTATTGTCAAATGTAGGCGGAGTATTCTCACCAGGTGTTCTTACAGCATTAGTTGGTTCAAGTGGGGCAGGGAAGACAACATTGATGGATGTCCTTGCTGGAAGGAATACTGGTGGATATATAGAAGGTGATATTAAGATATCTGGTCACCCGAAACAGCAGCACACCTTTTCAAGGATTTCAGGATATGTTGAACAAAATGACATACATTCTTCGCAAGTGATTGTTTTTGAGTCCCTCTGGTTTTCTTCTTTTCTGTGCCTTCCAAAGGAAGTTCACCAAAAAGAAAGAGAGGTCTTTCGTTGCCAAAGGATTTTTTGTAGTAATTATCTCATGCCTGCTGGCTGGTCATAACCTATAAAATATTTCACTGCTGTACTCAGGAATTTGTTGAAGAAGTGATGCAATTAGTGGAGCTTGACTCTCTAATGCATGCTTTGGTAGGGTTACCAGGAAGTTCAGGCTTATCCACAGAACAAAGAAAACGTTTAACAATTGCAGTGGAGCTTATCGCAAATCCTTCAATTATATTTATGGATGAACCTACCTCTGGACTTGATACAAGAGCAGCTGCCATAGTAATGCGAACAGTGCATAACACTGTTGACACTAGAAGGACTGTGGTCTGCACCATCCATCAGCCAAGTATTGAAATTTTCGAAGCATTTGATGAGGTTAGTCATATTGAATTTCATAGCCTTCTAGAGTGTTTAGCATAAAATGGATGATTGAAATTTTTACAATTTACAGCTACTTCTTTTGAAACGTGGTGGAAGGGTAATATATGGTGGAAAGCTTGGAAAGAAGTCACAAACTATGATTGACTACTTTCAGGTGACATTTCTGTGCATGCTTTCTATCTTTCACAGTCAGTTTTGTTTCCATTTTCTCTTGGATTAGCAATGGTCTGACAATTGAAGTCTTGTGCAAAAGGATGAGTTCTAAAATCAGAGATCTTGCAAATGACTATTGCAGATCTTATCTGTGTCAAAATCTCGATTAATAACTTGAAAGTTCATGTGTATAAGGAATAGACCTGTACATCTTGTTCTAATGATCTCTTTCAAACCTGATCTCCATGCTCCTCTGACCATAAACAGAGTATCACTGGGATTCCGCCGATTCCTGATGGCTAAAACCCAGCAACTTGGATGCTTGAAATTAGTACACCTGCTGCCGAATAGAGAATCGGTCAAGACTTTGCAGTGATGTATAAAAATTTGGGACTGTACAGGTAACACAACTGGTTTTGGGTCATTACTGCCACGTAAATACCTATCAGAAGGTCTACTTCATCAGTATCTCATAGTTTACAAATGCAGGGAGGTTGAAACTTCCATTCAGCATTCAAGTGTTCCACCTGTTGGCTCCGAGCCCTTAAAGTTTACTTCCACATTTGCTCAAGATGCATTCTCTCAATTTCGTATATGCCTCTGGAAGCAAAATATAGTGTATTGGAGGAGCCCTTCATATAATGCCGTGACGGTATTCTTTACTACAAGGAGTGCATTGGTATTTGGTTCTGTATTTTGGGACATTGCTCAAGAAGGTAATGTTCTATCTTGTAGAATGTGCTAATGCCGAAAATTGTAAACATTAACTTTTTTCATATGTTCTTTTTCCAAGTACTTTCTGCCATAAAAGGAGTATTGATAATACCGCGTTGAAAAGGACAAGTTGACAGCTGAATTGGTTCAAGAATAATTTGTGAACGGTTTGTCTATATATTTTTAGTTGATAAGTGGTTCTTTTGATCCACTAAATGCTTAACAGCTATGAAAGAACCAGTGGGCTATACTAGCTCACCTATTCCTTCATTTTCTACGTATAGTTTTGTCAGGTTTAGCTGCAAATATATTCATTATCTGATTGCAAAAGTCTTAACAACAAATTAGACCTTAGATTTTGTTGGACCTTTGAAAGCTTGTTCCCACATGAATATGACCCTAGAAGAATGGTAGGAACCACACATGATTTTTGCCCTTTTCTTACTCCAGAGAACAATTAGAAAAAAAATTCAATGTTGCAAATTTGGTTCTAGCTCTTGTAATCCAGCTATCATTGATAAATTTAGAGGGCACATGAATTTGACAATATAAGCATTCTGGGACAGGATCACATCCTTAAGCATCAGGAGTTCGCCCATAGAAACACAAGTTGATACAACCATCCTGCTTTCTTCAGAAAATATGAAAGGCAGACAAACCAAACTGGTGTGCTAATTTCACGAGAATCGTAGTTCTACAGGATTGAATGCCCAATCAAAAATTGTTTCCTCATTTATAGAATGGAAGAACAGAATAAATGTAGCTTAGAACTTCCTTTATAAGATACTGCTGCTGGTATATCATTTTTGCTGATAAATTGCAGCTGTTACATCACCAAAGAAAAATTATTAAAATTAAGGAAAGTGTAGGACGCATTTAATTCATTTTTAAATTTATCTGTTACTTTCAAAAACTAAAAAAAAAATGTCCAAATTATGAGAACCATTGAGAATATCCTATGCAGACATTTGGGTCAAAATTTATCTTGTAGTGAAACACATGTTCTCACACTCTACAGTTAAAAGCTTCATCATTGGATACTGAAATGAAAATTTCATCAAATTATGCCACAATAAGTATCTTTTTGTTACTAAAGTGTCTAATTCACTGCTCACAAACGAAAAAATTGTTGACCAAAACCTTGATCTGGTATCCAAATAGTCTTTTTTTTTTTTAAATATAAACTAGAAATTGATTTTATCTCAATAAGGATCAGGAAAATAGCGCCCGAATATGATTATTTGGCAATTCTACAGAAATGGGCTAAAAAAGTAAATACGTAATTTTAAGTAGCTAAGTTGATAGATCTCTGGACATCTTAAGTATGTGGTGTCAAGCTTTGGCTAGCATTCAGTGTCTTGCTTAGTTGCACAATTTGTGTCTTTCTATCTCTGTTTGTTTTTTGGGAATCTAGAAGAAATTCTTACTGTAGCTTGGGCTAACAAGGGTCTTTCTAGCATTGAAAGTATAATACTTGCATCTTTAGTTATGACTTGTTTTCAATTCTCCGTTTAGGGAATATAATGCATATGTACTCTGATGTATTCTTCAGGGACACAACTCAAAATTTAACTGTAGTAATGGGAGCTCTTTATGCTTCGGCCTTGTTCCTCGGGGTGAATAACTCTTCTTCTGTACAACCAATAGTTTCAATTGAGAGGACCGTCTTCTACAGAGAACGGACTGCTGGAATGTATTCTCCATTCCGTTATGCTGCTGCACAGGTTAGTTTATTCACACCAAGGTTTGTTTACTTTATTTGGGAAAAAGTCAGCATTCTATTATATGAATGAAAATTGACACTGGAGAATATATTGCATTTACCTTCGTGTCTATCCTGTACGGTCTTAGTCCTGTAATTGAAGTAGCATAACTGAAAGGAAAGGGAGGGGGGAGAGAGGAAGGGAGGTAACTCCCAGTTTTAGTGTAGATATTTGTTTACTGAACATCCTTGTGTTGATTATATTGCGAGAAAATAACCCATCTAGAGTAGTAGCTCTAGGATTGCTAATAACAAATGTACCAACCCAGATAAACCTTTCGACTTTTGTTCTATACTGTTGGAAGATTTATAAGTAAATTTCCTTTCATCATTAACAGGGCCTCGTGGAGATCCCTTATATTGCTCTGCAGACAGGGATATACGGTGTCATTACATACTTCATGATCAACTTCGAGAGGACAGTTGGTATAGTTCTTTTTCACATTATAAGTTTGCCTAATTTTAGTTTTCAAGTTTACAGCTTCTTCGAGGATATATACGTGTGTCATTTTCTTTGTGGCCGTGTTGCAAGGCAGTTCACCCTGTTTGCAAGGGCATTGACCTGAGAAATTTAGATGATTAACATTTAGCATCAGCCACTCTAAACAGATTTTGTGTTAGTAGACGTGGTTGCTTTTACTCCTGAAATATTTTTCCTGTCCTTTAACACTGTGAAAAGAGTGGCACATCTCTGTCAGCTATGTAGGAAATTTTACAAAGATAATATTCCCTCCATCCCACTAAAATTGATAGTGATTGACTTGACACGATATTTTATGCAAAAGTAAAAATTAGAATATAATAATAATATAATATAATAAAAATAAGAAATATATGAGTCTCACAATACTTTACGCCAAATTTAAGTATATAAAAATAATATATGTGGGGTATATTGATTATTTTTTAATAAATTATATAATAAAAACTTTTCTTTTAAGGGAAGTGTCAAATTTTTTGGGACAATTCAAAATAATAAGTATGTCAATTTTATTGTGACAGAGGTAGTATTCTTTAATATCAAGAATAACGTTTAGATGTATAGGTTCTTTAAGGTGATAGTCTGATGAACTATTCTTCCCACCTATAACCAATTTAATTTACATTTACACAGCTGGCTCTTTCTGTTTTTTTTTTTTTTTAATTCAGCTGCTGTCACTTAAACAATTACCTGGCAGGTTTAGTTAGTTAACTGCTGGCCAATGAGGACTAGTAAAAATTACTTTCTTGATCCCTAACTTATCTATTTCGGAGTCATTAGCTTTATTCAATTGAAGTAGCATATAATGCTTTGTCTGCAGCACATTTTTCCTAGATTGCCATTGTTGTTTTGGATTCGCAAATTCTTGAATTTCATGTAGGCAGGAGAACTTGATTCAACAAAATCAACTGATAACATGGATATTCTCCATAGAATATTTATGAAATTGCACATTAGATTTTTTTTTTTTGTGTGTGTTTGGGGGGGGGGTGGTTTGCCAAGATGGTAAAAATCTAATACTCTTGTGAATTTTTCCTCTTCTGCAGCAAAATTTTTCCTCTATATTGTGTTCGTGCTTCTCACCTTCAGCTACTTTACCTTTTATGGTATGATGGCTGTTGGTCTCACACCAACTCAACAGTTGGCCGCTGTTATATCAGGCTTTTAGTTCTCAAACCAGTAAGTGCCGCATCATTTCTGAACTTCTTAAGAGGTTTACTTCTGAACACATGACATCCAAAACTGGGTTAACTTTGACTAATTAAATCAATGTTTAGTGCTAGTTTTAACGCTTAATAGCACATTATTGGACATTCTACAATTAGCTACCACTTCAAATATCGGTATATCAGTTTTCCCATATCTCATTGACTATGTTATATTTTCAAGAATCTTCAACACTTTTACCCATTATCCACCAGAAAATACAAGTTGTACTCTAGTCATCTGTTGTTCCATTATTCTTGTGGTAATACATTAGGAGGACCTTGATTTGTGCTGCTTTTCATATTCTGAGACTGCTTTGTAATTCTCATTTCTTCCAATCTGACTAATAACACTATGCAGATCATACCTGGATGGTGGATATGGTTCTACTATACCTGCCCCATTGCATGGTCTCTGAGGGGCATCGTTAGCTCCCAACTTGGTGATGTGGAAACAAAGTTTGTAGGACCTAGATTCGAGGGAACTGTAAAAGAGTATCTGGAAGTTAGTCTGGGCTTTGGTCCTGGAATGTTTGGGATTTCAGTGGTTGTACTCCTGGGATTCAGCATTCTATTCTTCTGCGTCTTTGCTGTTTCTGTCGAAGTACTCAACTTCCAGAGGAGGTGATTTAAGATATTCAATGCAACATAGGCCCGGCGCCCTGGGCAGAAGAATGTATAACTTCATTGTTGATGCCCTGTATCTTGAAGCAACAATGGAAAACTCTTGAAGGCCTGGTTTTCACACAACTCACACGTCTGTATTAAAGGCGTGATTTAAGATATTACAGTAAATGCTGTAAAAACAGCGGTATCTGCGTCTTATGTATTACATAAAATGGAATCCAAAGTTTGGTACCTCATGGTGAAGCCTAGCTGATCAGCTTTGGCCCGGCTTCCCAACATTCTTCTGGGCAATCGAAACAACATATCAAGGAATTCCCAGTTGGCCAAATCCCCCATCTCAGTTTGGACCAGCCCTTCTTGCATTATTATTTACCCTCCCTTGTCAGCCATAGCTACGGCAAACCTAAAATCTTGGGAGAATGTCTTCTTCGGGTACTTCCAATCCTAATTTCAATCCAATAGCTGGCCATATTTCCTTCCGTCTGAAACTTGGTCCATTACGGCATTGAATGCTTGCCCATGAGTGGACTGTATTGCCTTGTTGGTGGCTGCCCAAATGCGTTGTTCTGCAACAAGCCTAGCATCCGATAAATCTATGAAATTCTCCTCCCAGCACTCCTTTGTTCCCCCAAACACAAACGGGAGTTTCAGACGTTTGCAGATGGTTCCATAAACGCATAAACTACCCATGAAATTATACAAAGTTGTCTGACAACTACCCATTATCAAACCAGGCCTATGAACTGACCATGGAATTTTACCTTCCAATCTCTCCTTGAGCAAATCCTCAAGAACATAATAAAAGTTGTTTCCGCAAATCACCCTCGGGCATTGCTCGCGGTAGAAATGACCTCCCGCTCTTAGCTCACATGGGCCTTGTAATGAAATGTAATGCTTGACCCCAGTCTGGAGAGAGACATGCATTAATGCCTTTGCTCCTGGCAGAATAGGATTCAAGACATTGCACATCATCTCCTTGTTCTGCTCGCTGCACTCCTTGCCATCCAAAGGGAATTGGCTTGCCCAAGTTACCCAGAATATATGGGTTACATCATCTAAGGACGACAGCTTTCGTTCAGTTTCTTCTGGGTTGAGAAGGTCACAAGAAATGAAATGATAACTTGGAATCTTTGAAATGGCAGATTTCTCATTCGGTAATCTTCGGGCGATACCATAAGCCTTACATTTTGGTGCAGAAACTAATAGCCTTCTTGCAAGCTCCTTCCCAACAAGGCCAGAGACTCCAAAGATGGCTGCTACACATTTTGCCGCCGCCTCCATTGTTGCTTTAATCCCCGCCTTCCTTCCTTCCTTCCTTGCTTTTATACACAATAAAGGGCTCGGGTTCTAACACGATAGCCCAGTCGGCTGGCCAAGTCCTTAATCGTAACTGTAAATGTTTGACCAGACTCCATATAAGATACTCTTTCGGTTACTTTTTTTTTTTTTTTTTTGCTAAATAATGATTCAACTTTGTATTTCATCATAAATAGAAGAGGAAGAGATCCCCTCCTCACTCAGTACAAGATTTGAATGGGGGACCGAAGTAGTTCCCCCATGATCACATAAAATGGTCGGTGGAAGTAGGGATGGGGTAAATAACCAAAATAATTGTGAAGTTTTGCTCATTTGGCAATTTCATGCGCATTTATATTCCCGAATCTGGGAATATAAACAAAACTCCAATTATTTTTTTGCGTAAGCATGGACTGCACCACTTCTGTGTATCCTTTACCAAGTCATTCCTCAACGGAGTGAATACCATTAATTGCCCTTATAACATTTAATGAATCACCTTCTATTATGACTTGAGATATGTCAGTCGCATCAGCGATCAATGTAGCATTAAGAGCGGCTAGGGCTTTAGCAGCAAAAGCGTTCCCAGCAAAATCTTTCCCAATCCAAACCCATAGAATTTTTTCCTTGTGATCGCGAAAAACACAAGCAGAAAATCGCATTTCCATCTTGAAAAGCAATGTCAAAATTTACTTTGACATAAGGGAACGACGGAGCCTGCCAAGAACTGGAAAGATTAAGTGATTTCCTCTTCCATTTTCGGGTAAGACTGGATTCCCAATAAGTATTTGCTGACCTGCTAATATGAACTGATAGCACCTCCCATTGTTGATGAGATCCACCTGCATGTAATTGATTTCTGTATTTCCATACATTTTTCATCAACACCACAGCATAGTTAAGAAATTCTCGTTTTGTCTCAGTTGAGAATGGGAATGCGTTATCCAAATTTAACAACTCCTTTATCCAATCTTTCACTTTTCAGGTTGAGAAATGATCTATTTTAAAATGCCATTTGGAGTGCCACCATAGACATTTGATAAGCGGACAGAGAAGAAATAGATGCTCCAGATTTTCTGTAGTGGCATGACAGATGCAACATGATCGGTCTGGCAAGTCCAACACCCGGCCCAATCTTGATTTTGTAGGTAGTACCTGGGAAATAATACGCCATAGAAAATGTTTATGACGACTATGTAGGCTGGAAGACTACAGAGATTTCCACAGTTTGTTGAAAAGGGGAGGAGCAGATGATGAAAGGTTCATATGAGGTAAGGAGTGGAGTGAATTGTGCCTCGTCTGATGAATACTTCTGTAAGCTGACTTAAAAGAAAATCTCCCTGACTTGGAGGGAGCCCACACCAATGAGTCTTGTTCCCCAATATGAGGAATAGAATTTTTCAGAATCTCCCAAGCAATAGGTGGTAGAAACAAGTTCGAGATGAATTCATAGTCCCATAAGTGTTTATCAGAGAGCATAAGGTCTTGAACTGAAGTAACATGTTGCTAGTCAATAGGAACAGGGGGAAGATGATGATTAGTAAGACCCGGGATCCACGGATCTTCCCAAATGTTCACATGCGAGTCGTGACCAATGCGATAACATAGTCCAGCATCCAATACCTTCTTCGTTTTCCATAAACCTTTCTAAATCCAGGACGATCCACTAGGGCAGCTTTCCATTTCCAATAATTTCCTGCCTCGGAGGTATTTAGAACGAATTAGGTTAACCCAAGGGCGATGATCTTCAGTGTAGAGTTGCCAAGAAAGTTTCGTGATCAAAGCCAGGTTATTGTCCAAAGATTTCTGAAATCCCATTCCTCCTTTTTCCTTTGGTGTACAGATGTCTTCCCAAGATTTGAGATGTAAATGTTTACCAGAGTTTTCTTTAAAACCCCACCAAAAGTCACGCATCAAAGTATCCAATTTATTACAGATGGAGGATGGAAGAATAAAATATTGCATGACATGAATAGGAAGTGATTGCCCAACATGTTTTATTAATACAGATTGACCAACCTGTGATAGAGAATTCATTTTCCAACCACTGATTTTCCTTCGGAGCCATTCCACTAGTCCTTGAAAGGCCACAGATTTTGAAGATTTCTTACAAAAAGGTACCCCCAGATAGGAGCTATTGTGAGCACACTCTGATATGTTGATTATTGAACGGATGGAATATTTTAGGGAAGACCTCACATTTCTGCTGAAATGAATTACAGATTTGTCAAAATTGACAGAAAATCCAGACCATCTGCAATAAGTAGCCAGTAGATTGTGAACCACCTGTGCCTCAGAAATGGACACTCTACAAAAAAGAATCAGATCATCCGCATACATAAGATGAGAGATGTGAAGGCAGGAACGTCCAATTTTAACCCCATGGAACAAATGATTTGACTCTGCTGCAGTGAGCATTCTAGATGGCAGATCAAAATACAATACAAATAGAGAAGGAGATAACGGATCTCCTTCTCGAAGACCTCTGTAACTTCTAAAAAATCCAAAAGGAGAACCATTAATCAATACTGAAAATGATACAGTAGATATACACTCTGAAATGAGATTGGTGAATCGATCTGTAAACCCATGATTTCTTATAATCCTGATGAGGAGAGACCATTCCACCTTATCATATGCCTTTTCCATATCAATCTTAATTGCCATCAGCCCCAAATTTCCTCTCTTGGTATTTAGATGATGCATTATCTCATGACACATTATCACATTATCAGCCATACCCCGAGAAGGGATAAAAGTACCTTGAGAAGGGGCTACAAGACTGTCCAATAAAGGTTTATTCCTATCCGCCAAGATTTTTGAAATAACTTTATATATCACATTACACAAAGCTATAGGTCGGAAATGATCAACTTTGTAAGCAGAATCCCTTTTTGGAACAAAAGCAATGAATGTATGATTTAAAGGGGTAATCATTTTCCCATGAACAAAAAAATACTGGACAGCAGCAACTACCTTTGCTTTGACAATATACCAATAAGTTTTGAAGAAGCAAGGAGTCATACCATCAGGATCAGGACTTTTTCCAGCCTTCATTTCAAAAACTGTTTGACGGATAAGATCATTAGAAGGAACAACACACAAATCCTCATTTTGTACATTTGTGATGGAAGGAGAAATGAGATTATTGATATCAGATGGAAGTTGTGGAGAAGTAGAAGAGAACAGATTGCTGTAGTATTGTTCAAAAGCTTGACCAATATCTGTCCAGTCTGACTTCCAGTCATCAGTACTTGTGAGAAGAAAATCAATACTATTATATCTCCTATGAACAATTGTTGAAAGATGAAAAAATTGAGTATTTGCATCGCCATCTTTCAACCAGGAAACCTTTGCTTTGTTCCACCAGAGTAGTTGTTCTCTTTTGAGTTGCTCGTCCAATGCTTCCTGTAAAATCTGCTCTTTTTTCAAAACAAAAGAGGATTGCGGAAGAGGCTGGAGATTGTCAATCTCCCTACGAATCCCAATTACATTGTGCTGAATAAAACCAAACATAGATTTATTCCAAGATTTAAGAGCCTATTTTGCATTCTTAATGCTGGACACTAGAATAGTAAGAGGCAATCCTCGAACCGGAATAGACCAAACAGACAATATAATATCATGAAAGGAGTTTTCCCGTGTCCGTATAGTCTCAAATCAAAAAGGCCTTAACAACCGATTAGTTGTAGGAGAAGTGTCAAGGAGAATAGGCTGATGATCTGAAGAGAGAGTAGTAAGGTGGTGAACAGATGCCCTTGGGAATAGAACACGCCAAGCTTCATTTACGAGTCCCCTATCAAAACGTACCTGAATGTTCGCAATTCCCGATCTTTTGTTATTCCAGGTAAATGGAAAATCAGAGAATCTTAAATCAATTAATCCCGCATTATCCACAAAAGAAGTAAATCCTCCATATGAAGAAGCACAAAAAGGATGTCCCCCAAATTTTTCAGAAGATTGAGTGATGCTATTAAAGTCTCCCATAATCAGCTAAGGCCCAGCAAAACTGCTACCAATATCTGAAAGATCCTGCTAGAATTTTTGTTTTTGGGAATGTATGCAAGGCCCATAGACTCTAGTAAGTTGCCACGGAGATCCAAGCTGAGCACAAAATATTAAGTTAATAATGAAATTGTTGTTTGAAGCTATTATCTGTAGATTCACATTTGGTCGCCAACACAAAGCCAATCCATCAGCATAACCAATAGCAGGAACAAAATGAAAATTCGGAAAACCAACTACATTCAAAACCTTAGAAATTTTTACAAGGGAGGAAGATTTAATTTCCACTAAAATTTTTACAATAAATATAGTAAAGCAACAATTATTTCAATATAAAAAAATACTCTTTATACACTTTTTTTTAACATATTTTAAGTTTGTGATTAATCTCATTAGAATGATTTATATTAAAACCTATTTATAACTTAGTTAAAATTAAAATTATTTATTTATTTAAATATATTTAATTATGAATAACATTAAATATTTAATTAAGTTAATACATTTATAATATATTTTATTATTATTTAATTGATTAAGATATAATAAAATTATATTATAAATTTTAATTCAAAAAAAAGATAAAAGATAAATTTAAATAAATTTAATTATTATTTAAATTAAATTATAAATATAAATGCAAATAAATTATACTTAATTTAATTTTTAAAATTTAAACATAATGAAGATATAATTATTCAGTACAACTATTGATGGGATCTGTTTCTTGAAATCAAAGTGGGATTAATATAGTTTTGTTAATTAGATTTGGGCCAATCTATTGCGGCGCCAAAGAGTAACGTTGAATGGCTCGGGGAGGGGCAGATGGCGACACCAGCCGTTACCTTGTTGGCATTTCAGTTAGAAGCATTATAAAAGAATGGGAGATGGTGCCAATTATGCTTTACAAACTCATCGAATTTTACATTCTAATTCATCGAATTTTAAAGGACTTATTTCTTAAATTAAAAAGAGAGAGTCATGAGAGGAGGGTTCTATCTCATAATTCACAGTATGTTTATTAACTCAATTAGACATTTAAAATTAAATAAATTAAATACTTATATTATTAAGTGTAATTGATAACGGTTAATATTAAGTATTTAATTAATTAAATATATTTGATAATAATTTTTATTATTATTTAATTAATTAAGATGTATTGAAATTTTATTATAAATTTTAATTAAATTGAAAGTTTTTAAATCTGAAGTTTGAATATATTAAATATTCATCTAATTATTAATATTTTTTATATTTAATTTAAATTATAATAAGTATAGTGTAAAAAATAAATTACAATTAATTTAAATTCTAGATTTCAGATTCAATTTTCAAACTTTTAAAATTTTCAATATTTAAAATTTTCAATTTTCAATTTTTAAATTTTAATTTTATCAAACGAGTCTTTACTTTCTTTCTATTTTTTCTTCTCAAACAAATTAACTAAATTATCCATTTACTTTTAAATTTACATCATATCATCTTCTCTTTCCTCTTTTTATTTCAATTAAACATACTGTAAATTAACTGACTATTTTAGTTATATATCGTTTGAATTTTAATGATTTAAATTAGATGAAATTATATATAGGATTTATTATTGTAAAAAGTTTATTAATATTTTAATACTTAAATAGTCATATTAACATTTGATATGATAACGATAAAATCTATATATATAAAAGCTGAAGGTAAAGGAGAAGTCTCGACATTTGGCTGTATCTGTTGGTGACACTTGGCCGTTTTAATTTTTTTTAAGTATCTAACTTAATTAGATTTAAAAGTTTATCAGAATAATTTTTTTTTTTAAAAAAATGAAAAGTCACCTAACTTAATTGGATTCAAATGCACGTTATTTAAATTGAAAGCAATTTATATGCAACTCAGATACTTCTCTCTATTAAATACTTATCTACATTAACTAATAAAATATATATGTATTTAATATTAATACATTAAAACGTGTGATTCTTTGAATACTATTTAAATTTATTTTAAAATTTTAACTAATTAAATAATTAATTAAGTTAATTAATAATATATATGTATTTAATATTAATATATTAAATCTTAATAACATAACAACTCGTGCAACATACGGAATATCAATCTAGTCATTTTTAATGAGCAACTTATATGGTATAATTGGATTACGTCATTATTCTCTCTTACACTAACACACGTAATTAATATATATATATATATATATATATATATATTTTTTAATTTTTAAATTATTGTATGATGAATTATATCTCACCATTTATAGAGTTAATGAGTATTCACCTGAATCAGGCGGAGGGAGTTTGTCGCCCTCTTGTGTAGCAAGCTCTGCGATGTTCTATCTATATTATTTGAAAATGGTGTGAATTTTGAGGCAACCTCAAGACTTTTGAGTTTTGACTGAACCCATCAACAATTGAATTTATTTAAATACATCTAACCATGATTATTGCCTTACCACAATTCAATTATACTATGTTTTGTTCGTAAAAATAGAGAAAGGGGAGGGAAGATAACATTTTATTTTATTTTATTTTATTTTATTTTATTAGAATAAAAGAATAGTAAATTATAAATATATCATTTTGATTTACGTTTCAATCGGTACAAATTTAAATAAACTGTTTGGGCCTATTTGACAATACAAATAAACACTTAAAATTGATTAATTAAATATTTATTTCATTAAGTGTATTTAATAGCATATATTATTAATTATTTAATTAATTAAGTATATTTGATAATAAAATTTTGTTATTACTTAATTGATTAAAACGTCCTTAAATTCTGCTATTAATTTTAAGTGATTTAAAAGTTAATTAAGTTTAAAGTCTGAATATGTTAAATGTTAATATAATTATTACTATTTTCATATTTAATCTAAATTATAATAAAATATAGTGTAATTAATTTAAATTTTAAATTTCATAATTTAGTCTTCAAATTTCAAATTTCAATATTTAAATATTCAAATTTCAATTTTGTTAAACAATTCCTATCTTTTTCCATTTTTTTTCCCCCGAACCACACAATCTAAATCACTAATTTATGCTATTTCCACTTTTCCTCGTTCTTTTCACTCCCAACCAAATATACTCATTCTATCATATATATGAGAAGAACTAAATCCATACATCTAAAATCTAAATCCACACACTTCTAATAAATGTCACATTTACATACTAAAAATATCCTCTTTACTAACACTAACAAATTCTCATCTTCATTACTAAATTTAAATATACATATTTTTACAATCCTACGGTATATTAGAGTACAAATTTTAAATAATTGAATTAATTTCAATACAAATATTAATTTACTAATATTTAAAGAAGTAACATTACTTGAAATTTGAGAATTGATAACCCAATAACTTCCAAGTAATTGGAATAATTACAAAATTATGTTCTTTGCAAGAACTACATTTTTTTTTTTTTTTACTTCTTGCAAATATATTTTACCTCAATTTTTTAGCACAAAAAAATAAAAATTAAGTACAAATTCATAAATTAGTATATAATCAAAGAGAATTTAATTAAAATACAAAGTTTAAATATTCATCTTTAATTAGAATACTTGAAAATTTAGATCAGGAATGAAATAAACATCTTATCAAAATAAATTCCATGTTATTAAAGTTACAATTTTAAAATTATAAAATTAGTGTTTTTATTTTGAAAAAGTCAAAGGGTATATATATATATATATATATATATATATATATATATATATATATATATTACTTAGAATGTGGATTTAATGCTCTCTATTAGAAAATATCAAATAAAAAGAGATAATAATCTTTGAACTTTTTTAAAATTTAAAATTTACCATCTTTATCTAAAATTTTAGTTTTCTAAACTCTAATTCCTAGGACTATACTGTCTTCCTGCCTATTTCAAACGTTAAGTCATGCTCCGGGCCGTGCAAGTTCCGTACGGGTCGTGCAAGTTCTACACGAAAATTGCACTGTAATTTGATAAATATTTTTAGCGATTTCGTAAATACTATACACGGTTATATGAAAATCAAAACGATATCGTTTTATTAAAAGATTTTTTTACTCGTGAATACTTTTTTCACGGTTGGATTGTTGCTATTTTTAATTTGGACTCAAATTGCCGCACAAGTTCCATACAGAACTTGTGCAACCCCAAATTCAAATTACAATGGGGATAAATAATTAATGTAATTGAAGTGTTTCTCTTTGGGCAAGGGTGGCGTACACCTTCCAAAATTTTTAAAAATTTTTAAATTTGTTTTTAAAATTTTTAAAAAAAGTTTAAAATTTTATATTTTATCTCCTAATAGTTTTTCAAAAACTTCCCTCCCCGAACTCAAAATTTCTAGCTTCATCCTCGTAGAATGGTATGGGTCAAACTATTGCAAACTCTTTTTATTTTTACTTTTCCTTTCTCTTCTCGCCTTTTGTTCTTCTTCTTCTTCCATATCCATGAAAGGTGCCAACACCACGGAGTAGATCTACCTTTTGTCTCTCCTGCCTCTTTCTATTTTCCTCCTCCTCCACCTCTTTTGCCTTCACCAAAATTTTCAATATTTTAACCTTAGTAAAATTAAATTTCTTATAAAATAATATTTTTAAATTTTACCCTTCACTCTCCAAAAAAAATTAAAAAAAAATCTTCTAATAAACTCTTTATATAATTTACCCTTTCCAACCCTAGTTGCTGATTCCTTCCCTAACTTTTACCACGCTTGACCATCACTTCCAGATCTTTCTCCTCCTTTTTCTTTCTCCTCTCCCTCTTTCCCTTTTCCTCCCTTACATTATTTTCCTTCACCACCATGGACTATCACCACCATCTCTGCTTTTTTTTCTTTCTTCCTCCACCTCCAGTACTATTGTGGTTCTTCCTAGCTAGTGGTGGTGATTGGACTGCCAAGAGCTTGACTAGTGGAGAAAGACTCGTGGCAAACGGAATAGACATGGGCTTTATATATTGCTGGGCTTGAGGGCAAAAACATTAGATGCCAAAGTATATATGTTGATCACTACAAGAAAACAACAAATTAGCGACAACAAGTGCCGTAGCTAAACCGTAGCATGCCGACGAAAGAAGTGGTAGCTGAAATCCTAGTCGTTAAAGACGTTTGTTAGCCCTAAGGGCATTCTCCTGTATTTTGACTTGTGACAAACATTAATAAGGATTAACTTGTGTGATTTATATGTAATAGGACATGTTTGACCTCAATTCTTCTAAGGCGTGAAAATAAGATTGCTAAGTAACTCTTGAGCAATGGAATCCAAGAATGGGCAATCAAGTAGAAAACCAAGCTTATAAGATTGCATACCAAGAAGTCCTTATGGAAGAACTTTAGACTAGGAATTATTATTAAGGTATTTCTTGTTAATTCCTATATCTCTTTATTTTATGATTCAATTGATTTTTACCTTAAAGCACAAAAAAAAAAAAAGATTTCAAAGTTTTATATTTCAGAATTTTGAATTGAGTAGTTTGGATGATTCTGCATCTAAAAGATTTGTCCAAAATCTTATGAATAGTGTCAAATCGATTCTGCCTGAAAAAGTGTCATTTTAGACTTACTTTTTGAATGCACCATCATCCAAAATTGAGTCCAAAACCCTGAAAAATCTAACAGTACGAAACTAGCCGTTGCTGTCCTACTTTTTACTTCTATAAAAGCCATTTAAACTTGATTTTCTGTAAGATTTTTGTGCTATCTCTCTCAGCAATACTCTTACACTTTAGAAAACAAAAATCTTCCTTTTCATTATGCTTCAAAGGTGGAATCGAATTGTTCAAAAGGTAAAAGGCTGTTGGAGCTTATCTGTTCATATTTGCTCAAACTTGTGAGCTATTTCTGTAAGTTTTCCTTTATTCTATCTTATAATGAGGTTGTAGTGTAAAACTCAATTAGGGTGAGCCTTATTTGGTGAATGTATCAAGGTTGTGGAGTAAAACCTAGTTGGGTGAACATTGATTGTTGTGATTTAAGAAGTTGGGTGTAAAATCGAGGTTGGTGATCCTCTTATGTAAGATTGGTGTAGCCTACCACCATTGATTTGAGAAAAATATTTTAGTGATTGTGTTGAAATCCTTAAGTAGGTACTTAAGGTAGTGGATGTAGATCGGTTGAGAATCGAACCACTATAATTCCCTTTTCATCCTCACTCTATCACTACTTTTTTTGCTGGTCATTAGATTAAAGAATTTTATATCGATCTCTGCATTGTTGATCAGTTTTAAAGATCTTTGTGTTCTATAGAAAATTTGTCTTTAATGCCCCAACTGCCCATTCTTAAAACAAGACAACAATCTTCTCGTAATTTAGTGATGTTTCAAATGATTCATATCTGCTCTCTTACTGATGCGAAGCTAATCTAATTTTCATGCCTATGCTTTTACTGTTCTTCCGACTTGAAAATATTACACTCCTCCTTACATTTATTAATTTGATTAAAGACTTTTATGTTGATTAAGTGAAACTATTTTTAATGCTTCAGTTTAGATCTTCATTTCATCATTTACCGAAGTTCTTGAACATCATATTCAAAGCTAAACAAAAAATCTTTTTTTGTGGCACACGCACTTAGTTGATTCTCGTTTTTAAGGTTTTCAAACGACCATATGATTTGAAATTGTTTTCCATAAACCTTATCCACCCCCCCTCTAAGGTTTATCAACGTTTTTTACGACGGGACGAAAAAACCGTTGCTAGTAGCGACAGATTTGAGACGGGAAACAATAAGACCAGAGACAAGTCAAAGTTCATAATAGCAACGGGATAGAGACAATGAGGAATAATTTTTTGAATAATAGATAATTAGAAATATAATTACATTGTCTCTAATCCGTCGCTGTATTTGCAATGATGTGCTGACGATTTATTGCCGTCGCAAACCATAACTAAACTTGCGAGTCAAAATTCCCTACCGTCGTTAAACGCTCGCAAGAGCTACGGTGCTGTGACGACTTGCGTTTAATCGTAACTAATTGGCTAGTGTTTAACAACAGCATTTTCCAGCTAAAATAAGTTTTGTTGTTGTAGCTAAACCGTCACTAATTTGTTTCCCAATTACAAGGCCTATTTTGTTTTTACTTTGAACCCCTAAACCATATATAAAAATATATATACCACACAAATTTAAATTTACAATAAAATGTAATTCCGATTTCATTAAAATGTAACATAACAAACAATCATCTCAATAATGGAAAATACACTTAATCAACATAAATATATAAAATGAAGTCAATGCAATTTATAGAATAACGTCTATAATGAAATCCTACACTACAGGAGCAATGACGCTAGCTAAAGGAGGTTGGGGTGGAGAATGAGGACGAGAGTATCTTGAAGGATGGGGATCTAGTAGTGGAATAAAGTTGTCATCCGTCTCGTTTGCCTCATCATCCTCCTGAATTGGTTGAAACAGTGGAAGCTCTATCCCAAGCTTCTCTGACATCATGGTCATAAACCCACCGATCTAATGCTACATCTGATCCACCTTCTTGTTGAAATTCTTTTTCAACTCATATTTCACTACATATACCCTCTCCTTAACCCTTCTATCTACTATGTCCTTTATCTCAACGGGTATAGATGATGTGGATGGCAAGGAACCCTGGTCGAGCTTCCATCTAACACGTAAAGCCTCGAAACTCAGTCCATACACGCGTCCTCAATTGTAACACTAGTAGATGAGGAGGAAGATGCCTGAGTAAGACGCTCCCTTCAGTCGTCACGTCCTCCTGAAATCAAATTCGAAGTCAGTTCGATTGTAGAGGAAGTGTAAATAATCAAAAAATATTTTAAAGTATTGAATTTATAAACCATTACCAATATCTTGTGAGAGCGCTCGCTGACATGCTGTCCATGTCTCTCCCCACCCTGAAATATATGCAGCCTCTTGTACCACTCGATGTGACTGAAGCCATCGTCCATTTTCTGTAGCTGCAATTAAAATTTTATTTTATCAAAAAAGTATCTCGAAAATTGAAAAAGCATATTAAAATTACAAATTGTGTAATATTTTAAGTAATTTACGACACGCTCCTCGTGGACTATAAATGAGATTGAGCCTTCAATATGAGTGGTGATGCCATAATCTCGATTCCTCCGGGTAGTGGAAGAGGGCCGTTGAAACTCCTATATGCTCTAGAGCTACTGCATAGCCGCCCAATACCAAGAGTTGATCCACGAGAGAGTCTGGGCAGCCGAGATTTTCCTTCACAACCTTGATAGGGTATCAGAAAAGCGAGTCTGGCACTTATACTCCCAGTTGGATCGAATCTTAGCACTATACTCATCAACCCAACAAAATAGTTTCTACAAAAAAAATTTAATTTATATGTCGAAGTTGTTATGTCAAAACAATTCATTAAAAACATATATGAAGTAAAAAAATTATAATTTAGGATAATATATTAAATAGTTAGTAACTTACTCCAAACTCCTTAAACCAGAAATTCTTCACTCTCATTGAGACATTAACATATATCATGTACGGCCCGTCGAAGTACCTCTAGAATATGGATATGATCTCTTGTACACATTTGTCGGAACCAGCAAATCTTTAGTGGTCAAACAAGAGAAACAATAATTGGAACATGTCATACACGAAATATGAAAATGAAACGAATTAATAGCAAAAGACTTATTTAATATGAAAAATAACGTAATACAAAATAATATTAATTCACATCAAAGCAAAAAAATAGCATCAAACATATAAATCAAATGCTATTAAATTGAAAAGTAAAGGCTCATAAAGTAATAATATACGTGAATATTTCTCACCCGTCCACTCGTGGTATAATCAGTGGTTGGGGATCCTAAGCCTGTAATGCAGTATGATGCGATGCTAAAGATGATGGAATTACAGGGGAATCTCTGTCCTGCTCGGCTAGTGGTATTCGAGGAGCAAGCGGGGTGATGGCGTTCGATCCCGTGACCGAGTACTCTGTGAGTCATCAGTAGGTAGCTGCTCACCAGTAGACATATCTACGTAGAGGAAAAAAATTATTACAATGATGTATTTAGGTGTAAAGAATTTAATAACATATTCTCACACTTAAAAAGTTCAAAAATTTGTGATCTCGTTCTTTGTTAGTGTAATAAGTAAATAAGATAACAAAAAGCACAATAAAAAGAATAGATTGTTGCCAAGCTGTACTATTCGCTTATGTCGTTTTCTAAAATGAACTCCTCCAAATCAACTTTTGTTTCAAAATCTATCTCCCAATTACCCTCATCGTCATCCTCATCATAGTCTCGATCCCGATCTAATATCTCTTCACGAACATCCAGCGTCTCATTTATGCCTTCTACGTGTGTTAAAGGCCCAAGATTGACCACCAAAGCTATAATCATTGAGCATGGACATCCTATCTTGGACGAGACAGCATACGAAGTTGCAAATGGCAAAAATTCTTTAATCATCCGTTCAAATTCAAGAATAATACTCGAAGTTGCAAATGTAAAAAATTCTTTAATCCCCCTTTCAAATTCAATAGTAAAACCCTTGATATCAGGAACATGCCTTCTATACATCCAATCTCGATTATCCATCTAAAATCAACACTAGAAATAATGCAAACCAATCATGTAAAAGACTCAATTTCGAAGAAGAATAGAAGGAGCGAAGATAGATGTAAAAGACTTGGTCATAGGGCTCATTGTTAAAAAAGCCAACAAGAAATGGAGTAATATCCTTGAAATAGTGATCGTTAAAAAAAAGGTTCAAATCATATAAAAAAGATATGCCTTTAGATCTTCAAAAACTTTCTTCATCTCTTTCATGACCCCTTCAAATGAATCTATCATCCCTATTATCTAGTAATTAGACTACACACTTGCCTTAGCATTTATCATTAGGATTGCAAATACTTTTCATCATTCAATTCAAATCTTAAAGATAACATGGACAATTGTCCTTTTTTTTCTAGACTTTTCCTGCTAGATTTATGAATGACTACTTCACTATGAATGATGAATGCGAGTTTATACTTCAAGTCTCCGAAAAGACAAGAAAATTTTCAACAATTATCCAGCTCTCTGGCATAAAACAATTATACCCACAACAGAGAGTCAGAATTGTAACTGGCTATTTTCTTGTCTTTTCGGAGATTGGAAGCATAGACTCACATTCATCCTTCGTAGTGAGGCAATCAATGGCAAATCCAGTAGGAAAAGTCGGGAAAAAAAAGAACAATAGTCTATGTTGTCTTTGAGGGATCAATTGAATGACGAAAAGTAGTTACCACTGATGAAAACTGTCAAATCAAGTGGTTAGTCTAATTACCAGATGAAGAAGGGTAGATACATATAAATGGTACATAAAAGAGACGAAGAAGAGTGTTAAAGATCCAATAGCTTTTGCTTTTTGATACGACTCACAAGTTTTTTTTTCTTAACGATCAACATTCTGCTTTTAGAAATTAAGGAAGAATATTTAAGGTTTTATGATATCCGTTGGTTAAAAGAGCATTGAAGTCTAAGGGTAATCAACTTATCTGGTGTATCAAGATGACCAATGAAAATTTCGGCAGAATTTTTCCTATAAAATAGACGTTTTCTAAGCACTAAAGCCACCACAAAATCTACCAACTTTAAACAAAAAAATTCACACACACACATACACACACAATGTACCAACATTCAAAATTTATTACTATCCGTGTAGCTTACACCAAATGAATTCAATGTACCAAATAGAGTATTATTAAGATATACCAGCAATAGGCGTATCAAAATAAAGATAATAATAGCAAAAAGTACAATAACCGAAAAATACAATTGGACACACAAAACACAAATCAAAATGAAACTTGGCGAAACAACTATATGGCATGAGAGATAACACATACAAATATCTAGTTGGAAAATATGATTTAGCTGGGGTTTTGGGTTTTGGGTTTTAGGGTTTAAGGTTTAAGGTTTAGCTAGGGTTTAGGGCTTGGGGAGATAACCCTCAAGTTTAGGGTTAACCTAATCTACAATAACATCTAAGGATACTTGAGGTTATGACTATTTATCTGCATTGTTTAAGATGAGCAATGAAAATTTCGGCAGAGTTTCTCCTATAAGCTGGACATTTTCTAAGCAACTAGGCCACCACAAAATCAACCAACATTGAACGAAATACACAAAAACTAATAAATGCCACAATAATTATTCAATAAAACTAACTTAAAGGTAATAACCCATTACCCATGAGGAATGATCACCCATCATTCATGGGGAATGATCACCCATCACTAACGGGGATCCATTTCATATAAGTTAAACATATTGAAAATTTAAGTTGAAATGTATAAACTCATGTATTTTTTTTCCTTGATGAGCAAAGCTACAGAATTTGTAACTCATTTACACTAGCCATATTTTCCATTTCTTCTATATAACGCATACCATCTAAACCTTCCTAATCCTTGTTTAGGATTTATATAAGCGTGATTCAATCATCCTTTCAATCCAACTTTTAGAAAAAAGCAAAAACAAGTAATAAAATGAAACTTTGCAAAATAACTATATGGTATCCACAACTAACACAAATATCTAGCTGGAAAATATGATAGAAAGGAAAAACTCAACTAAGAAAGAGTTCAACTAACTAGCTTCTTTCAACAGTTAAAATTTTATCTATTCTCAAATTTTGAAAAAATTTTGACAGAGTTTTTCTCATAAATTGGACGTTTTTTAGGCACTAAGCCACATCAATTCAATTAACATTCAATCACAACCAACATATATAATCAATTCAACTATAAAATTGACATGAAAATAATTCTAGCAAGTGAGCACTATTTTGAAAGGTAGAAAAAATGATTCAATCAACTTCAAATAATCATGAAATTAATACATTAAAGCATATACTCATAGACGAAACCCTTGTAATTGCAATCCCCACAAAAACACATTCAAATCATGCCAAAATATCAATCCTTTTTTAGATACAAAAATTCCAGCCAAGAACATAGCAATCAGCCATCAAGTTTAACAACCATTACACCTAGAATCCTCCTTATCTGTTGACTTGCAAGAATAATTTCATACGTGACAAAGATTTTGGTCAAAAAAATTAGAATACTAATTATTTGACAATATTAGATCTCACTGGAAGGCAATTCAATGCTTATTTGTTTTGGTCAAGGATTCAGATTTCCTTTTATCATATCTCAACTTCTACTAATTTTGAAATGAACATATTTGGTGTCAATGCAAAGATTCAAACTTTGAGTTTCAGCCTAGTGTTCAATGTGATCACTTTGGGAAACTTAGGTAGAAACCTGTATTTGGAGGCAACAAACAACTAGAAAAAGTATGATGAATACATTGAAATCAATGGAAAACCTATTGCTAAGTCTCCATTTGATGCTAACTTGTAGTTGATTCTAAAGGTTTAAAATGGCAAAAATCATCAAACCGAAAGCATGCTAGCAAAACGAAAATTTTACCTCTGTAATTGAATGACCATTTTCGTACTGATGTAGATGTTTGTACAAAAATGTTTGAAAATATTGGATCACGTCCTTATAAACGTCAACTGCGTCTCATTCACGCGAAACATTTGATCTTCTGAAATGGTACCCGTAACACAACCAGTGAAGGTTTAAAAAAGTGGATTTGATAAGCTTTTGATTTCTGTGAATGTTTCACAGAAGATAGGCTTCGTCTCTGTGAATGATGAACTCAGAAGTGCAGCTTCTCTGCTTTGCATTTTACTTCATTTTATCAAAATCACTTCCACACCAAGAGAGAAGCCAACTACAGAAAACAAAAAGCATCCATACTTTCTGTTATCCTTCACACAAAACAATACGGAATCCATCTCGTATTGTTTTTTAAATTTGATTTTAATTAATTAATTATTTATTTATTTATTTATTTTTATTTTATTTTACCATTGGTCTTATTCATTGGGTTAGATAAAATTATTTATTCTTGGGCTTGAACACCTATAAATAATAAATCTTAATTATTTATTTTTTGAGCTTCATTAAATAGCTCAATAAATAATTAACAAACTCAAATAGACCAATATAAAATATCAAGCCTTTTATCTAGTTTTATATCTAGATTAATTTTTTAATTATTCAATCTGAGCCTTGGACCTTGAATAATTAATTAACTAATTAAACTAGATAAATATATACTTTCTCTCGGGGCTTTTATTTTATTCTAATCTAATAATAAATTAGACTACTTAAATAAAATAAAATAAAACTCATAATTAGTAAGACCAATTCTTTAATACAAATCTGTCAGGACTTAAGGGTCATTTCGGGGACCAAAAGACACATCGTCTTAGCTACTAAAATTATCAAAATACTCATGCTATATAAATAGCTATGTTTTGCATTTTAAATATTTCCTAATATCACCATAAGGAAATATTAACCTCAAGGATAATGTTGCATTAGTAAAGTCTTTGACCTACAGGTATAATGACTAAAATACTCTTCTACGCATCGTCGTACATTTAGAGAGGAAGAGTGTACTAACACCTCTTTAATAGACATCTACCATCCTTAGACCTTTAATCCAATGATCTACGACTCCTGAAATATTTTCACTTTCTAAGGAAACTACCCTAAAGTAAACATCCAAGTCATGATCCTCAGGGCCCTAAATAATTAGATTATTTGAACAGTCACAAGGAGCGATATAACGCAGAAGCTATCTTATACAAGCATGTCTTAACAAACCAATCATATATACCTAACATATAAGTATATCGGTTCTACGAAAGAACCTCAACTACAGTATATCAAAGTATATGTTTCTAACTATGTCAGACCACCAACTCATACTCAAGCGGTAGAGTATTAGTCCACACTGTAGCAGTAATAATTTGAGTTTATTTTAAATAATATTTTTAGAAACTACTATTACAGGTCATATTCTACATATTCAAAATATGTTCATGCTATGAAGTGAGTGGACAAATAGAATTTGTCCTTCTAAGAGGACTATATCAGATTGCATATGTGACATACCAAGTTCTTCAAATTCTTGCAAAAAATGAGCTCTTACAAACTTTTCAACCCTTTTTCATTTTTTTTTGGGAAGCAGGAGGGGGGGGGGGGTTCGTTGAAAGTAGTTAGGTGGCCTTCTAAGGTTCACAAAATGAAATGCTTTTGTTTTATTTAAACGTCAAGAATGGTGGACTAGTGGTCCAAACCTTTCTTTATCAATCAAACAAAAACTAACAGAAATAATCACTCTTATTGGCACTTAGGTTTGCTAAAAGGATCAAACCCTTCTAGCCCTCTAAGAAACAGCTAGCCATTTCGGAATCTAAGCTTCCTATATCTTGCTTTGAACACCTACCAAGAGAAGAAAGAAAATAAATTCAACTGATCTTATTCTAGCACAACTCTAGTGATTAAAACCATCAATTATTTCAAACTTGTTTTAATGTGTTAATTGAACTTCAACAAACTACAGATTATAGATGCATCTTGTTTTGCAACGAACCATCTATTTAGTCTCCTACCAATGTTTTGAAATTGTCTGGATACATATAGGGTGTGTCCATTTTATTAGAAATAAAGAAATTAAGACCGTCATCATAAGGTTGGTGGCTCTTTAGCCTACGTAAGTTACCATTTCAACCACTTATATTTAACCATGGACTATGTGGCTCACAATACCCATCCACTTTCGTGTGATGATCTTTATCAGAATATAATAGTTAACCAAACTTCCAATGAGATTCCAAACCCAGAAAGGTTGAATTCATTGAAAAATCATCATATATATATTTCAGAATTACAGAATTTGGATAAATTAAAGACTGAAGATGATTACAGATGAAGAAAATACAGGGATAAAGAAGACTCTTCACACTGTTTGAAGTTTCTGCAGAATTTTCTCACGATGCTACTACTTTTTTTAACAAAACCTTTATACTTCCTACAAATTCGTCACAGCTATCCCTTCCTCCAAACCCTCCGGTTCAGGAATCTGAATCTTCAATTTCCTCTACAATTTCACCTCTGATTTACCCCACTCAAAGAAGAAGAAGGTGAACAGTAATTAATATAATCGTTGAAAATTTACCGTTGCTTCTCCTCATCTTTTTTTTAACAACTGGAGTAAGAAACGACACCGTCTCATTAAACACATCTTGAGTTGGTTCACAAGCCCATCTAGCGGCCTCTTCTTTAACTAACTAAACTGAATTTCAAACCTCTGTGTTCTCTGCGTCATAACATTTAGATTGTATTTTCAACAAAATTCCACCCAAATCATGAAAGGAAAATCTAGCAACCAACTCCAATCATAGACAAGAAACTAAAGTGACATCAACGACAAGACAAGAAGCAGAATCCCAACAAGATTGAGTCAATTTCATAACAGAGACATGAAATTAATCAAAAAATTCAAGCATTCAAAACTTACCTTCTTAAACCATTCGATTCAAGATTCAGGGATTATGTGCGAAATGACCGTGTCGATTGCAGGAATTTTGCCACCGAGGGAGGGGGAAAAGAGAGAACATAGGGAAAAAGGAAGATGACAAATATTTCAAGCTCTCGAGGGATTTTGTAGCGGGAGAGGAAAATCGGAAATCAATGCAAGCGGAAAGAAGGAAGATGACTAAAAAATGACTAAGTGAAATTTAGCCTGTATTTTTGCTATGGTAGCGTACGACGGTAAAAATTTCAAAATGAAAAATTAAATACACCGTAGCTAAATCCTTGCTAATTCAAATTTAGCAACGGAAACTTTCTGTATCTAAACCATCGTTGATAATCCCATAGGGAATCCCTCACCAATTGTATATATAATAATTTATGTTATAATTTATTAGAAAAATTATAAATCAACATATTTTGTTATAATTTATTAAAATTTATAGTATATAATATACGATACATTATATAGTATAATTAATAATGTCTCTCTCTCTCTCTCTCTCTCTCTCTCTCTCTCTCTACACACACACACACACACACATATATTCCACATAATAATTTCTTTCTCCACATTATACTAATTAATTAAATAAAGTAAAAACTAATAAAATATAAAACATATATATACTATATGTATAATTACTTTGTATACATATTATACAGTAATATATATAAGTTTATATTAATTTGTATGTAAATATATAATAGGGATATGCCCTAGAGTCATCTCATACTTATATTATTGTCGTTATGTATTATGTAATAATACGGGATATATTTTTTCATGAATAGTGCATTTAGTTTTGTGGTCATCAAGTATGTGACTTGATAGTAAAACCCTACAATCAATACAATGACTATTCTTAAATTGTCCCTGATCAATTATTATTAGTTGAACAATAATAAATTAAAATTAGTATATTTGTGACTTGATGGCTATGTTTTACTTGTCATGGATATATATGATATCAAGTCAAAATATAAATAAATATTAGAGAATATTGTATTAGACATGACCCACTGTGAGAATACTTAATGGAACATGTCATAAGTACTTTCTAACCATAATGATATTACAAGTCCTTCGACCTAAATTCATCATAGTTTCCTACTTGATAAATTTTATATTTTGACGTTGTCTAAAGTTATCTTTAACCAGATAATAAATTAGACTACTGTTGGATATAGAATAAATCAAGGAGAGAAATATAATTGATAGTGAAGGAATTTGTCCCTCTCAATTATGAGAGAGATATTCATGGGACCCTTGATAAGTTAGACTGTTAAAATGTATGTCCGTACTTAAATATATCAATTTCAAATATTGATATCATTTATTTGAACAGTCTACTATGAGATCAAGAAATAATTGATTAAATTTAATAATGATGACATGCTCTGTGCCTTATGTTTAATCTGGATATCGTGTGACAAAATGATTAAATATAAAATTATGGCTTGGTTCAAAGAGATCACTAATCTTCATTTAACTTGGATAGTTATAATATTTTGCTAGAAATCACTTATAACTTGTGGGCTATTTAAATGTGATTTGGACACACTGTCAGTATTAAATGAACCTATAGGGTCACACAATAAGCAAACTTGTTAGGTTATTTTTCTGATAACCAGGTTCGATGAATCTGAAAATATGTTCACATTTGATGTATCTGGATGATGTCCAGATTGTAAGAATCTTACTCGATAAATTAATTAATTAAATTATAGAGATAATGACAGAATCTTATCGTATCAATTTTAATTTAATTTGAATTTAAAATAAAATTCGATAAGATATTATCAGAGTTGGACTCTAAGAGGTTCGGATGAGTTTTAAAAAAACCCTAGCTATCTTCTCAAGGAAGCCGTTCTGTTAAAATATTCTTGCCTCCATTTACTAGAAAAACAAGCCTCTCAAATCCTAGGCACTAGCACTCTCGAGGTAACGAGTTAGTTTGCTGTGTGTATCCGATAGAGGGCATTTACACACTGTAACGTCTGGTGATCGTTCGGGTTGCACGTACGACAGCACAATCAGAATCAAAGAATCTTGACCGAACAGAGGTAATTCTGTAATCCTTAAATCTTCTTAATCGTTTACTTAGGTCCTCAAAAGGGATTCGTGGATATTTTTCGCGTTTAGGAGTTTACGAATCCTAACAATATACACACATGATTTTTTAGATATGTATTATGTACTAATATATATATATATATATATATATATATATATTAATAACACTAATATTTCAATTATGATATACATGAATTTGATACACTAACACTCATATACACATATATATACTAAGATATATATATATATATATATATATATATATAGAGAGAGAGAGAGAGAGAGAGAGAGATTAACGACTTTTCGACAGATTAGGGTATACTATCTAAATAGCGAGGGTATAGAAACGGTTTTGCAACGGTCAAAACTATTTAGCAACCAAACCATAACATTCGTAGCTAGACCTTCGCTAATTAGCAAGGGTTTTGCTACTGCTGATTATCAATATATTCCAAAATTTTTTTTTGGAGAAAAATTTAACACCGTAGCTAAACCCTCACTAATTAGCAAGGGTTTAGCTACTATTCTTTATCTTAAAAGGCCAATAAATTTTTTTTGAGAAAAATTATTTTTTGTAGCTAAACCCTCACTAATTAGATAAGGTTTAGCTACGGCCATATTATCCTAATATTCCAAATTATTTTTTTTTTGAAAAAAACTTATTCCCGTAGCTAAACTCTCACCAATTAGAGAGGGATTAGCTACGACCATTAAGACCAGACATTTTTTTTAAAAAAAAATTGTCCGTAGCTAATCCCTTGCTAAATACAAAGGGTTTAGCTACGAGCATTTATCATAATATTTCAAAATATTTTTTTTGAGAATAAAATTTATGATTGTAGCTAAACCCTCGCTAATTAGCGTGGGTTTAGCACACCTTTTTATCTTAAAATTTTAATTCTTTTAAAAAATATTATTCCTGTAGTTAATTACAGAAAGATTCCGAACCATCGCAATACTATCGCTATTTGCGAGGGTTCAGCGACCGTTAGTCAACCCCCCTTCTTACTTGCCCTCGCAATACTCTCGCTATTTAGAGAAGGCTGTTTAGTCGTCGCTAATATTTCAATGCACAATAAATTTAATTCTCTTTCCTATTTTTTGTATTCGAATTTTCATTTTTCTATATATATTTTTTTCCCCCTAATTGTTACCATATATCTACTTTAGGATATGTTTGCTTGCATTATCCAACTTCAGCTGAATTGACATGTTATTGATTGTGGTATGAAAATTATGGCAGAGCTTTAGCATGAATGTGGTTTTCTCACTTTCTCTTTTACTTTGTTTGTTGGCACTGGTTTTTTGACAGAAGAAGCCAGCATTTGTGATCCCAGAGGAGGGGCAATGTGCAGCTATAAGATACCATAGTAGAAGAATAACGTGCTTGGGGTTTCATCCAACAAATAACAATATTCTACTATTAGGTGACAACGTTAGTCTTTATCACTCAGTAGATATGTTCGGCTTTTTTGAGGATTAGGTAGCATTGTATTGTTTTTAATGCACTCTGTTCGTGTTTTTTTCTAAAGAAAGGACAACTTGGAGTCTGGGATTTTGAGAAGGTTTATGAAAGGACAGTCTATGGTGATATACATGGTTGCATACTTAATAACATGAAGTGAGTAGTCTGCAGATAGTTCTACATTGTTTCTGCTCTATGAGCATCTCTGATCTGCTTCATGCAATTGCCTCTTGTGCATTTTTTATTTGCATATGAAGTTTTATTCTCTACAAAATTAATGTAGGTTAAATCCAAGAAATGATGGAATTGTATATACTGCATCTTCTGATGGAACAGTTGGTTACACTGACCTGGAGACTAGAATTTCATCATCTTTGACAAAGCTCAATCCTGACGGGTGGCAGGCAATTTTTGTATTCATAACTGAAAGTGATAACTTGTGTCTTTTGCTACCTTCTCGAGGACCAGAACACTTTCCGAATTTCTCAAAATCTTATTTTATCAGGAATTTCTGTTGATATTCTATTCTCTAAACTCATATGGTATGGCTTTCGTCCTGGGTGAAGTGCTGATGGACTTGTTCTGGATCTCTCCGGAATGCTCAATAGCATACTTCTGTATACACATGTTTACAATTCTTTGATCAATTTATGGCCCCTTATTGTCTTCTTTTTTGGTTGGGTATCACTTCTGATCTTTTGCATTTTCCACACTTTATCACCACTTTCATTAAAAAAAAAAAAAATGGCTATCACCCTGAATTGTACCAAATAGTGGTATACTTGACTTAAAGGGGTACAAAATTCAATGCAGGAGTATATGAAATGACTACTTCCAGAAATTGCTTTGGCTCTGAACACATTTTGATTTATGGCTATTTTCTAGTTCACTGCAGTGCATTATGTACAAAGTCCTTGAAATTGTTATAGAAATAATAGGCTAGTTCAGCATCTGAGGAGGCTAAATGGAAATAGTGGTACTCATTCTAAGGTCCTTGTATATTTTAACTTTCACCCATACAAAAACTTTTCAAAATTTATAATATGTTTGTCCCCTATTATATTCTTTCTTATGACTTGCCTTCCAATTCAAAGTACACGGTTCCATCCTTACAGGCAGCCAAACAATTTGTCCAGTCAAACCAATTATGGTGTATTATATAGAGATCCTAATTGATATATAATTTGTGATATTAAGTGTGAATGATATATAATGATAAATTTAAATATTTATTATCAAATTGAGATATTTATTTTAATCCAATGAATACGACGATCAAATAATTAACCGTGAAGGTTACTAATCGCATTTCCAAGTGCAGGAGGGGGTGACATAAACAGCTCAAAAAGCCGCCAAGAACAAGAACCCTGCAACTGCAAAGTCTTTTCACGGGCTCACAGCTAACATCATCAGTCAGATTCTTGACTGATATACACTGCACGATGTAAAGAATAAAGAACTAGAAGTAGTGACCATATAGTAGAGGAATCTTCAGCTGCCGGTGCCATTGCCATCGTATCAACTTGATTCTTAAACTGCAAAAACTTCTAAGGGATAGTGCAAAGAAGAGAGAGTACATAATATAACTGAAGGAAGAAAATAGGTAGGGGATTTGAGTTTTCTGACCAGATATATAAAGGTCGGAGAAGGAGGATATTCGTTGGGAAACGGATTTGGGATTTGTAGATATGATGGCTCCTAATACCCGGTTCCCAATAGATTTCGAAGATTAATTGGGTACATTTATATATATGCACATACTAGGGTATTATCTAATTCAATAATTAAAAAAATCTTAACCTGTTTGGATTTTGATTTTTTATTTTAAAATTAATTATTTCAATAGCAAAATGAATGACTCTTGTCATAGATAAATTAGGGTTGGAAGTTTTATATATATATATATATATATATATATATATATATTGTTGTTTAATAGAGCATGCACGGTGTAGCTGTATAAATCTCTCATTAATAAGAAATCAAACTAAGTTAATTTTTTATATCGAATTATCTTTTGTCATCATATTTGTTTTTCTGTTTGATCAACCATTCTAATTTATTCTTGTACCAGAATGTCTATTGCAAAATTTTGAAATGGCAATTTTTTTTTAACACAAACACCTTTTGTAAATTTGATCTCACCCTTCAAACCCTAGATAGGATTCCAAGAATGCTGAAAAACCTTGGCTGAAACCGTCCTTAATGTATTAGGATATACTTGGACAGTAAAGATAGTTTGTTTCAATCTAACAAAAAATTATAAAACATGTGCGATAAGGTAGGATCGAAGTGAGGTTAAAGAAAACGAATATGATATGTTATAAATATATAATATATTTATACAAAATAAAAATTATTTAAATTAAAAAACAAAATTATATTAATACACGACAATCAACTAGGCCATATATACGTTTAATCTCGGATCAGAAATTATTTTATAGTGTAATAAAATACAACTATTATTATCTTGTACAGGTGTTTAATATTGTATTACAATCTAAATACACAAATAGGACTATTAAACACCAAATAATAGATTTGGTTTGGGCCAGCTGGGCCGTGCTAGTTTATCCCATTTATTATTAATCAAGACGGCGAACCCAAGAATCTGAGAGCTGTCTTCCTCACTTGGAAGTTTGAGTTTAGGGTTTGGGCCGACGAAATTATGGAACTGAATGAGTGCCGACAAATAAATCATGTCACATATTTTCGCTCCCATTTTCTTTTTTTTTTTTTACAAATATTTATTTTTTCTTAGAATCTTTGTCTAGAACTTGTGCAGTAATTTAATGACTCAAATTAAAAATAGTAATAATGCAATGGTGAAAAAAGTGATCACGCGTCAAAATTTTTTTTAGTGGAATAACATAATTTTGATCATTTTAAATGAGATTATTTTTATATTTATGTAATCGTATATTGAAATTCTTAAAAGTGTTTATCAAATTACTGTGCAAATTCCGTACAGAACTTTGTGCAGCCTGAATCTGAACTTTTGTATCCTTCCTTATTACTCCTCCTGTCGAAATAATTTTTTTCAAATACCAGTAGTCTTACAATTTGAAAATTATATTTATTACTTTTTTTTATTTATATTCTTATCATATTTATTATATTATTATACTAAACCAGTGTACCCCAATTTATAAAGAAGAAAGTATAGTGCTTTTATGCCATAGTTAATCTTTTCCAATAGTTTAACATTGTGCAATTTACATGATTTACATTGTGCAACTAGTTACAATAAATCATGTATTTGGGATGGATAATTCACATTGTGCAATGTAAAATATACTGCCCCTGTATAAAACTATATAAACAAGAGAAACAGTTCAAGACAGGAGTTGCCGGGAGGAATTCACTGGTTAGCCGAAGTAGAACTTGCAACCCAAGAAGCCAGAAGTCTACTCTGTCTCCGAGTTGTATTGAGGTTTACGTGATCCATCATTGTTCTCATTATTCTCTTCGGAAGCAACCCTAGCAAATCTTGACAAACCAGCAGTGGTCTGCGTGGTTTTCTTGGTAGGGTCAAGCGCAGTAGTGTCTCTGTGGAGCTGGCACCTGAAGGATCCGGGATGGGTGGTGGGTGAGCAAATGCAAATGGTCTTACTGCAGCCGGATGATTTCTTCTTGTCTGAAAGTGTCTTCTTCGCAACCTCAGCAGCAGCTACGCTTTTACCTCGCTTTTTCTCTCCAGATGAGGTACTACTGCTCCCCATGCTATGCTTCCACCTGCTTACACATGAAGATCGTCTCTTGAAAATTTTTACTGCGAGATAGGTTTTAGTAATAGGAGAATATAACAGAAGCCAAAATTTGAAGCAAGGACTTTTGGGTAAATTCCTTTCCATTTCTAATTTGTTGTTATAAGATATTAAGAGTTTTTAGCTATAAATTTGTACGAAAGGTCTTGAAAGAAAAAATAAAAATGTTTAAGTCCTCCAAATGCCATTAATTATTTATGAGTCATGAAATTAAAAAAAAAATCAAAAGAAATAAATTTTACGTTTACTACTCCCTTCTATCGGAATGGAATAGCTGGAATATCTAGTTTTCTATTTTAGGAGGTTTCAAAGAGGAATATTGATATTCACTTCCTTACAATAAACATATATATTTTTTTCTATCTAAATAACTATAACAAGTACTTACGACTAGTTAATTTATTTAATTAATAAGATAAAATTGTTACTTGTCTATAATTAAATTCTTTTTAAAATTTTTGTATCACATCAGATTAGAGGGAAAAAAAAATTACTAGGCAGAGGAAGTATCTTTTAACCCTTTTAAAACAAATAATAGCATGGTTTTGTCGTAGGTAAATGAATGAGTTGGCAAGAAAGGAAATCAAGGTGAAAGATGAAGTTAGATGTACATATTAATTTGTATAAAGGACAAGGAAGGAAAATGAGAACGAAGGGATTGAATTTAATATAAAAAATAATAATTTAATTTTAATTATCGAAATCATATAAACTCACCTAAAAATTTGTATCAATTTTTTTTGACCCGCTTTTTTCTCCTATCCAAACATTATAAGTACAAAATCTAGTCCTTTACTCTACCTCTTAACTACTCCCCTTTCCTCGCTTTTATCCGCACAATCCAAACATTAGAGAGGAAAAGTCAAAAAAACAAATCTAATTAAAAAGAAAAACATAGAAGGTCATTAATTATTGCTGAAAGAAAGAGAAAAGGTAAAAATACAAAGAAATGAAAAAAGCATCAGTAAAAATGCCAAGGACATATATATGCAGCAACAGCTCATCTTTCGCTCATTAAAAGACGTCAAAATTCGCATAGTACTAAAGTCATGCGACCTCGTTTCTTGCTGGGGTTGGAACAATGGTCAAGAAACGACTGGGAAAGAAACAAAGTTAAAACCCCAAGAAGGGATTCCTCTGCAACTGCAAAGACTTTTCACGCTCAAATGATCAATCAGATCCTCATCAGATCATGTATTCGCTCACATGCACATGCAGATGCAGTACTAGAAAATCTTGAATTTCATGAGTGCAAACATATATAATATGTATACAAGATCTTCTAATTTACAGCTGGCAGCAGTGCCATAGTTACCAGACAAAGGAGGAATTTTTGTCTGTCAATCCCATGTATGAACTTGATCCTTTCCTTGAATGCAAAAGCCTACGCCCCGATGATGCAGAAAGGAAGAAAGGTTGGGGGGTTTGAGTACTGAGATCAGAGCTATCCAGAGATACATATATAAAGGAGAAGAGGAAGGGATGACGTTATTGTTCTTTATTGGTTTGAAAGTGAGGAAATGTAGTTAATGCAGAAATTTGGAAGCGTGATAGATAGTAGGATTCTTACACTTGGCAATATTTTGTATATGGATTTGGCTGTGGAAGATTATGTGAATCGGATAAGCTTAATTCTGAGTAAAGAGGGATTTATAGTTGGATTTACTTCCTGTTTGGGAGCTATTAATTTCTTGGTTGTTTTTTTGTGAGATACAATGAATCTTCAATCTATAATAATAATAATAATGCTGAAGGTATTGTTTAGATCAAGGGAAAATGAAAGAAAGAATGCAGAAATCAATTAATTTTTGCTGCAAGTGGTATATTCAAGGAATTATTTTTCCTTTTTTTTCTTTTTTTTACTTTTTAAAAGTAATTTTCTTGTTATTCAATCGAAACGCTATGATTTGTTTTCCCTTTGTTATATTGGGTAAGAAGAAATATGAACTTATCTCAATTCTATGATTGGGTAAAAGTATTTCTAATCAATTAAACTATAAAATATTACTAACAACTGAACTTTAATAATTTATTGTCAATAAATATTGCATAAGGGACTATTATTAATATATAAAACATGCACAATAATATGTTTCTAGAAAAAGGGAGCTTAATCAAAATTGAAAGGACATCCAAAACAAACATGAGTGAGAAAGTTGGATTTCATAATTTATGAGGATTTTAGCTATTTAATTACACAATTCTGTTCCATATTTGGCAGATTAACATTAGAGGAATTTTTTTTCCCAAGAAATATTAGAGAGGGTTAATAGTCACAACAAGAAAAATGTTTTACATTAAAATGGAAGTAAATTGGCATCGCAAGAATAGATGATTAAAATAATAGTTTAACAATTACATGCTAATCACGAAATCAATAATAGAAATATTCAGTAGTAATCTTTGAAAAATCTTTGCACCAAAAATCCTACGAAAAGGCTGTCAAATTAATTAACATGGCCTCAAGAATATGCATTTTTGAAAGAATAGGTAAGCCATTGAGTGTTTAACTTGTAATTTAAGATATTATAAATTCAACCTCTTAAATGTTTTTAAATGAAAAAAAAATGCAAAATCAAGGCTATAAATATTGGGTTGAGCGTCAAATTGTCAATGGTAGCCGAGGCCAGGCCCAAATGGTTATATGGCATTTGTTTGTATATATAGGCTTGTTCCAACTGGGCTTTTTCTTGGGAGTCAACTCGAAACGGGCCAATTGGACCGTACTAATTTTGCCATTTCGTGTTGCAAAGCAAGGTGCTTTAAGAGACCAAAAGCCGCTTAGTCTTTGACCAATTCTATCTTTCTTACATTCCCCTCTCCTTTCCCAATTGCTTTCTCAAAGCTCCAAATACTTCTGCAAGTTAAGTTCAAAACGTAGCGTAAAGTAAAGTCACTACTTTTCCTCTTCCCTTTACCTGCCTATGGCTATAACATGAGAAAATAAACAAAAGCTGTCTATTTTTGAAACATAGGTCCACCTTCTATTTAATTCCTGCTCTGCAAATAATAGTATATTCTTATAAAAATCAATAGTAGATTCTTGGAAATAATAGCAGATTCTTATGACTGATAAAATTTTTAATTATATTATTCATACTGTTGGATTAATAACATACACTTCCTATTATACCATTTATTAATACCGATTACATATAATGAAGAAAGGGTACATTTCATTGAAGATACATTTGTGATGTGATCAATTTGAATGCAGAAACACTATAATTGATGAGGGGAGGAGAAGTTAGCTTTTCAAATACATAATAGGCCTTTTGAACACGAGTTTCAACACTGTTGTCTCCACCATGCAACTGCTTTTCTCATAACAACACGTAGAATAGTACTGGAAAACAGTTCCCAAAGGAGAGAAAGAAAAGAAAAGGAGGGACTAGTAAAACCCGTTTAGCAAGAAGAAGACGATGGTTATCCTTATCAAATGATGATTATCGTCCCGGGCTACATGAGCTTCCATAGATTCATTCAATAACAAACACCATAACAGTACAAATATATATATCTCTCTCTTCAGCTCATATTTAGATATCGTTTTCATTTTCTCCATTATATGTATGAAATAGTAGTGTATTTGAGCCTTCATCGTTTTGATCAACACCCACAACTTGGCCGCAGGCAGCTTGAGAAGAAGCCCCATCCCTTCATCTGCAAAACAAGAACGTAACCCAAGAAAGTTTATAAGAATGCATTGGCACCAAAATGTAGGCCTTTTTTTATGGTAGCGTAAAGGAAGAGCTTTAGCACTTTGACAATAGCCTTGCTTTGATCCTTTTTTATCCTATAGGAGCACCATTAGCCTTGCTTTATGAAAGATTTAAGTAAACAAGCCTTTACTTTCTTTTATCCAGAATTAAAATATTTTGCAAGATGATGAGTCCATGTGGCCCTTGGACAAGCTTTTACTGGACTTCACGAGATACCGGTGATAGTAGCCCTTGGGGTGAGATACAAGAATTAATGTGATCACGCGAGGGATCCACTAAGTGCAGCCCCCCGCTTGCCCATTCTTGAGAAGGTTAGGCGTGACATTGACATTAAAGCTATAGACTATTACCCGTGCTGAGCTTGTCAGATGGCTCCGGGAATCCTTTCCCTCATGAGACGTCTGACCAAAAAAAAAAAGCCAAAACAAAAAGGAATTTTAGAAAAGTAAGAGAGGTACCCTTCTGGGCTTTGCACGGAGGAGCTCTGGAGAAATCTTGTACAAATCTTCATCCACAGCTTTGGGTGCCCGTCTAGGAGGAGATGTCGGAGGAGGGCTTGGTGGTTGTTTGACACCACATTCGCAATCACATACCACCCAAGCCTCTCCTTTTGCACCTTTCACTTGCCGGTAACTTGCTTTTACCTGCTGGCCATCATCATTACGAGTGTCAAAATCATCCTAGAGAATTAACAGGTTACAGGACCATGTAAATTTAAAGAATTACTACCTCAGACTGTTTAATACTGTACGCTTAAATGTGCTTTTATGAAAACTAAAAAGTTCAAATTTTGATGCGTACAGCATAATTTCTGGCTCCTGCCTGACCTCAACAAGAGCACATTACCGATAACAAATGAAAATCTTTGGTCATTTGCACTAGAATTAGAGAGTGAACGCTATATTTTATTTGCAAAGTTTCATTCATAGGCCTGATCTTGTCTATTAAGAGTTTTGGAGTGTACCCTGCGACGAGGAACGACAATCATGGCAGGAGTGACAACATCGTTCTCATACAAGTCGCCAGCAACGTACAAATCACGATCTTGATCAGAGTAGCTATAGCGAAGCAGACCAGCTTGCCTTGCTGATTCAAAACACTGTGTGAAGGGGAGATCTTCATTGCAATCCCAGCTACCAAAAGCTGGAACATGGCTCCTCTTGTAGTAGTAATCCTGTGCCTGAGTGACCAACACCATTCAAAGCAAACAAAACAATCAAAATCCAGAAATAGCCGGATTATAGAATAGAAAAATGCATATCATATAAGATAGCTTATTACTATTATCATCTCATCAATAGTCAAGCATTTGTGTATGGATGTTGCATTGAAAACTAAGAGAGAATGCAGTTCTTACATCCATTTTGGTTGTGGTAGCACGAAAGAAGCTTGGAATCTCAGAAACTGACCTCTCAAGCTCAAAGGCACTCTAAATTGAATGCAGGCGTGGCGAATTTAAAAGGGGCAGAGGCGGAGAGAGAGAGAGAGAGAGTTGAAATTTGTTATGTCTCTTCTATCGTCATTGCTGGTGTGTCTTAAAGGAGTAAGAGAGAGAAGGAATGAGAAAGAGTAAAGTAGATATGGGATCCAAAGTGATGTAACTTCTATTGCAATCTACAGAAGAAAAGAAGCCCCAGATATTCAATTCATGCAGAAGGAGACAGAGAGACAGGGAGGTAAGGTAGGGCGGAGAGGGAAGATAAGAGAGAAAGAGAAGAGAGAAGGGGGCAACTTTTTCGCTTTTTGCTTTAAGAGATAGGCAGTTAGAAGGTGCAATTCTTTATCACTTTTATCAGGGGCCTAATCCTTTGCCCAGTTTGTCGCTGCTAAGTGTATATTCCAATGTATTGTATGCTGATGCCAGATAAAGGTGATTTTCTTCTCTGATGATTCTCCCTTCTCAAAGCAAATTGGAAAGTTGAAAATGGCTTTTTTTACCCCACACGCGTCATGCTCAAGACTTGGTGCTCTGTGCACTGCGCTATTGCACTGTTCTCCCAAGCCCCCCGGCCCCCCACCCTTGCCTGCCCTAGTGCTAAAGCTTGATTTTGATTAAAGAAATGGTTTCCATGCTGAAGTCTGTCTGAAAATCAAACTGCCTGAGTCAACACTACAGATGCATCAGCACTCAGCATTCCATAGAAGCTTTGAATTGAAGTTTTACTGCTATTAGACGCTAGTACTGTTTTGCTGTTCTGCTTCTGCATGCCTTGTTTGTTGCCATTCACATTTTTGTAGTTGATACATCTGCTCTGCCATCGCTTTAGATGCATTTTATATTCTTGAGCTCCTAAGCACTTTTCTTGGAATGCATTGGCCTTCTTAAGAGTAAGGGAAATTACTTGCCCCAACGTCCTTTCACGGAGGAAAAAATTTCTTGTCGAACATTGCTCCTGTTTCCTTCACCAGCCCAAAGTTCCTTCATTTGGGGAATGGATACAGCTTCTTTAGGCTGCGGAAACGAGGAAAACACGGAAAAAGAAAGACAGGTCCAAATCTCATTGCGTTTAATCTCAGAAATCCTGCCTATAGAGGTAGAAACCGACTACTGAGGCAATTAACGTTTGACCTCGATGGGGGCAATTGATTGACAAATGATGAAGCCTAGCTGAAAAGACCATCACGGGGATCTCGAAGTGAATCAGAATGCAAATTTTGGGAGACCCTCTCCCTCTTCAAAGATGAAAATGAAAATCTTTAAACCAGAGTTTCAAATCTTCAACAAGATTAGAGAACCAATTGGCTATTTTTCGAAAGATTTCTATAGATTACACCACTTTTAAGTGATTAAATGGAGTAGTTTTAGTATTGTTGAGGATCATGAATGCTCTTCGAATTTGAGGAGAGGAACACACAAAGGTGCAGCAACCTTTGATGATTTCACTAGAGGACGAATTCACCAAGAGTTCTTTGAATTTCAAACCACCAACTCAAGTACAGTTTCATGGCGATGGATCATGGAAGACTGACTGGGTTCGACGTTGGAGGACCCCCGAGGAAGAGGAGAGGGGGCAGCACCTGTTCTATAGCATTAAATTAAAAGGCAACCTGTTGTACGTGCGACCTTGATATTTTAATTTAAGGGTTAATACCAATTTGGCCCTTGAATTGTGTGGTGTGCCAATTCGGTATAGTGTATAGTACAGCGCATATGTGGTTCACATAGGGCGGAAGAGGTGGAAGGAAAGCTTTTCTTCATAATACTCTCGTTTTGTTTAGTTATAATAAAAAAGAAATAAATTGTAAATTGTTATGAATTATTGGAATCTCCATTAATTAGTGAAAGCTTCACTAATTATGGATTTATGTGAATAATTAGAGAAGATTTTTATGGATGTCCACCATTTAGTGGAGACACCACTAATTAAGATTAGTGAAAGATGATGTATGACATGATGTAATCCACTAATTAGAGCTTTATAAATAGAGCTATTCTCTAAGATTGTAATACACCATTATTTTGTGAAAGAAAGATTAGAGAAAATTGTGAGAGAAGAGAAAGAGAGAAATTCTTGTGCAAAATAGTTAGAGTTTTATTAGTGTATAGTGTGAAGATTTTATTCTAACACTACCCTAATTTTATAACACGTTATCAGCACGAGTCTCTGCCGTTATTAAAGCCAGAAGACAGGTACGCATTTATTGATCTCGCTAAATTCGAATTTGTAGCCCTTGATATTTCGAAAAAAAAATTATATGTCATACGTAAATGCATCTAAATGCTAAAAAAAGGAGATCCATATGTCATGTGGATAAAAAAAAAGATTTGACCACCTGAAGATGGTCGTACTACCCACTGCACGGTATGAATGGTTGCACCTGAAGTTGCAAGATTGTAAAATCGTGAACTCCGTGATGTATAAAACTACATCTTAGTTAAAAATTTTACGGAGAAAAAGTTATTGATGAAGTTATATTGGAGAAGACATTCTCCACTTTTCATGTCCTACAGTAACAATATCGAGAAAAATGGTATAAAAAATTGACAGCTTTAACATGAGTTATTATTGAAAAATCATGAAGCCAGATGAACTGGCTCAATAGCACTCCCAAAAGTGAATGCTGTTGGCTCCAGCAGAAACCATCATTATAGTCGTAGTTGTGGCAGTGGCCGTGGTTATGGTCATGGACGCACTCGATATTTCCCTTATCACAGAGAAATACTGGCCACCTGAAGTGGAACAGAAAAGATAATAAAGGAAAAAGATATTTCCATTAATAATAAGCATCACATCTTTTATTCATATCACTAGTGTTCATATGAACTTGAGGATACATGCTTATAGTTGCTCTTTTGTAATTGAGCTGACAAATGTAAGATGAATGTTTGTAATTGTTCTTTTTCAATATTTACATTAGAGGAAGACAAACAATTAGTAATTATGGATTTCAGCTCCTCTTTTTCGACATCCTCCTCCTTTTCTTTCCCCTTTGAGCCAGCATCGAGACTAGCAGCAGAATTAGCCGTAAAATTACTGCGAAATGAGTCTTGGGATTTTATGATCTCCTTAAGTTTATTATAATTAAATTTCTTATTATATTTGGCCTTGAAGCATTCTTGTCTCAATTTCTGTGTTTGGTCCTCTAACTGCGTATTAGGACTTTCTTCCACCAACTGTTTTTCACATTCCAGTATCGCAATGGCTTCTTTCAACTTCTTCTCGGCCATATGTCCTCCTTCTTCTTTATTTTGCATCTCATGTAAATCGAAGTGATATCATCGGTTATTTACTTATAAATCTTTCATAGTTTCATACTTGCAAATTATAAGTATGTATGAGAGAGAACCTGAACATTCTTGATTATGGTCTCCAAGCTCACCAATTTCTTGTGAGGCCATCGACGAATTCCTAACTCCCTACATCTTTTCTTGAGACGGATTATGCCAATATTCGGCTTCTTTGGTCGCGCTCTTGATTGGTAGGTAAAAGTATCTGCGAAATTGTTTCTCTTGATAGTGTCTCGGGAGTTATTGCCCTTCTTCTCTCTCTGCCTCTTAATCATCTTCTTCTCCCCAGGAATTTTGTCTGCAATAATATCTTGAACTTCGATATTATGCATTTCATGAGTACTTACTCCGACTTCGTTTCCAAGACCACTCATTATTTCTCCTAGAAAAAGAAAATAATATCAGTAAAGGTAATACCATTCAAAATCCATGTTTAAATGTATAATAACCTGGAAACATATTCTGGCTTTGTTCAAAATCCATTAGAGAGTAGAAAGGATCATGCACAAGCATATCCTCATTCAAAGGAATAGCATCAAGACGAACAGAGATCAAAAGCGATCTCTTGTAGAGGCGGATCAACTTGGTCCAAAGCAAGTATGTTCAAAACTTCTACCGATTTACATCAAAAACAAACCAAAAGAGAGTTTAATTTCATTATCAAGCATACTAAAAACAAATGGAAGCCCTCAAAGGTATCTCACCTGAAATTAGGAGGAAGCGGTTGGTTTGGAAAGGAAAATATATCAAAATCTTCTACGTTCGAATTAGGCAGAAGTTGTTGGTTTGGAAAGAAAAACATATCAAAATCTTCTGTGTTCGAATTAGGCAGAAGCGGTTGGTTTTGAAAGGAAAATACATCAACATCTGCTGCAGAAACCGAGTCAAATTTTGACCATGTCTCAAATGAATTACGAGTCTCCATATTTGCTTTGTGATTTTTGTTTTTGATGTTTACTAATGACTGATAACTGAGATATATATCGATACATATATATATATATATATATCGATACATATATATATATATATATATATATATATCGTATGAGGAAGAAGAAGAGGTAGATGGTAGGTAGAGGGTCAGATGAGAAGAAAAGACAAGAGAGGAAGAGGAAAAGTCGGTACCGGGAAGAGTGAAAAAAAAATGAGATATTTTTCTTGGCATTTCCTGCTTGTCATCATTTTCTTATATTTCTTTTCTTATTCTCTTGTGAAATCATTATTCCCTAAATTATGGGAGAACAGAAACAGTACAAGAAAGATGTGATTGAACAACATCATTAAATTATCTTGATCCGCATACAAGCGCGTGTGAACTTGAAGTTCAAAAGATAATTCATTTGTAAAGCATTACAAATCAAATGCCAGACGCTTTTGTTGACTCTAGAAGAGTAACAAAATCGCATATGCCAGCTATAAATGCTCTTATTCTAAAGTTCCAACAGAACAAAAGATTCTACATATAGCTGCTGAGCCAAAAGCATGCCAGAAGCATGGCCGACCTCTTGGTTCTAAAGATAGAAATCCTCGAAAGAAGAGAGGATTAATGGTCCAGATGATCATATTAAAGCAAAGAATGATAAAAACCAAGAAAAAACTTATGACAAAGAACCAGACATAAATGAAAGTAACACTGAAATTTCTATCCATTATACCACTTCCGGTAGAAGTTGGAATCGGATAGAAACAATTATTGATCATATGTTTGCATATAATATCTCTTGATGTTATACAGGATAGTGATGATCCTGAACCAATATCAGTTGATGAATGTCGGCATAAAAAAGATTGGCTGCAATGGAAAGATGCGATTCAATCGGAGTTAAATGCAATGACACAACGTGAAGTCTTCGGACCTGCAGTCCGAACACCAGAATGTGTAAAACCTGTTGGCTACAAATGGATATTTGTGCGAAAACGCAATGAAAATAGTGAAATCGTTCGATATAAAGCGCGATTAGTAGCCCATGGTTTTTTTTCACAAAGACCAGGTATTGATTATGATGAAACTTATTCTCCTGTTGTTGATGCTATTACACTCCGATATCTTATCAGTTTGGCAGTACATGAAAAGATAGATATGCGCATATTAGATGTTGTCACTGCTTACTTGTATGGAAATTTAGAAAATTATGTTTACATGAAAATCCCCGAAGGATTTCATATACCTGAAGCATATAAACATTATCCTCGTGAAAATTACTCCATCAAGTTGCAGAAATCATTATATGGTCTGAAGCAATTTGGGCGCATGTGATTCACACGTCTTAGTGAATATTTATTGAAAGTGAGATTTAAAAATGACCAGGTATGTCCGTGTGTTTTTATTAAAAAATTTGGTTCTAAATTTGTGATATTAGCTATATATGTTGATGATATTGATCTTATTGGAACTCCTGAAGAGCTCCAAGAAACAATTGATTATTTAAAAAGAGAATTCGAAATCAAGGATTTTGGTAAAACCAAATTTTGCCTTGGTTTACAAATTGAACATTTGGAGAGTGGAACATTTATTCATCAATCAACATATACAGCAAAAGTGCTAAAAAGATTTTGCATGGACAAAGCACATCCATTGAGTATTCCAATGATCGTCCGATCATTAAATGTGGATAAAGATCCTTTCCGACCTCAAGAAAATGATGAAAAACTCCTTGGTCCTGAAGTACTATATCTCAGTGCAATTGGTGCATTGATGTATCTTGCTAATAATACACGACCTGATATTGCTTTTGCTGTCAATTTATTAGCAAGATTTAGTTCTTCACCAACACGACGACATTGGAATGGAATTAAACAAGTCATTCGATATCTCCAAGCAGCTACTTCTTCAAATCATACTGAAATTATAACCATTCATGAAGCAAGTCGAGAATGGGTATGGCTAAGATCCATAATTCATTATATCCGATAAAGTTGTGGATTATCATCAATCAAAAATATTCCAACTCCTCTTTATGAAGACAATGCAACTTGCATAGCTCAATTACGAGGAGGATATATTAAAGGAGATCGGACAAAACATATTTCACCAAAATTCTTCTTTACTCATGAACTCCAGAAGAAATGTGAAATTGATGTGCTACAAATTCGGTCATGTGATAACCTCGCAGATATTTTCACGAAGATTTTACCGACTGCAACATTTGAAAAGTTGAGATATAAAATCGGTATGTGTCGGTTTAAAGATTTAAAGGAATCATCTCATCAGGGGGAGTAATAAACAGACATATAGAATAGTATACTCTTTTTCCTTCACTAGATTTTTTTTCCCACTGGGTTTTTATCTAGTAAGGTTTTAACGAGGCATATTCTTTATGTAATGGATGGATATCCAAGGGGGAGTGTTATGAATTATTGGAATCTCCATTAATTAGTGGAGGCTCCACTAATTATGGATTTATGTGAATAATTAGAGAAGATTTTTATGGATGTCCACCATTTAGTGGAGACACCACTAATTAAGATTAGTGGAAGATGATGTATGCCATGATGTAATCCACTAATTAGAGCTCTATAAATAGAGCTATTCTCTAAGCTTGTAATACACCATTATTTTGTGAAAGAAATATTAGAGAAAATTGTGAGAGACGAGAAAGAGAGAAATTCTTGTGCAAAATAGTTAGAGTTTTATTAGTGTGTAATGTGAAGATTTTATTCTAACACTACCCTAATTTTATAACATAAATATTATTTTGATTTGTATTTCAATCTATCTAAATTCTTTCTCTCTCCTCCATCTTTTTTTCCTAACTAAATAAGATAAATGATTCATTTACTTCTGAACTTATATTTTCTCTTATTTTTTTCCTTTTTTCACCCCAATTAAACATACTATTTATAGAATCTTACGATAAATTATCTTAAAGTTTTTACAGCTCTACTTTCATTTTTCATTTATCCAAAATTATAGGTGTATTTTCTCTCTTAAGAGATATTTCATCCGTTTTAAAATATTGATTCATGAAACTCTTTACATACAGATTAAAAGTGTTGAAAACAATACTACAATTTAAATAAAATTTCTATTCTATCCATAATGACAGTTATTGGTTGGTGAAAACTCTCAAAAAGTAAGAAGAAATTTTTTTTTTTGAAAAGTTGCGTAGTTGACTAGAATAATAAGAGTAAAATGAAAAGAAACTAATAATTAATTTTAGAAATATGTACATGAACATTTATTTTGAAACAAAACAAAAAAAATTTATTGACAAGTATTTTGAAATTGAAGGAGTAGTTAATATATTAATTTTTTTAGTATGTTCTTAATTAATGTACTTATTTTTGAACAATTATTCTTTAGTTATTAATAAAAACATTAATTGTTTTACTTGAAAAAATGGAATTTATAAGTTAAAAGTGTTAGAGTTACAAATTTAGTAACGTAAGTCATTTAGTGGAATAATATATGAGGAGAATATTAGGAAAAAATTATTATATTAACTATATTTTTTTAATATGTGTAAAAATAGAAATAGACTTATTTTTTTGAGATTTTTGTTTTTTACGTTTATCTAAACTCTATTTTGTTACTAAATCATTTATTAGAGATAATGCCATAGCTTCAATTTAGGGCTGAAAAAGTACAAATAAACTACCCCAAAAATATTGGAAATTTTTTGTCTAAAAATTCAGGGATATTTGAGATATTTGCTTTATGATTTGGGCTAAATATGTAATTGGATTTTTTAATTGTCAATTTTAAAAAGTCATGTATTTAATTGGCAGAACACTTAAAATTCAAGTGAGCATATTGATATTAATCATTTCATTCAGCCTATGTTTGGTGAGAGGGAGGGCGAGTTGAAGGAGGAAAAGGAGAGGTACATTTACTTCTAATAAAGAATGTAATAGAATTTACTTTTATTTTGCTTGGTATGAATAGAAGAAGAGATGGAAAGAGAAAGAAAATAATTAATTTATTTTATTTTTATCTATTATTATCTATTTTGTTAAAAATAATATTAATATTGTCATTAATTACTTCTACTTTATTTTTTTTTCCTCTAAAGTAAAAAGGAAAAAAATGCCGATGTAGAAGAAGAATAATACCATCTTTTGATTTACTTCTCCACTATATTTACATCTAATCAAATGAGAAAAATACATTATTTATCTCCACATTTATTTTCCTTCATCATTTACTTTTACAAAATAGTTCAATCAAATATAACTTAGTTAAAACCGACCATATAAGGAGAAAAAAAAAACGAAAAAAATCGAGAATTAATCCCCTGTCTCTCTCTCGAATATCTTTTAAAAGAAAAATATCGAAATGACCGATGGATTTCTAAACAAAGAATGATGTTTTTTGAATTTATGTAAATGTACTCTTCCTATGAATTGTCAAAAAGAAAAGAGAAAGCACAATATGATTCATCAAATCCATTCCAGCTATGTTGAATTTATCAAGATCTTGTCCGGGAGGGCAAAGTGAAGTGCAGTGTCTGCCAAAATAACTTTAAAGGTGGCTCACATTCCTTTTCTACTCCTACTATTCAAACACTGCTTTCACTGCTGCAATTTATTCTTGTTGAAAAAAAAATAAAAAGATAAAAAAAAACAGAGCTTTTGGGTCTTTTTCTCGTATTGTCAAGTCCCTCTCTGAAATATAATAGTCTTATATTGTTTGTATTTGTTTGTTTGATGAGTTATATTGGTACTAATATGTGTACCACTTGCAGGCTAAGTTTTGAGATTGGAGAAGCAAACTATTGCAAGGCACATATGATACAAATTCCCCGCCGCCCCCTTCCCCCCCCCACGAAAAAAAGGTAAAAGTAATATTTATATTATATTGTTAGAAATGAGTTAGAAATAGCATCTATTGAGGATAAAGTTAAAAATGAAATTATTAGAGAAAATATGAGCGTGGCATCTATTGAGGAATAGATGAGAGAAAGTCGTCTGCGTTAGTTTGGACATGTTCAGAGAAGATCGAGGGATACTCCTGTTAGAACGATGGAGGGAGTGAGGTAGGTTAGGTTAGATAGAAGTAGAGGTAAATCTAAAATGAGGTGATTATGAGAGATATGTCTTTCTTAGATTTGGATGAGAGTATGACATTCGATAGAAGGAAGTGCCGAAAGAGGATTCATGTGGATAATCACACGTTACCTGACGTTGATTCATGTAGTCAACCCCAAGTTATTTGTAATTAAGGTTTAGTTTGTTATTGTTGTTATTATTGTTATTGTTGTTGTTATGTGTGTGTTAAACTTTTGGAGGAATATAGATTTTTAAAATATGTAACACGTGTGTTTGAGTTTATGTAAATATTTTTCATAAGGGATGAACGGGAATAATTTTTCTTTTTTAATAGTATTATGATATACTATTATCTTATAATAACTTAAATGTTAGTAATTCAACTATATCATTTTTTTTTTTTTGCTCACGAGGTGTTTGTTAACTACATGATATTTATCTGATTTAGTAGAATTATTTTGTAATATTAAATGTTTAAATATAATTTTTATTAATCTAATAATTTTTTTTTATCAAAAGATCAAAGAATTTCTAATATTATGAATATTAGAGACGAGTTTTACTTGAGATGAATTATACAAAGCATGAAGAACATAGAGATTGCATGCCTCTTGATCGGTATGAAGAAATTTTTATTTAATGAATTATTTTATAATTTTGCGCTTTACTTTTTTATGAACAATTCTTTTATGAATCTTAGATTGATAGACCAAATACATTAATGAGTTGTATAAATCAAATATATTAATAAATTATACTTTATAATTTATATTATATACTATACAAGTTACTAATATATTTGGTCTATAGACTATTGTTCTATATTAAAAAATTTCCTTTTTTATACATTAGGAGAAGAAACGGGATTTATATGTAACATAAGACTTTTCTTGCTTATGCAAAAAAATGAAAAACATCAGACCTTCGAGTTGTGTGCTATTTGGGAGCCCATTATGATGGGCCCATTAAGACGGAGCCATTGAAGCAAATCTTATGTCGATGTCCACTCCATTGGATGGCATATAGAGATGGATTCTGGATTTACAGCCTATATTCTTTTCTTGGGCCCTGATCTGCCTTTCTAAACGATGCCCCGTTTGTTCCCAAGAAAAGGCCGTTGTAGTAGTTTGCCGGAGCCCGTTGGACCGCTGGTCGTTTTCATTTAATTGGTAACACAAAAAAAGGAAATTTCCTCAAAAAAAAAAAAAAAAAAGAAGATTGATATTGTGCTTAGTCAATAATTCTTGGAAACAAGGAGTGATCAATCTCAAGTAAATAAAAATTTTGAATCGAATTTAAAATTATTACATAATTATAAAATATGTTTAATTAATTCAATTTAGAATTATTTCGTTCTATTTATAATTGAATATTAAATTCTAATTTAATGAAAGATTTAAAAGAATATTTATTTATATGTAAGTCATTACTTTAGTTTTATTTACTAAAGAATTATAATGACTTATAAATTATTAATAAAATTTATATATTTTAAACGAAAAAAGATTAATCGTGTAAATTTAAATAAAAAATCAATGTTAAATACTCCATTCGTCTAATAATATAAGTCGCTAAACACTACTTTTATTGCTCCAAATTATAAATCGTTGGGAGTTTTTCAAGAAAATTTTAAAATTATTTTTATATTTTTATCCTTATTTATTGTTTTATTTCTCTCTCTCCTCTTCTATTGTTTCTAAGACATTTAAATGAGAGTATTTTAAAAAGAAAAAAATATAAAATCACGATATTTTTCAAAATTTTAATATGTATAAAATTAAGTCTAGCACTTATATTAAGCAAAAGGAAGGAATATATATTCATCTTCAAGCATGAAATATGCTGGAAATCAAAGAAGGAAGGGGGAAGACAAGGAGAGAGAAAGATAACAAGATACGAGAAATGACGAAAATTAATTCGATATTAAATTTAAAGATTTACGCCTTAAATAACAACCTCACTATCCTTGGAACAAATTATTATGGATTCCATGAAGTAATTAATATCCCTCAACTGCTGTTAACAAACCCCCAAAATTCTACGTAAATTTGAAACGAAATAAAGTACAATCCCCTCCTAATCCTATACTTCAAGGAAGAGTGAAACACAAGAAGACAATGAAAATTATTCCTTCCAATCCACTCAGGACGCCATGTCAAACTGCTCGGAGCTTCCATAGCCACAAAACTTAAAGTAGCTTTTGTGCATATAATTCAAAAACCAGAGACATCCATGGCCAGTAACAAATTCACCAAATGACTCATCATCACCCGTGACCTATCATTACTATAAGTCCCGCCAAATTCTGGATCACGGGCTCAACATTCCTCTTCCAAAAAGAGTCTATATAAGCCACAAAGGAGAAGAGCGCCATATACCATAATCACAATTCCTGAAGTTGAGGCTAGTGAAATAGTAAGAGTGACCAACTAAGGATGGACAAAATGGTGGTCTTGGCGATGCTGCTTATGGTCTTATTTCTTCAAGAATCGAAGGCGATGACCTTGTGCAACATGGACGAGAAGGGATTAATGGCGTGCAAGCCGTCGGTGACACCACCTGACCCTGTGAATCCGTCGTCCCAGTGCTGTGATGCTCTAAAAGGAGCTGATTTGAAATGTCTGTGCTCTTACAAGAAATCCTCAATGTTGCCTTCTCTTGGGATTGACCCTGATCTTGCCCTTGGACTCCCTCCCAAATGCAACATCGCGCTTCCTACTGATTGTTAAGGTTGTTCTAATTCATTGTCAATTTGTGTTTTCACATTACGTAATTATATGTAGGAAAATGAAACTGTAATATATAGAACCGTTAGCATCTCTGCATACAGGCGTTAGTCATCACGACAAGTGAAAAGGAAACTGATAACTTAGAACAAGATCATTTTAGCAAATGGTTTGATTGAAAACGGATCAATTGATTGTTTCCACATTGAGGCGGGCATAATTGTACTCGCACGACAATAACTAGCATTCATCAAGAAATGATACACATGGTTTTTTTTTTTTTTCAGGAACGAAGGAGGAGGAGGACTTAGGGAGCCCAGTTTGTAATTTTAGGTGCTTTGCATTGCTCACAGAGAGTGGGAAATAAAGGTTTCTGTGAATAATAATTACGTTGTTTGGTCTTTAAACTCTTGATACCTAATGTAAGTACAGTATGCCCCGTTTCCTTCTCTTTGTTGCACACAAATGCGAGAACTAGACCAGCTGCTATCTGATTTTTTTTTTTTTCCTCCATTTTTTGGTTTACTAAATGAGCATTCAAACATTGATATCAACTTGGCCAAGGCCTTCAGGGTTTTTGAAAAAATAAATTATTATTATTAGTTTTAATGTATTCATCTGGTTTTAGTGTAAAGAAAACTCATTAAATGATCTCAACGTATTTGTAAAATGTATCATTATTGTGACCACTAATAAAAAAGTAAGGAGACATTGATATATTTTACAAAATGTATTAAGATCATTTGATAAGTTTTCTTCTATAATAAGGTCAGATTAATACATCAAACTCAAAAATGGTTGTAAAAAACCCAAAGGCCATCACAACAAAAAGGATACTCAAGATCACCCTCAAAAGCGGAGTATGTTCATCAATTAAGGTAAGCAATCGTATAATAAGGAAAATATGCCAGTGATATAACACGAGACATAAAACATACTGGAGAAGAAAAGTAGGTGCTAGGAACAAAATTTCTTTTCCATTTCCATTTTTACAATTATGCCTTGAGTGAAAATAGATAGGGAATGGGCTCTGTAGTACCCCAGACACGGATCGTTTCTAATGGTAAAGCCCAATGGACAGTTAAACCAGTTACTGGGCCTGGGTTTCTTGATGTCTATGTATTTAGCACTGCAACGCCTAGGCATTCTGCCCCAATCTGGTATTTAAGGAGGATGGACTGACAAGTGACAACCATCCACAGGGTTAAGTTTTATTTATTTATTTATTTTGAAGTCTTCATGGATTCCCCCGCGCCCCCCGCCAGGAGTGATGGTTATGCCACATATCGAACTTCTCTTTTAATTCTTTATTACAAAACCTGTTAGTGGAGGGTAACAATTGAAATGATGGAACAAACTCAATCCTTTATCGTTTATTTATACAGGGACCAAACTTCAATGCTAATGCACCAAGCTTGTTTCCACTGAAGCTCAGTTAACGATTTATTTAAAAAAAAAATTGACGCCTTCCAAAACGGCATCGGGCATAACATATAATTACAAAAAAGAAACAACTACAACAAAATTAGCCATGAATCCATCCCCATTTGGTCTAAACCTGCCTAACACACAGGGAAAGTCTTTGGCAGGTTGGGATGAAATTCTCATCCGCATAGAACCCCGTTTGAAACAACCAATCCACATCCTCCCATAGTTTCAATGGTCAAACCATCTCACTTTAATCTTTCCAGTTCAGGGTTCCCTTGTCTAAGGAGCCCGTTTTGAAGAATCTGCTTGTTTTATCCTTTCTCCATCCATTCCTATATTCGAAGAACCAAACGAGTACTGCAAGCGTAAATCTAACTTACAGACGAACCATTCACAGAAGTTGGGAGAGAACAAAACGTAATTTCCACACTCTCTCAAGTACACACATTAAAAACGAGAAAACAAAGCCGCACTTGCCCGCTCCCTCCCTCTTGACGGCAGCCCCTTCACGAGAAAGGGCCGAAAACATGGGGACCACATACCCCGCCTCTCTCACAAACTCAACTGCAGAGCCCATAATCATATTAATACGCAGAGTGCTGCAGGAAAGATGGCTAAATAAGTACCGCGGACGCGTGTCGAAAGCGCAATTGTCGTAGCTACCTACTAGTCTCGAGTAAAACAGCATGGTACTGTCTTATCCAACCTTTAACGCTCCCCAATGCCCCGTTTTAATTCGTCGAAGCATCGACGCATTTTTATATTTTGCAAGCAACAAAAAAAATTAATAAAACCCATGAAAGCTAGCATATATCAAAGTAACATTTTATCGTCAAGAAGCAAGGAAGCTGGAACAGCGAATTTTGTATTTTATCCACAGAGACCAGTTCAAAATTTCGGAGGTTAAGAGGGATATATAAAATTAAACATTAAAGAGCACCAAATATAAAATTAACATATCATATAAATCATAAGAGTTAACTATCTCTGCCGATTAACTGCAACCTGTTTGATTTTTAAAGAAACTGAGTTTACCATTAATATATGAGCATCCTATCAAAACAGAGAATCCCTTCCTTGCTGCCCAAAAACCTACTCATCTACGAGTACTAAACACTACCCCCACCTACTATCGGAAGTTCTGCAAATACTGGTAACCTGCTGCGCAACAGACGTGACTGAAAATAAAAGAAACATGAACCGGGAAAGTTAGACCAGCGACGGCTCCGATCAAACGGCTCTTAGGCCTCCACGTCAGAGGCCTTCTTAGTAGGAGAACAGATCAGCCAGATGTTACCGTATGGATCCTTGAGCTTGCCCACGCGGCCGCCGCAGCACTCACCCTCAGCGATATCACCCTCCATGACGGCACCAGCTTTCAAAGCCTTCTCCACAGCAGCCTCAACCTCCTCAGTCTCAAGGCAAAACACGCCCCCGGCCGCAACAGCACCCTTCACCCTGAAGACAAAAATATGACGTTCAACAGACCAATAGCCGCCTACGCCGAGAAATCAAAGTCCATCAACCGAAACAGTAGTCACCCAAGAGGTACCCAAAAAAGACTTTCACGAGAGAAACGACGACGTAACAGATATATCAATTATCACTAACGGGGAAAAAAAATACGAGACGACCCTGATTTTAAAAATAAGGTTTGAGAAGAAAATAGCCTAGATTTGTCAGCCTCGTTCTAACAAGCCTAGACTTTATCATCACTGTCAACCATGCTCAACGTTGAGTAACGCAATTAAGGAGTCAAATGAAAGAAAATGAACCAGATATTGGCCAAGGGATGAAGAAACAAGATGTTTTCGTGCATTAACTCAACAAATAAGGTTAAGACCCTTGCACTAGAGAAGAAAAAAAACATAAATACGAAAAGATAAAGGAAAAACTCATAACGTGATACTAACCGAGACAAGCTCTATTAAAGTCAACATATCATTTCTTTCGACACAGATCTACCAGATAAGATGGTGAGAATAAAATTAATGCAAGGAGAGAAAAGAAAAAGAAACAATAGAGAGGAGAAGAGACATACGGAGCAGCAGTATCTTCGGTTACAAGATCAGAGACTAGAATAAGAGAGGAGCCAAGCTTGAGCTCAGCAGAGAGAATCAGAGGGAGCTCCAGATCAGCCTTCCTCTTAGGGTTCATAACACGGTTAACCTCCTCCGCTCCGAAGGCAGCCTTGTAGAACTGCACGGCGTCGCTAGCCTTCGGTGCCTCAACAAAAAGCTGCGGCTTGAAAGCCGTGAACACCACCGGCTTCAAAGATGCTCCATTCTCAGCTCCTCCGTTGAGAGCTTCCTGCGCCATCGCTAACCTGCTCGGAAACCAGATAGATAGTAGAGAGAGAAAACAAAACCTAGGAGGAAAGTGGGGGAAACAAAATGCAGAAATAAAGAAGGTGAACGAAATGGATAAATGAGGAGTGCTGTGCGTGCAGATGTGGGCCTACTTATAGGAAGCGAAGAAGCGGAACCGTTTGTTCCTGCGGGGGTAAAATCGGTATTTAACATTTTCAACGTGTTGAACAAGTGAGCCCTTACTATTACCTTTTATTTTCAATTTTACCAGCGTTTCAGGCTTTAATCGTGTGGTGGTGGTACTCCCGAGTATTAATGGGTTTTGTTAATCGTAGCCTCAGGACTTTACCCTTATCTTTTCGTTTTTTTTCAGTAATGGCATGGCATTTTTTATTATTATTATTATTTTTTAAGTGTATCGGAAATCAGAACAGCCATATCTCGGCTGATTCACTTGTCATTAGTGCTTTTTGCGTGTCAGTTTGAAAAAGGCAAAATCTCGGCATGCTTCTAATTACGGGGCGGTTGGGCATATTTCTTTTTTTTCTTTTTTATGGAGAGGTGGGTAACTTTTGGGCTTGGGCCTTAGATTGCTGGGCTGAGTGGTATTTAATCAGTAGCTGTGCGCTTGATTGCACTGAGGCCCAATAGTCTCTCCTTTATAGTCCACAAGGTGAGTGCGTTCCTTTGATTCTTCGCTTACTGGGCTAAAGTTTTTTTTTTTTACTAAATAAAAATAACAATACTAATAATGACAACCAAGATACTTTCTTACCTCATATTCAGATTTTCGTGTTAATTAATAAATATATCAAATTAACTGAATAATCATCGCACACTAATTCGATCAAAGTACGTCAAAGTAGCACCTCCAAAGATAAGTATAGTTACCAAACTCCAACAGTACGTCAATATTCGAATTCATAATCTCAACTTTGTCAAACCACTTGAGAGTAAGTTTGGGACCACTTGACTAACACCCTTGGTGGTACTAGTGGACTGGAGTCTAATGGATGGGAAATTTTTACTTCGGTGTTTTAAATACTTATATTACGTGTAAATAAAGCTATACACAATATTTAATGTATACATCTCAATACACGTAATACAAATATTTAAAACACCCATATGCGTCCACCGGATGCACATAAAAATGTTCCCAAATGGATAAGGATGGGAATATATGTCATATGTGGTTCAAATTTCAATGTCATTTGACTGAACTATGAATTGCTTGGTAACAATTAATGAATGTTGGATTTGTCTCACATAACTTGTGTGCTTTTAATTGGATAAAATTAATATGGTGTTTTTCTATTTTTATGTTGTTTTGATTCGTAGGACTTTTTAAGATATACTTGTTGAAATGATAATAATAGAGTTTCTCTGTACTTCAAAAAGAGTGTGCATTGGAGCTTTGGAGTATTTCCTTTAAATGCTTGTGCATATTAAGACAATGGGGCTAATTGTATTTGCATGTTCTTATACTTAAATAGTCTATGTACTATATCCTTTTACACTTGTGAATTATGGGGGTAGATATGTGAATTACGAAAGTCGTATCAAGCAATACTTTCTTTTGTTTTTTTTTTTTTTGGGTGGGGTTGGGGGAGAGGGGTCGGGGTTTTAAATTCGCAGTGCAAAATAATATTTACTTTTAATAGTTAATTATGATTGTTTATGCCAAATTATTATTTTATCTGTCCTAAATTTTCTATCTACTTTAATCGAATACGCGAGAATTAACAAAAATAATTTTTTTAATTAATTAAATATTATCTTTCATTTTTATTCTTAAAATTCAATAATAAGTGTCTTTCTTTACATTAAGAAATACACGAATTTCAAAAGTTTGATATAACTCAAAATTACGTCTCTCATAAATATTTAATTCTTGCTAGAAAATAGGTCAAAATATTGTTGAGTATTTAATCATCTCGCCAAATGAGTTTGTGACTATATTTTAATATGTTTGAGAAATAAAATACTATTAAATAGGGATAGATTTGAAATATTAAATATTAATTTCTTAAAAGAAAAAATAAATTGGGACAAATATTAAGTTAAAAAGTAGACTGATAATTTGGAACGGATGGAATAATTTTTTTAATATACTTTTAAATTTTAATATCTCTTAAGTTATATAGATTAAATATTCAGTCATTAAATTATTATTAAAATAGTGTAGTGAGTTAATAATTATAATACCCTATAAATATTGAGGTAAATTTGATGATTTAGTGAACAAAACTACTCATTGCCAAGTAGTAAAAGTTTTGAATACAATTCTCATATTCTTCTTAATTTTTTTTTCTCTATAAAAATCAACTATTTATATCTACAAAATCACGTGTAGGTATATATAACGTACCCTCTCTATTACAAAGAATAGCCGGTGAAATAAGGAAAGGGAGAATGTCTCTGAAAAAATTATAAAGTTTAGTCCAATAGACCAAATTGTGATGACTTGAATTTATACAAAGGAAAAGTCTAGTAGTAATATATCACTTCAATTCCTTATTGTCATTATAACACTGCCATTGACTGTTTTCTTTTTTGGTATAAAGGAACCCTCACAGGAAGGAATTTCCCGGAATAAGCTGTTTTGTGAGTCTAATTGATGATATCTTTTTCTTCCTCGGTAGAATTGCCACAGAGCTAACTTTGCACCTGCCTTTCAAGATGAGGAAGCTGTCTGTGCTTGGCTTGTCAGAAATGATAAGGAGAGATCATCAAGGCTGGGTCGGGAAGAGATGTGGCCTCATGTGCCTATGTATCAGAAGCAATTGTTGCTTTGCAAGCTATGATAGGAAGGGAAGAAGCCAAGGTGGAAAGAGTGTGATTCCATTAATGTCACCGAAACTTTAAATGGGGATTCGAACACATAATAGAGCACTGGGAAGTGAATTATGTATGCTTGTTTGCTAGACTTGATAAAGAGTAGTACATACTTATAAGAATTGTAATAATGGAAAGTATAAGGAAAATTGGTTTATTTGTTCCTAAAATTTGAGAATTTGTAATAATTTGGTTCATTTTTTACTGCTATATTTTTTAATGAAATTATAACTTGTCAAGTGATTTCTAACTCTCTTTTTTTAATGTAAATTTCAGTTAGAAAAAGTCATTTCATTGCACGTGATCTTTTTTAAGATAAAAAATAAACATATCAATTAATTACGTACAATTAGAGTTTTTTTTTTTTTTGTCAGAGTTTACTCTCAAAAAAATAGTTAATGACCACTTGACAAATTATAATTTTATTACGAATCATAATGATAGAATAAAAATATTATAAATTCTAAATTTTTAAGAATCAAACATACTAATTTCATAACTTATAAATTAATCATTTAAACAACTCCTTTTATAAGTTTTTTTTAGATATTCCTTTTTAATTCCCTGTTCTCCCTTCTCTCAATTTGGTGGAAATCCATGGTCAATTGATGTAATATATTTTGGGTAACTTGAATTTATATAGCAAGGCAAACAGAACTTCATCATTATATTAATATATTTAAAGTGATTGTGGGCCGTCTTAGCTCAGCCGGTACAGCGCATGGCTTTTAACCATGTGGTCGTGGGTTCGATTCCCACAGACGGCGTTTTTTTTCAGATTTATCCAGTATCATCCACTTTCTTTTTTCTTGACATTTTTTGGTTCCCATTTGTCCATTTTCTTTCTTTCTTTTTTGCTAAAATCATTTTTTGTTAATATTGTTTATTTTATATTTATCTACTTTATATTGCAAATTTTAACATTTATTCCTATTTATCGCCTATATTCTTTCTTCCTTTTTTGACATTTTTATCCATTTTAATATTGCTAATTTTAATATTGATTTCCAAGACGGTCCTATGCTACTTATATTCCTCTCATTTTGTTAGTATCTTGTATTGTAATCTACTTTATACACTTTATGTGTACTTTTTTTTTCTAGTTTCGACTAGAAGTGTATATGATAAATTTAATTTTTCTAAATACAACTCTCACGTATTTATAGCAATAGCAATATGAATATTCTCGAATTAAATTACTATTGTATTAAAAATTAAATTATTTATCTATAATTTTGCATAAGTATGTTTTACAAATTTCAACAGTAAAATAACCAAAAAAAACTTTAAAATTCTTAACCGCAGTTTGTTAGTAAAGGCTTTACCATGCTTCAATAAAGGGATTTAAATTTTTGAGTTTATTGTAATGTAACTTCATTAAGTTAGGGGATATTGCCACTTTAATATCACAAGTTGTAAAAAAAAAACGTTATAGATTCATTAATCGTTAGTCAATATTGTCATTGACAATGGACCTATAGAGCAATTTTTACAATTTGTGGTACTAAGTATTACAATTCACAACTTAATGGGTTAAATTGTAATAAACTCAAATGGTTGTTTTGGATATTTTATAATTTGCATGGGACAAAATGAAAATTTTATCACAAAAGTAACTTCTGTTAATTAATACCGTCATTGACTAACAGTCAATGGACTTCTAACACATTTTTTACAACTTGTGGTATTAAAGTACCACTGCCTCCCAACTTAATGAGGATAGATTGTAATAAACCCTAAACTTTATTACTAACTAGTTTGATGATCATGCGTTACATGGGGCAATTTGTATTAAGTTATTCTTTAAGTGAGAACAATATTAATTAGGCACTTTGTATGAAGCTTCGTCTTTGAAATATATAACATTTAATGGCTAAGAGAGTTATTTAATAGTGAGAGAAATTCGAAGAGAAAGGATTTTGGGGATTTTGAAAATAAACACATGACATTAAAAGTTAACATTTGAGCTATTCATATCGGGAGAAATTTGAAGAGTCAATGGATTCTAGAGATAAGCACACAACATTAAAAGTATGTATACATTGCTTTGCTATTTCCAACATCAAATTGTAGGATCTTGTATCCACATTGAGCATGGTTGTAAGTACTTCTTCTATCCCAAATTATCTGTCTCATTTCTAACTTAATATTTGTCACAAATTATATGTCTTATTTATAACTTAATATTTATCCCAAATTATCTGTCTCCTTAGGAAAGTAAGATTTATCTTTTAAATTTGTCCCCATTTAATCGCACTCTATTTTTCAAATATATTAAATAATTTCTTTCCTAATAAGTTGATCCCATTTAAATAACACGAGGGAGAATCAATTTGGAGTATATCAAAACTTTAGAATTTGAATACTTCTTAATAATGAATAGAGAATAAATTAAAATTTAATGTTAAAAATAGAAGAAAATTTTAATTTATTAAAAAACTTACTTATCTTAATACTTGCATTGTCGGTTAAATGAGATAGATAATTTTGAATAGAGGAAGAATAAACTAATATTTTTTTCTTTTATTATTTGAGAGAAATAAATCAACAACTTTAAATCAAAACTGATAAAAATGAAAATTGAGGCTATTCACATTTGTGTCAAAACCTTAGAAAAGCTTTTCTTCTTCTTCTTCTTTTTTTTTTTCTTTTTTTCCCTCAGCAACAGATTGTTCAGATTCATTAGACATAGTAGAAGTAAATATAAGATCGTGATGTGAGGCATTACCCAAGATCAGTACCCCTCAATCTCACAAAATGATAGAGGGAAAAAGTGTGGGGTGACAACTAAAAATACAAACACTTTTGACCTATTGAGTTAAATAATGAACAACAATATTGCAATTCCCAGGGAAAAGGGAAACTTCCCAACCAGGGCGTCCAACAAGGATGTCTTTACCTTCATAAATAACATATTTGCCTCTCTAATGTGATCATTCAAAGTATTAATCATAAAAAGAGTATCATCTTCTACTATTAATTTAGATACTCCAAGAAACGCTTTGGCTTTGGCTTTGGCTGAAAAAAACATTAGCTTCCAATTTAGCTTCAAACCTTAGGAAAAAGCTTGTGTATTGAAGAGAGTATTTCATTGATGTAGTGAAAGTTCGGTCAAAAGATTCCCTCCTTTTTCTAGAAACGTTAAAGTTCTTCAAAAAGAAAATTTTAAACACACAACAACAACAACAAACTAAGCCTTAACAACAAAATTTTAAACACACACAAAAAAAATAATAATAAAACAACTCTCATTTATGTCCTTAGAACCCGCAATCCTTGTTTTTTACTCAAGCAGCCCTTAATCCTTTTTAATTAGCAGAGAATGGCCGGGCAAGCACCCTTATATTTTATTATTATTACATTATTCAATGTGTTCATCGAGTCACGAAAAACCTTGAAATTATGTTAGTGGAGTGGTAGCAAGAAAGAATATGCTTGGGCCATGGTTCATAGTAGGATTCCTGGTGCCGTGTGAAATTGCTAAAGGCTTTCATAATATAAGCTTCAATAGCTTCTTCTTAGTCTCAGTGTGTTTTTAGTCGGATCTCAGTTTTCACCAAGGCTAGACTAACCCAATGCTTATAACGTTTTCATAAGTAGATACCAAAGCAGAGCTTTTCTCTTTTGAAAAACTATACTAATTGCATTCACATGATACATCTGCTCATTGACTGGAAAAGCATTTATATATTTTATCGAAATAAAAATATTGATCCCATGTTTGGAGAGTGAATAGATTTCACTCGATAATTAGCTATTGGTAACATACACGATATTTTGTGTTGGCCTAATTCTAGATTACAGAAGTAATTGATAAAGCTAAGGGTAGAAAATATGAGCATCGTTAATAACGTTCTTGTGCAACATTGCCATGACCAACAATTGAGAAGAGTGCCTTTTCATACTCCTCATGTTGTAATTGCTTCTGAATTTGTTGGCAGAAGTTCTATTTCTGCCACCAAAGCATAGAGTTGAAGTAGGCAATTGTTCATCCACTGTGGCAAGAAATATATATATTACTAGGAAGAGCTGTCTCGCGCAAGGTGCGAGTTTGGGTACCTACGAGAATAAAATATTAGTACAAAATACAATACATTATAATAAAATATAGAAACAACACTTTTATATATTATGATATATGTTCAAATATTTACAAAACTTTTAATATTAAGTTATGAAAATCTCTCGTTCACAAAATTCCATATGGTTTCATCAAAGTTTTTTGACAAAATAGTTGCGTCTTCTGTTACTGCAATGGAGGGGCATAATGTTTCTAAGCTGTTTTTGCCACGGTCCACACTGCAAGCATGAAAAAAATGGTTCATTGGTGCTTGAATATGGTTCACAGTGGCAGTAAACAATAAAGATTATGCAATAGCATAAAATTTGGCAGCATAACTCAGCAATTAAATGAAGATTCTACACAAAACATGCCAAAAGAATGAACTTATAAAAGACAGCTAGAATGAACTTATAAAAGACAGCTACTCAAGGCTTTGTTTTGACTCTCACTTTCTAAAGTCCCAAACTTGCCGATGCCATCAACAATTGCTGAATACACAACTGCATTAGGCAAACATCCATGTCCCTTCATAGCCTTAATTAATCCACAAGCATCTTCCAGCCTTCCAACATCACATAACCCCTTAATCATTGACATGTATGTAATCATATCCGGGTAAAGATCAATGAAACCCATGTCTCTCATCAACCCCATTGCTTTATCCATCTTTCCCTCCTGACAAAAGAACCTAATAACCACATTATATGCAGTTGTGTCTGGCCTATAGTTCAACTCCTTCATTTTTTTCAACAACCACAATCCTAAGTTTGCATCTTTAGCCTCTATACACAAATTCAGCACCACCTTAATATAATAAAATGTAGAAACAACACTTTCACATATTTATATATGAGTTCAACTATAGATGACATATAAAAACAACAAACATACCCAAATCTGAGTGCAATGTGAGCAAAATTAGAAACTCAATTGGACAACTATACTTTCAAGAAAATCAGAGATTGGTTGACCAAGAAGAATTAAAGATCACATGGAAACTTAATAGCATGGTGATAGACAAGTAGGAAAAAAATTTAAAAGTAAGATAACAATTGGACCCCTATGCTCAGAGAATAGAAAAGGCAATATTTAGTATTAGAAGGATAGCACAATTGTCAAGATCCTCATCTTCACCCTCATTTGGATTGTCATCATCACTCCCACCATCTGCATCAAGAAAATACATCTACACAACACCTTGTATGGCAACTAATCGTGCACAGGCATATGAAGTGTCACAATAGCGAAAAAGATAACATAAAAAGCCATGAAGAAACCAGCAAATGAAAAAGAATGCTTACACTCTCTTCATCAATAACTTCTAATTCCTCTCGACAAACTTTATGCATCTCATTTGCATTAGCAAGAGCCAAAGAATCCTGTACCCAGAAGGAAGAAAATGAAGGGGGGGTTTATAAAGTAAGGTCTTCTGGAACAGATGAATTTAAGGTTATAGTATAAGCGGACATCAAAAGCAACCTGGTGGCTTTCAGATGCAGGATTAAATGAACATCCAGGAGGCTCAACTTCGACAGAAGGTATAATGGAAGGCTTGGACTTCTGTTACAGCAATAATGATAAAATGCAGTAATAAAAGGAAATCAGTGGGAAAAAAATATTAGAATCATGGCATCTTTTGCTGAAATCATATATGACAAAATATGAATATTTCATTTGCACAACATCAATGCTGATCAGTATATTTCTTTAGATTAAAATAATCACTATATAATATTGTCATGGAATCATTAGTGTTAGCTATGTCAATGAAAATATTTTTTAAAAAACGAAGGCACTGTACCATTTTATTTTTAACATTAATGGTTTCACCTGCAAGAGTTGACAAGCCATTTCAAGCATATGTCAAGACTATAGTATTGATTCTTCATGAAATCACCGTTATCTATGTGATGCAGAATAAGACCATCATATATTATGGAATTGCTTAATTTCTCATATAGAACTTAAAGGGCCTCCACTTCATTCACAGTGACTGCCAAACAAAATGGTGCATTTCAGGCTAGGAGAAGTGTTTTAGCTGATGATATGAAATAAACTGGATATTCAAATGAAAAAACAACACAAAACTTGAACAAAAACTCTGACAACGAATCCATCTCAAATTGATGGTAGAGATCAATTCTTATTGCAATGCATCAACTGGGGCAATTGTTCACAGAGTAAATTAATGATGTTCAGTTCATCAAGAAAAGCTTTCACTTGAATAAATTATAAAAGATGTGCAATTTTGTTTGAAATACCGCAAGGAATTTTTTCAAATCTCTTCCCGACATAATATCACGTAGGATTGCAAGAGATGTGTTGAGTTCGTTTCTCAGAGCAAAAGTGACACCCAAGACAATATGTTCTGGAAGGATGACTTCTGGGATTTGAGGAGAAGACCTACATTGATGCAATCTTCAAAATATTAGATGGAAAAAATAGACATATAAGCATATTAAACATTCTAGGAGACCTACATTGAACACAAAAAGCTAGGTTTTGAATATATCAGGTGGAAATAAAAATAAATACACAAGCATGTTAAACAACCTACTTGTGAATAAAAGCAGATGCATTTGACCAAAGAAAGAGAATTGCCATAAAAAGAATCAGAATATGAAACTAATGGTGGTAGACTAATGAAAAAAAATAGACATAAAAGCATATTAAAAAACATACTTATTAATGAAGGTGGATGCATTTGACCAGAGAAAGAGAATTGCCAGAGCAAGAATCAAATATGGCAGACTAATGTAAGCAAATGGTATTCAAGCAATTCGAAAAGCACCCATAATGCGGTGACAACACCAAGAACACCAACAAAACTTTCTTGTCCCTCCACAAGAAAACATCAATAGCTGTTATAAAAGATGATTCAAAATCAAAAACACTAATTCAAATACATAAATGCATACACAGCTACACAGGCATACACAAATATATCATTGCAATACAAAATCAACTATATTGCGGCAAAAATAATTGAAAATGGCCTCAACTCTATCAAGTGATGCCTGTAAGTGCCCAGAATTCATGTTGAACAATGGTTCACCAGTGCCCAAAGCCCTATCAAAACAAAATTTTAAAAGGCCCATTTCACTAACAGATTGTAAATATAAATTAATTAACAGTGCTTAAGCAAGATGGTACATTCATTTCACATCCAACTTCAGCAAAATTTCAATATTTGTAGGGATGGTCAACTTGCCCAGTAATTTCTGGAAGTACGTAATCAGCTTTCCATCCAAAAATCCATACCAGGACACAAGCCAAGAGTTGTTTTATTCTGAATCCGAGAAACACCATCTCCACCCAGGCAAGTGGTAAGCTTCCATTTCCAACCAATGGCATTCAACTCGAAGCTATAGCCTACTCCTACCTGCATAGTCGAATATCATAAGAGACTGATCATCCACATATTAGGTAAGGACCGTCAAAAAAGGAGCAAGAGCATCAACCTGAAGATTTAGAAATTTTGTTACTGGGATCTTTTTGGAAAGAAGACGCACGTCATGCCGTAAAGGTTCATAAATGAACTTCCATCGCCGATCATGTCCAAAAGGCTTTAAAACCAACTTTGCTTGATACTCATTGATCGGAACATTGTAGAACTAATCCAAAATGACAAGTGAAATAATTACACTCCACGTTCATCTCCTCAAGAGAACCACAATAACAAGGCTATAATTCCCTACTACTAATGCGAAGATTTTATTAAATTATATCATATCCTGCATTTCTAAGTAGCATATTTTGAGCATCAGAGAAATGCATCAACCATCTAACAACTAATATTTAGCAGATATGCACAGGGAAAAGAGAGAGAGGAGGGGGGTAGGGAATCATATAGAACAATTTCCAGGATCAGTTTGATTACCTACACACATGGCATATGGCAAGCAACTTAATTATTGAAACTACAAGCATCTGTCAAGCAAATATAAATAGGTATTTTCTTCTGTTACATGACATGCTTTTTAGGATTTTAGGAAATATCATGTTTAATGTTTTTCAATTAAACTTGGAGCCCTCAGTAGGAAATGGAGATCTGAGCAAGCGGCATATCTAAGAACTAACAAACAACCAGCAGTTATAATGTGTTCTATTTAATGGCCATGTTCAACAGCAATAGACTATACCAACCTGGTCTTGACTTTCGATATGCACAAACAGCAAATAGATTGAAAAATAACTTTGCAGGGGATAAAGTTTGCAGCTAAAGAAAATTTTCTACAAAAACTGAGCTGGAAAACATACTGCAAGCACGCAAACTCTGGCGACACATGTTACAGCACAGAAGGCCCAACAGCGAAACAAGTCACCTAGTAGGAAGAAAGGTTCAGATAAAATAGTTGGGCAAGAACCAACATTGAAGAAACAGGTCAAAAATCAGATCTTTACCTACATGAATAACATCATCCTCTTTGCAAAACAAACAATAAATTCACAGCAAAATTAGAAAATTCTTTTCAGGGAGGGAGGGAGGTAGGAAATGAAAAAGGATAGCAGAGAAATTGACATGTAGAAAAAGAAGCTACCCCGACATTTGGCGGCGGGCCATAATGTTGGTCTTTTATCTCTAACCAAAGCTGATAAAGAACCCTAGCAAACAATAAATTGAACATTCATAACCAAATACAACATAACCTTTGCAATATTATACAGGAAAAGCCCCCAAAATCAGGGTTCACAAAGAATTGCTACTACGTAACCATGATTTCCTCCGGCAAAGCAGACAAGTCGTCCAATCTTGCTGTAGCCACCGATCAAGCCAATCCTTGTGAGGGCGGAACTGCAATGTCCATGTTGAAGGCTAAGAAGGAGGAGAAAAGAATGAAGATGGAAGGGGAGGCGGCGAAGGTAAAGGAGAAAGATGACAGAGGGAAAATGGAAGGGGAGGTAGGGAAGGGATTTGCATCGCGATTGAGGCGGCCAAAACCGTGGGCTTCTCACCCACTGACACTCCAAAATAGACGTCTACCAAACAAAATTGTAAAAAGACAAAAATTCCCTCATTGACGAAAAATGAACAGAGTTTCTCCAAGTCATTTTTATCTATATAGAAGATATACTGTTCATATTCAAACAAGTACTACTTGAATTCATATAATCTTGATATTTATTTGAAAAAAAAAAGGTTCATATTCAGATAAGTTTTATCTAAATTCATTGAATTTAAGATAATCTTGATATTAAAAGGGGGAAAAAACTTTCATGTCTTTTTGAAAAAAAACATTCATTTAACTTTAAAAAAAAAGGTTTATATTCAGATTTTAGATAAACTTTATTTGAATTCATTGAATTTAGATAATATTGATATAAAAAAACCTTTATATTTCTTATAAAAAAAATCATTTAAATTCAATGTTACCAAGTGTACGGTGCCACGTGTTGCCTCAAAAGGCTTCTGCAAGTACTTATGTAAATGTATATTTTAAAGGTGAAGAGTGTTGGAATATATACCCTCCAAACTAGTCTATCTAATGTAATTATCGAATTTATTAATAAAAGAATTTATTCTCAATTTTTTTTATGAATTTATATTTTATTTGTGCACAATTTTCGTATGGAAATGACCTATTGTGTATAAGTAAGTGATCCATGTGAATAGTGGTCTTTCACAGTAAAGTATGGATCACGGGTTACTTAACACATAATTCATGAATATTTCTCGGTTCAGGCATCCTCATAATCGCATTGATCTTTGATTGATCTATTTCGATACCTCGATGACGAACGATGAAACCCAAAAATTTTCCAGAAGTGACACCAAAAGCACATTTAAGAGGATTCATCTTCAATTGAAATTTTCGGAGTCGCTCGAAAGTCTTTCTCAAATCTTGAAGATGATCAGCTCGTTTACGTGACTTGACCACCAAATCATCCACATAACATTCCACGATCTTGTGTAGCATGTCATCAAAGATCTTTTGCATTGCTCTTTGATATGTGGCTCCAGCATTCTTTAGACCAAAAGGCATTACTGTGTAGCAATAGATTCCTTTTGGAGTACGAAAGGCAGTAAGCTCCTCATCTTCGGGTGCCATTTTGATTTGGTTATACCCAGAGGATCCATCCATGAAAGATAGAACTTCATGACCAGTGGTTGCATCTACCATCAGTTCAGGAATGGGCAACGAAAAATCATCTTTTGGACAGGCATCATTTAGATTCCTAAAATCCACACAAATTTGAATTTGTCCATTTTTCTTCCTTACAGGGACAATATTCGCAACCCAAGTTGGATACTTGACCTCTCGAATAAATTTGGCTTCGATCAGCTTGTTCACTTCTACTTCAATTAATGGAACTAGCTCAGGTCGAAAACGCCGTTGGGCTTGCTTTACTGGTGTTACCCCATCCTTTACAGCTAAATGGTGGACAACAATTTTGATGTCTAAGCCCGGCATTTCTTTATATGTCCAAGCAAAGACGTCTCTGAATTCCTTCAATAGGTCGACATAGGCCTTTTCTTCTTCAGGCGATAAGAGTGCATTTATGTAAATTGGGCGAGGATCTTCAATAGTGCCCAAGTTTACTTCTTTAAGTTCATCAACTGTGGCTTTTATGCCTTCTTCAAGTTCCGCTGGAGCATGCTTAGCATCCTCTTCTTCGGCACACTCTTCATCATAGATGGTAATGTGATTACAAGAGGCTATACTTTCTTCATCACAAGGCACATCAGGCGTCACTTGTGTTATTATTTTTAAGATTCCATTGCAATTCACCACCGTTCTTGCCTTGGAGGAGACTTTGCTGGAATGTCTTGCCTTTGAAGTGATTGTGACACCAAGCCTCTTGAAAACAGATTTTATTCTTTTCTTTGGGCCTAATCTAGTGAAGACAGATGGACGTGAATTTGTATCCCCTATCCCACCAAAAACAGATCGCGGTTTTGATGTCACCTCATCTTCTACAGTAATATACTGTACGTTGGCCCTTTTAATCTTGAGTCTGATGGGAGATGCTTGTTTGTAACCCAGGCCAGCATGCTCTTTTCCTGTTGGCATGCTTTAGATAGATCCCGAGCTTTGACCCTTTTCCTTATTAATATCAGCAGGAAGCTTTCCCAACAAATGTTGACTTTGCGAGTTATATCCAGCCTTTACTAGGAGCTTATAAGCATTTGGGTCAAATCCTTCCTCCGTACATGAGGTCGGTAATTCATCATGCTCTACTTTTGTTTCTTTCTTCGGTCGAACAAATCCTTTTATAGGAGTATTTGATGACTTGATAGGATCAACCTTTGTAAGAGGCAAAGTGAGCCCTCCTAGTGGCTTATTGCATGCAGGTTGCTTGGTAGAGCTCTCTGCACGTACTGTAGCTTTAACATCTTTGGAGAAGGTAATCTTTTTATCTTCCTTCCCCCCGATAAATCGATCTTAGTTGATTCGCCATCCTTTTTAAGGTAGTACTTAGCATCAGCAATATGCGCCTCAGCTTCAGTGAATGGTTTATCATCACCATCTATTTTCTTCACCACGCCATTTCGACGGAATTTGAAACATTGATGCAGGGTTGATGGCACTACACCATTATCATGGAGCCATGGCCTTCCTAGCAGAATATTGTAGGAGGTCTTGGCATCAATAACATGGAAAAGAGCAGTTGAAAGCATATCTTCAATCAATATACCAATCGAAGAGTACCACTAACTCGTTGCCCCTCTTGATTGAAGCCTTGTATCATAAGGCGGCTTTGAGACAACTCATCCATAGAAATGCCCAACTCTCTTAACGTTCGCAGAGGTAAGATGTTTACTGCCGATCCTCCGTCTAACAGTATCCTATTCACCCTCTGTTCTTGCATGTAGCCAACCACAAATAACGGTCAGTTGTGAGGCGTTGAGCCAAGCAGCAAGTCATCGTCAGTAAATGTGATCTCAGCCATATAGCTACTAAGGTCTGCTGAAGCTTCAATTCTCTCCAGGTCTCCTTCATTTATACATTCATCATTGTCTTATTTGCTTTCCTCATCATGTATGGGATAGCATGAAACAATGTTGAACTTTTCAGCAAGTTCCCTTAGTATGAAATCTTTTAGTGTGAGAGGCGTCGGAGATCTCTTCCAAAAAGAATCATCTACTGTTGATGCAGATTTGGTCTTCTTACTTTTGACCTTCTTCACATTTTTCTTTGTGAATTTGCTTCTGACCAGTGAAGCTCCACCTCTTGAGGCTTTGGTGCGTTTCTTCCTTCTTGTCACAAGCGTCCAGCCTTCATCTTCGCCATAGACAGAAGGTTCTTCAACTTCTTGTTGATATGCTTTGGTAGGAAGGACTTGTTTGTCAACTTCAACCTTGACATGATCAAAACTTCCAAATTTAACCTCCAAAATATCGAGTTCAACGGGAGGGACGCCAACAGTTGTCAAATTTACGGATGCTTTGTCTTCTTCAAGGACTACATGTCCTTCACGTGTTAGATTGTATGCTCTCTTAGACTAGGTTTCTGATGTAAAATCGAATTATTTAATAAAAGAATTTATTTTCAGAAATTATTTGTGAATTTACTTTTTGTTTGTGCACGATTTTTGTTTGGAACAGACCTATTGTGTTTAAATAAGTGATCCATGTGAATGGTGGTCTTTCACAGTAAGGTATGGATCACGGGTTATTTAACACATAAACATTTGTTCTTAACCTATTGATGAGACTGGGAACCTCATCATGTTTAGGTTATTATGTTATGAATTTCAAATGGGGAATGGCTTACCTTTAGCCAGTGGGTAGTCCACTCACTTCATGAAATAAGCGTATTTCGAATACGTAGAACATGACTTGTAGTAGTGGTTTCTCAAAGTACTATATGGTAGAAACCTAGACTACTACCGCTACAACGTGGACTAGTACTCTACGACTTGAGTATGAGTTGGTGGTCTAGCGAAGTCTGGAAGCATATACTTTGATTTGCTTGTAGTTGAGGTTCTATCATAGGGCCAATATACTTGCATGTTGGGTATGTGTGACTAGTTAGTTAAGACAGGACTTATACAAGATAGTTTCGCACTATATCGCCCCTTGTGGTTGTCCGAATGGTCTAAATTATCCAGGGCCCCGGGAAACATGACTTGGATGTTTGCTTTAGGGTAGCTCCCTTGAAAGCGGAAACACTCCGGAAGTCGTGGATCATTGGACTAGAAGCCTAAGGATGGTAGATGTCATTTAGGGGGTGTTAGTACACTTCTTCCTCTCTAAATGTACGGCGATGTGTAGAGGGGTATCTTAGTCATTACACCTGTAGGTCGGAGACTTTGCGAATGCAGCATTGTCCTTGGGGTCAATATTTCCTTATGGTGATATTAGGAAATATTTAAAATGCAAAATACAGACTATTTATATAGCAGGGGTATTTTGGTCATTTTAGCGACCAAGGCGATGTGTCTTTTTGGTCCTCGGGATAGCCCGTAAGTCCTAACTATTTTTGGGTTGAGGAATTGGTCTCGGTTGAAGATGATTTTATTTTATTTTGTTTTATTTTATTTTATTCGGAAGTCTAATTTATTATTGGATCGGAATAAAATAAATAAATAAATAAATAAAATAGAAGTTGAGAGAAATTAATTATCTAGTTTATTTGGTTAATTAATTATTCAGGGCCTAGGTCCAGTATGAATAATTAAGAAATTAACCTGGGCTTAAACTAGGGGAAATAATTAATGTTTAATTATTTATTGGGTTATTTATATAAGCCCAAGAAATAAATAATTAAAGATTAATTATTATGGTTCATTTGGGCTCATTAATTATTTATTGGGTTACTTATGTAAGCCCAGGAAATAAATAATTAATATTTATTATTTTGGGCCTTTTTGGGTCCAAGAAAAATAATAAATATTTATCTGGCCCAATAGCTTGGACCTTAGGGTTTTTTCCAGATACGGTTAAGAGGAGTTTAAGGTTAGGCCAAACTGTTTCTCAGGATAACATCCGGGTGTTTTGAAATCCCGGGGAGATGTTGATCAGAGATTGAGAGACCTAGTTTAGGCCAAATATAAACAACTCTTTGAAAAGAAAAAACCCTAATTTTTCTTTCCCAAGCCACAAGACTCACGTGGTCTCTCTCTCTGCTCTCTCTCACGTTTTCTTATTCTTGGTTTCTCCTTGGACTTTGCTAACCAATAGCAGGTAAACCAAGGAGAATTGAGACCCTTCCTCTTCACCATAGTGTTCACCGACTAGAGGTTAGGCTGAGGAATATCCCGAGAGCTGGAGAGCTAAGCGTTAATGCAAACAAGGCGAAGTCGAAGGCTAGCGGGTGTTCAACCGGAAGCTCCTTCAAGTGTGCAAAGCGAGGCGATTCCAGCCGTTCAATCTGTTCCTACGCAACCTAGGAGGGTTAAGGAACGCAAATGTATGATCTTCACGCTTCCGCATGGCCTTTATGGCTCGCGTTTTAATTTTTCTCCAATTTTTTTTTGGCACGGTGCATGCTCCCCTGTTTCTGCGTTCCATCAAAGTGGTATCAGAGCCAAGGTTTTTGATCAATATAGGGAGCATGATAGTTAATAAAATGGAGAATATGATTATACCTGTGATCCTTCGCTGTTTTGGTATGGGATAGATGGATTTGTAAGCTTCACAGTGGAAGCATAGGATCTCTGTAAATTTTTTTTTGGCTTTGGTGTTTTAATCGTGTAAACCCAATTTTAATGGGTATAGGCGGTTGTGTTTATGTTGTGGATGAGTTTTTATGAGTAAAAATGTCCAAAGAAGCCAAAGAAGACAGAGAAAAATTCGAAAGAAAAATCTTCTGAAAAAAAATTCGCGCGGGTGAAAAACGAAGAAGAAGAAAACTGTTCATAAGCCGCCGCGTCCAAGCCGAGCCGCTGCTGTTGGTGAGAGAAGCCGGTCGCTGATGAGCCGCGAAAGCCGAGCCACTTCCTTTGATTTAAGCCGAATTCAATTGCAAAATTTGCAATTGAATTTCATTTGGTTTTCGGGTTCGCGCGCGGGTCAGAGGAGATCCGACCGAGGCAGCTCGCGGGCTGAATCGCGGGTGGTCGGCAGCAGAGGAGAACCGGGCACGGGCGTAGTCCACGGGTCGTGGCTGGCGTGCGATCTGGTGCGGCGCGGTGCATTGCGGCTGCGGTGGACCGCAGGCCATTTTTGGCGCGGTTCCTGTGCGGCCGGTGCAGTGGACCGCCAGCCAATTTTGGCAATTTTTTTTTAATTTTTTTTCCTTTTTCGTTTTGGGTCCCATACTAGGCGAAGTTAATATTTTTGCAATATTTATATTCTTGGAATATATTTGCATGAAAAATATTAGTAAGGGATTTTAGGATTAAACAAGATCATTAATTAATTAATTAATGTGTTTAATTCTATTATTTGGACACTTAGGTTTAAAAAATAGAAAAGCATGAAAACGTTTATTGTTTTCTAGCATGCTATTTTTTTATGTACCTATGTGTGTTTTTTCTCAAAGACTAAAGTCTTTGGGAACCTTTTGTTTTGGACTAGAAAAATGATTTTGTCAAATAAACTTGAGACCAAAGTCTCTAGAAAGTTTTAATTGGAAAATTTTTGAAATCATTAAGTTTTAACTTATATAAAATTAGTCCATGGAGGAAATCTCTCAAAGGATATAAGCCTTGACATAGAGATTTTATTGGACTTAGATATTTTATTTTTGAGTTAAGAAAAACTTAATGGAAATTTCAAAAGGATATTTTCCAGAAAACCTTTATTTTAAAAGACTAAGTGGGAGAGGGGTTCCAACGGCCCCACGGCTTCCATCACGGTCCTCATTAGAGATCGTGGATCCCCTCGCGTCACCCTGGGAGTGAACCCGTATAGGATGGGGATACCACAATGATCTAGATCTAATGGAAGGATGTGATTAATAACCCGGGGCACGTACTATGATCGGTCAGCCCACGTTGGAGGTTATAGTGCGAGGTATGTCCATAGGAAATGAGAGGAAACGACCATCCCACGATGGAGTTATTCTCTAGACCATTACCTAGAAGGGAAATTAATTTGTGGTGGTTAATACACTTAGCTTAGGAAACCGTTAATCTTCCCAAGAAGCTATGTCAGCTTTTCCTAAGAGCCAAATTATTTTCAGTGCACAAATTTCATTTTGTTTTCACAAACTAATTTCTTTCTTTTATTTTCGATTTTCGTAAATGGTGGGAGGTTCTTTTAGTCCATTGGCCGTTATTCTCGGGGAGAATAAGTTAACGGGTCCAAACTATGTGGACTGGAAAAGGAACCCGGACATAATACTCACAAATCGAGGAGTATAAGTATGTCCTTTACGAAACCTCGCCCTGTTATCTGGGAAGGTTCCACCGCCGAAGAGCGAGAGGCTGAAAAGGCATGGAAGAAAGCCGACGAAATGGCACGTTGCTATATGTTAGCTTCCATGTCTAATGTGCTCCGATCAAAACACGAGCACATGGCTTCGCATATGACATAAGTCAATCGTTGGCAACTATGTTCGCGGACAAGAGCCGGCCCGCAAGGCAGGAGGCTCTTCGAACAATTGTAAACACTAAGATGGCCGAGGGAGCATCGATCCGAGAGCATATGCTCAAGATGATTGTCGCTTTCGAGGAGGCAGAAATCTTAGGGGTCGTCATTGACCCCGAGAGCCAAGTGGACATGGTTCTCGAATCTCTACCGGCTCTTTCACTCAGCTCAAGTTAAACTATAACATGAACAAGTTGAACATGAGTTTGACCGAACCGATGAAGGAGCTCCGGATGGCGGAGAAGGTCATGAAGCCGCAGCCTAAGGCCATGATTGCTAAGGCCTCTTCTTCAAGAACCGGGCCTAAGCCCGTAAAGTTCAAGAGGAAGAAGGGGAATGCAAGCAGCCTCAGCCCAAGAACCAGCCTCAAGGACAAACCAAAGGGCAAGTGCTTCAAGTGTGGAAAGAAGGGACACCGGAAAAAGAGTGTCCGGATCTTCAGAGCCAAGAAAAACCCCACAGGTAATGTTTACTATCTAGAGTCCATATCAATGGTAGGATCAACTTCCACTTGGATTGTTGATTCAGGAGCCACCGATCATATCTCGTAACTCCTTGCGTGGGTTTAGGAAGATAAGAAGACTCAAGAAGGGCGAACATGGGCTTCGAGTGGGTAATGGAGCACAAGTCCGGGCCCTTGCAGTGGGAGAGCTGGATCTTATTTTTTATTGTAATAAGATAGTGGTTTTAAAAGACATTTTATATGTACCTGGTTTTCGTCGAATTTGATTTCAGCTTGCAAAACTTATTAATCAAGGATATTCTCGTATCTTTCCATTCTCGGTATTTCTATCGAGAGAGATGGAGAAATTTTATGTACTGGGCACATGTATGGAAATTTGTTCTTTTTAAACCCTATTAACAACCAATCAAATAACGCTCTATCTCGAACCTTTAACTAAGAAGAGAAAGACCAATATCAATGATTCATACCTTTGGCATCCGAGGTCGGGTCATATTAACTCAACCAGGATTCGTAGGCTAATCCATGATGGGCCTTTGGGCTCATTGAGATTGGAAAGTTGGCCTCGCAGTGAATCCCGCCTCGATGGGAAAAATGACCAAAAGGTCTTTTACACCAAAGGCGGATAGAGCCAAGGAGGTGTTGAGTCTTGTTCACACCGATGTGTGCGGTCCATTGTCTACACCAGCCTAGGGGAGGTTTTGAGTACTTCATCACGTTCACGGATGATTGTACGAGGTATGGTTACATTTACCCGATGAGACGCAAGTCCGACTCTTTTGACAAGTTCAAAGAGTTTAAGGTCGAAGTGGAGCGTCTGGACATGTAAATTAATCAAAACCTTACGATCGGATCGTGGTGGAGAGTACCTCCTAGGTGAATTCAAGGACTACATGGTACATCATGGGATAGTATCCCAGCTCTCTACGCCGGAACCCCCAGCAGAACGGAGTAGCCGAGAGAAGGAACAGGACGTTGATGGAAATGGTCCGAAGCATGATGTCTCATGCTACTCTTCCAGTATCCTTTCGGGGATATGCCCCGGAAACAACGGCATATATTCTCGAACTTGGTGCCTTCCAAGTCAGCACCTAGGACTCCCTATGAGATGTGGACTCGGGCGTAAGCCAAGTCCGAATCATCTCAGGATTTGGGGGTGTCCAGCCTTATGTACCGATCAAGGGAGACAAGTTGGAACCAAGATCGAATTATGCTATTTTGTTGGGTATCCAAAAGGGACAAAAGGAGGCTACTTTTATCATCCTAAGGAGCAGAAGGTACTAGTCAAGCACCAATGCTAGATACTTGGAAGATGATCAAAGTACTTCCACTAAAGGTTCAACGAGGTTGGAACTCGCAGGAGAAGTTATCTATGGAATCAACTTCTACCGACCCGATTTTGGAACAAGAAGAGGCACACCTCAAGAGCTCGTACAAATGGAGCCTCGTCGTAGTGGGAGAGTGTCTAGGGTTCCTGATAGATGGACTGGAGAAGCCTTTGAGCCGGTTTCCGACCATCATGAACAAGACCCCGCTAGATACGAGGAGGCTATTGCCGATGCCGATGCAAATCGTGGCATGAAGCAATGAAAGCCGAGATCGAGTCTATGTACCTCAATCAGGTTTGGGATCTTGTAGCTTCACCCGAAGGGATAAAACCCATTGGGTGCAAGTGGGTATACAAGAGGAAGAGAGGAGCGGATGGGAAGGTGGAAACCTTCAAAGCTAGGCTTGTGGCGAAAGGGTATACTCGTAAAGAAGGTATCGACTATGAGGAAACCTTTTCCCCGTAGCCATGCTTAAATCCATTCGCATCCTCCTTGCCATCGCCTCGTCACTATGACTACGAGATATGGCAAATGGATGTCAAGACGGCATTCTTGAATGGCCATCTTAGCGAAGACATCTATATGTCCCAACCGAAGGCTTCATTGCCGAAGGCCAGGAACACATGGTTTGCAAGCTTAAGAAGTCCATTTATGGACTTAAGCAGCATCAAGAGCATGGAACATTCGTTTTGATGAGACTCGTAAAGTCTTATGGTTTTATTCAAAACGAAGATGAACCATGCGTGTACAGGAAACTTGAAGGCATCAATGTGGTTTTTCTTGTCTCCGTATGTGGATGACATTCTACTCATTGGAAATGATGTAGGGACATTGTCATCTACAAAGGTTTGGCTGTCTAGTCAATTCAAGATGAAGGACTTGGGAGAAGCCACCTACATTCTCGGGATTAGGCTTCTTAGAAATAGGAAGCAGAGAATGTTAGGATTATCCCAAGCGACATACATTGACAAGATGCCGGCCAAGTACAAAGATGGACTCATGCAAGGGAGCTCTAATCCCTTGCGTACATGGGTTGTCATTTTCTTCGAAGGACTCGTCCTAAGTCTCAAGAAGAAAAGGACAGTAATGAGTAGGATTCCCTACGCTTCGGCCGTGGGAAGTCTCATGTACGCTATGTCGTGTACTAGGCCGTATATCCGCTTTGCCGTGGGCTTAGTTAGCAGATATCAGCCAAACCTGTGGGAGGTTCATTGGCAAGTCGTAAAGCATATTCTCAAGTACCTCAAGGGAACGAGAGATTATATGTCGGTTTACTGTGGCCGATGATTTGGTTCCTACAGGATACACGTACTCGTACTTCCAGCGGATAAGGATGAGAGAAAATCCACTAGTGGATATGTCTTCACCTTGTCCGGAGGAGCAATTTCATGGAGGAGTATCAAGCAATCTTGTATTGCCGACTCAACCATGGAAGCCGAGTATGTGGCAGCTTCGGAGGCGTCCAAGGAAGCAGCCTGGCTCCGAAGTTTCTTTCGTAACTTGGAGTCGTACCACATATGGATAGGCCGGTTGTGATGTATTGCGACAACACCGGAGCAAGTGTCGCAATCTAAGGAGCCTCGAACCACAAGAAGGGGAAACACATCGAGAGGAAGTACCACCTGATCCGGGATTTCATCCAGAGACGGGAAGTCGTGGTGGAGCATATTACCTCAGAAAACAATCTAGCAGACCCATTCACCAAGCCTTTGGCTGAGAGAGTCTTCAAGAGACACTTAGACGCCATAGGGGTGGACACCTATGGACTTACCTAGTCTTAGAGTGCAAGTGGGAGATTGTTGGATTGTATGCCCTCTTAGACTAGGTTTCGATGTAAAATCGAATTATTTAATAAAAGAATTTATTTTCAGTAAATTGTTTGTGAATTTACTTTTTGTTTGTGCACGATTTTCGTTTGGAATGCACTCCATTGTGTTTAAATAAGTTATCCATGTGAATGGTGGTCTTTCACAGTAAGGTATGGATCACGGGTTATTTAACACATAAACATTTGTTCTTAACCTATTGATGAGACTGGGAACCTCATCATGTTTAGGTTATTATGTTATGAATTCCAAATGGGGAATGGCTTACCTTTAGCCGATGGGTAGTCCACTCACTTCATGACATAAGCGTATTTCGAATACGTAGAACATGACCTCGTAGTAGTGGTTTCTCAAAGTACTATATGGTAGAAACCTAGACTACTACCGCTACAACGTGGACTAGTACTCTACGACTTGAGTATGAGTTGGTGGTCTAGCGAAGCCGGAAGCATATACTTTGATTTGTCGTAGTTGAGGTTCTATCATAGGGCCAATATACTTGCATGTTGGGTATGTGTGACTAGTTAGTTAAGACAGACTTATACAAGATAGTTTCGCACTATATCGCCCCTTGTGGTTGTCCGAATGGTCTAAATTATCCAGGGCCCCGGGAAACATGACTTGGATGTTTGCTTTAGGGTAGCTCCCTTGGAAAGCGGAAACACTCCAGAAGTCGTGGATCATTGGACTAGAAGCCTAAGGATGGTAGATGTCATTTAGGGGGTGTTAGTACACTTCTTCCTCTCTAAATGTACGGCGATGTGTAGAGGGGTATCTTAGTCATTATCACCCGTAGGTCGGAGACTTTGCGAATGCAAGCATTGTCCTTGGGGTCAATATTTCCTTATGGTGATATTAGGAAATATTTAAAATGCAAAATACAGCTATTTATATAGTAGGGGTATTTTGGTCATTTTAGCAGCCCAAGGCGATGTGTCTTTTTGGTCCTCTGGGATAGCCCGTAAGTCCTAACTATTTTTGGGTTGAGGAATTGGTCTCGCTTGAAGAGGATTTTATTTTATTTTGTTTTATTTTATTTTATTCAGGAAGTCTAATTTATTATTGGATCGGAATAAAATAAATAAATAAATAAATAAAATAGAAGTTGAGAGAAATTAATTATCTAGTTTATTTGGTTAATTAATTATTCAGGGCCTAGGTCCAGTATGAATAATTAAGAAATTAACCTGGGCTTAAATTAGGGGAAATAATTAATGTTTAATTATTTATTGGGTTATTTATATAGGCCCAAGAAATAAATAATTAAAGATTAATTATTATGGTTCATTTGGGCTCATTAATTATTTATTGGGTTACTTATGTAAGCCCAGAAAATAAATAATTAATATTTATTATTTTGGGCCTTTTTGGGTCCAAGAAAAATAATAAATATTTATCTGGCCCAATAGCTTGGACCTTAGGGTTTTTTCCAGATACGGTTAAGAGGAGTTTAAGGTTAGGCCAAACTGTTTCTCAGGATAACATCCGAGTGTTTTGAAATCCCGAGGAGATGTTGATCAGAGATAGAGAGACCTAGTTTAGGCCAAATATAAACAACTCTTTGAAAAGAAAAAAAAACCCTAATTTTTCTTTCCCAAGCCACAAGACTCACGTGGTCTCTCTCTTTGCTCTCTCTCACGTTTTCTTATTCTTGGTTTCTCCTTGGACTTTACTAACCAATAGCAGGTAAACCAAGGAGAATTGAGACCCTTCCTCTTCACCATTGTGTTCACCGACTAGAGGTTAGGCTGAGGAATATCCCGAGAGCTGGAGAGCTAAGCGTTAATGCAAACAAGGCGAAGTCGAAGGCTAGCGGGTGTTCAACCGGAAGCTCCTTCAAGTGTGCAAAGCGAGGCGATTCCAGCCGTTCAATCTGTTCCTACGCAACCTAGGAGGGTTAAGGAACGCAAATGTATGATCTTCACGCTTCCGCATGGCCTTTATGGCTCGCGTTTTAATTTTTCTCCAATTTTTTTTTGGCACGGTGCATGCTCCCCTGTTTCTGCATTCCATCATCACGGACCAACTGCATGATCTTATCCTTAAATACAAAGCATTTCTCAATTGGATGACCAATTAGCCGATGGTATTTACAGTAGTTGGGATCTTTTATTCGTCCAACTTCATTCGGACGCTTGGCCTCCGGCAACTCTATAGCTTTAGCAGCTAATAACTCATCGAACATTGAAGAAACATCAGAGTCGAGAAAAGGATATTCCTTAGACTGCCTTTCTTCAAAGGTCACCTTTTTCCTTTCCTGCGGAGGATCCATCTTCTTGGTCACCTTTTGAGTCACCTTCGAAAAAATTTTTATTGGAGCCGCGACTGTGGCCATGGACTCCTTTGCTTCAGTTTTAGAAAAAGGTTTGCTCCATTTTCTAAAATCTTGTTTTTCCTTGCCTTTGATGGGGTCTTGGACAGGTGCCTTACCCCCATGTGCGACGATGCTCAATTCCATATCATGAGCGCGAGTCGCCAATTCTTCAAAAGTCTTTGGCATGATCCCTTTAAAGATATATTGGAGTCCCCAGTGCATGCCTTGAATGCACATCTCAATTGCCGATGATTCACTTAGACGATCTCTACAATTGAGGTTCAAATTCCTCCATCTGTTGATATAGTCCACCACTGGTTCGTCTTTCCATTGACGAGAGTTGGTGAGCTCTACCATACTGACGATTCTGCGTGTACTGTAGAATCTGTTGAGAAATTCTTGTTCAAGTTGCTCCCAACTGTTGATGGAACCAGGTGCCAAATCAGTGTACCAGTCAAATGCATTCCCTTTGAGGGATCGTACAAACTACTTCACTTGTAGATCCCCATAAGTTCCAGCATTGTTGCACGCCTCGATGAAGTGAGCCACGTGCTGCTTGGGATTTCCTTTACCATCAAATTGTTGGAACTTTGGTGGCTGATATCCAGCTGGCATTCTCAGGTCATCAATTCTTTGCGAATAAGGCTTTGCATATGTGAAGGTGGATTTGCTACCTCCTTCATACTTGTCCTTAATCGTGCCCATGATGAAGTCTTTGAGCTGGTCCACAGGAATCATACCTTCGGAGGATATTTGAATATCCTGTGATTTCTTAGAAGTTTCCCCTTCCTCTTGCACTTCAGATCTCTTTAGAGGAGCTTGACTTGTTTCGCCAGTCTTCTCAAAGCGATTGATGAGATGCGCGATGGTAAGATCTTGCTCTTGGGAGCGTTTGGCGAGTCCCTCCACCAATTTCGTGAGGTGCGCGAGTTGCTCTTCCAGATTTTGTGTGCCCGTCATCATAACCGGTGCCACAGAAGAAGCGATGGAATCTTCATTTGAATGAAGCTTTGGATTTGAGGTCCCCATGAGGGGATTGAGGCGTAGAGCCAGTGCTTGAACTTTGGTCAACTTGTTTGGAGAGGTTGGTCTTCTCCAATGAAGGTGACATCTTGCGCATTGCAGAAGCAGCATCTTGCTTCAACTTTGCAGTTGCAGGCGATGAGACAATGTTGAAGTTTTGAGCCTCGCTTTGTGAAAGAGCTCGAGCCCTACTTCTTGTCAGCATGCCTTGGCTTGAAGCTTGTGGAGCCTTGCCAACAGTTGCAGCAGCCTCCATGATATCAGTAGCCTTTGAACGAGCAAATACAGTTATGCTGTTCTTTGAGGCCATTGAGTTGATTTGTACTTGTACTTGAACTTGGTGTTGATTTGAAGAGAAGAGATAGGAGGCAGAGATAGTCTCACTGGGCATGCCAGAAATTTGTAGACGACAAATTTCAAATCTGCAGATAAGACAAGAAAAATATCAAAATTTACAAAGTATTTAGTAAATATGAGAAGTGATTACAAATCTCCGAAGAAGTCCTAAATTGCAGGATGAGTCCTCCGATTCTTCTCTTTTTGAAAAACGTTGATTCGAGGGCTGAAGAGCTTGATCTCGGATCGAACGGGATTTGATAACGAACACTTGATTGCCAAGCCTTCGAGACTTATTTGATGCAGAGCAAGATGAACGCCTTGAAATTTGAAGAAGATTCTGAACCTTGATTTGATGACGATTCTGAACCTTGAATTTGATGAAGCTTCTGAACCTTAAATTTGATGAAGCTTGAACGCTTGAATTTGCGATGCCTCTTGTTTGTTGAAGCTTGAGTTTGAGGATCTTGGGGTCCCTTGAACCATTGAAGGAAGACCCTATTTATAGGCTAAAAATCCCTTGACTTTAGCATAAATAGTCGATGTGGGATTTTGGAAGAGCCTCCCAACAAACCCTAATGGACTTGGGTTTAAGATGACTTGGGCTTAATTTATATTTTGGCCCAATCTCATTTAATCCACATTATATTTGGATTATGAGACTTTTTACAAGTCCAATTTTAGGGCCTAGTCCGATTCCATTTAATCCATAATATATTGGATTTAATGTAAAATGAACCATTAACAATAGCCCAATTTTAATTGTCCAATTTCATAATCCATTGGATTTAATGGGCTTTTAATGACAGCCCAATTATATTAATTCAAGAATAATTATATTTATTTATGAATTAATTTTAATTAATTAAGACTAAAATATATAATTTTCTTTTAATCTTGAGAATATATTTTATCCCAAAATTCCTTGTCTACAGTACTATTTAAAAACAACCCAAACTATTACTGCTACAGCGTGAACTAATACTCTATCGCTTGAGTATTAGTGGGTAGTCTGACGAAATTAGAAGCATATACTTTGATATACTGTAGTTGAGGTTATTTCGTAGAACCAATATATACTTATATGTTGAGTATGTGTGACTAGTTAGTTAAGACAAATTTGTACAATATAGTTTCTACGCTATATCGCATTTTGTGACTGTTCAAATGATCTAATTATCTAGGATCCTGGGGAACATGACTTAGATGTTTACTTTAGGGTAGCTCCCTTGGAAAGTGAAAACATTCCAGGAGTCGTGAATCATTGGACTAGAGGTTTAAGGATGGTAGATGTCTATTAGAGAGGTGTTAGTACACTTTTCCTTTCCAATTGCACGACGATGCGTAGAAGGGTATTTTAGTCATTATACCTGTAGGTCAAAGATTTTGCTAACGCAACATTGTCCTTAGGGTTAATATTTCCTAATAGTGATATTAGAAAATATTTAAAATGTAAAATATAGCTATTTATATAGTAAGGGTATTTTGATCATTTTAGTAGCCCAGGCGATGTATCTTTTGGTCCCGGAAATGGCCCTTAAGTTATGAAAATTTTGGGTTAAGGAATTAGTCCTGATATTTATGAGTTTTATTTTATTTTATTAGTCTGATTTATTATTGGATTAGAATAAAATAAAAGGTTCAAGAGAGAGTATTTATTTTATTTAATTTAATTGGTTAATTAATTATTCAGAGTCTAAGGCCCAGATTAAATAATTAGAAAATTAATTTGGATATAAACTAGATAAAAGGTATGGAATTTTATATTGGTCTACTTAGCTTGTTAATTATTAATTGGGCTATTTAATAAAGCCAAAAAAAATAAATAATTGAGATTTATTATTTGTGGGTATTCAAGCCCAAGAATAAATAATTTTATCTGACCAAATGAATAACACCAAGGATAAAATAAAATTATATATATATATATATATATATATTATATTAATTAATGATTAATTTAATTAATTAATTAAAATAAATAAATAAATAAAAAACAACACATGATGGAACTCGTGTTGTTTCGCGTGCAGGGTAACAGAAAGCATAAATAAATAAATGCTTTATGTTTGCACGCAAATGTCTTCTATCTCGGAGATGAATTCAAATGAATGAAAATGAATTAAAGTGTAGCTGAAGTTTTTGCAGTTCTATGAACTTTCAGTTGACAGAAGAAAAGCAAAGAAAAAATAGCTCTCCATAGTTCAATTTCATTCACAAAAAGGAAAGACCTACTTCGATCAAGCCTTCAAGGCTTATCAAAACTCAACATTTAAGCCTTCACCGGTTGTGCTATGGACACTATTTCGGAAGATCAAAAACTTCGCGTAGATGAGACGCAGTAGATGTTTGCAAGGACGTGATCCACTAGCCTCAAATATCCTTATATAAACATCTACACCAGTGCGAAGAGGACCATTCAATCACAGAGGTAAATTTTTCGTTTGGATAATTTTTGCCATTTTAAGCCTTCAATTGGTATTAGAGCTATGGTTTGGCAAATGTAGGAAGCATGTTAGGCTTAATTAAAGTAAGAAAATATTTATTTTGGTTGAAATTTATGATCCTTCGCGTTTATTAGTATAGGTAGTTTCACTGTAAGCTTTGCAAGTAGAAGTACAAGAACAATATATTTTGATTGTTTTCATAGATATCGTGTAAGCCCAATATATATATATTTTTTAAAGGTATAAGCGGTTGTTTGGATGATTTTTGAGTGAAAATGGAAGAAAAAACAAAATCAGTACGCAGAGGTGCATTCTAGAGAAGAAGGCATTGTATAAGCCAACCGCCGTTTGAGCCGAGCCGCATCTAGATGTGTCTAGAGCCGGTGAGCCGCGGCTCCAAGCCGCGTGCCACTCCCAAGCACGAGGAAGGCTAGTTTCAGTGAGTAAGTTTTTGTTGTAAATTATTGCAAAGCTATGCGGTCAACAATTTTGACTGCGTAGTTGGACGGTCGTGGGGCGGGCCGGGTCCATCCGCCCGGATCCAGCCCATGGGTTTTCCATGGGAGTGAACCAATATGGCGGGTGCATGGACTCGACCCGATTTTTTTTGTCCCATATCAGGCAAAGTTATTTTTATTACAGTAGTTAATATTCTCTGAATATTTTGTATGAAAAATAATAGTAAAGAAAATTTAGGATTAAACAAGACCATTAATTAATTAATGTGTTTAATTTTATTATTTGCACACTTAGGTTAAAATAATAGAAAAGTATGAAAATATTTACAGTTTTCTAGCATGCTTATTTCTTTTTGTACCATATGTGTGTGTTTTCTCAAAGACCAAAGTCTTTGAGAATTTTAACAAAGAAAATTTTTTTCTTAAATCAAATGGTTAATTTTAATTCGAACAAAAATTAATTCTTAGATATTTTCTCAAAAGATGTTATCCTTGATATAGAAAATATATCGGATTTAGATATTTTTATGAATTAAAATAGAAAACCATTTTGATTGAATTTTAACAAGAAATTTATTTTTATCAAATTAAACTCAAGATCAAAATCTCTCGAAAGTTTTATTGAATTTTTTTTGAAATTATTAAGTTTATTAACTTAAATAAAATTAATCCATGAAAATATTTCTCAAATGATATAAACCTTGACATACAAATTTTTATGGGTTTAGATATTTTATTTTGAGTTAAAAGAAAATTTAATTGAAATTTTCAAAAAGCATTTTCCAAAAAAAGTCCTTATTTTAAAAATAATAAGTGGGAGAGGGATTCCAACGGTCCCACGGCTTCCATCACGATCCTCATTAGAGATCGTGGGTCCCCTCGTGTCACCCTAGGAGTGAACCCGTATAGAATGAGGATACCACAAGGATCTAAAACTAATGATTGGATGTAATTAATAACTCGGGACACGTGCTATGATCGGCCAGCCCACGTTAGAGGTTATAGTGCGAGGAATGTCCATAGAAAATGAGAATAAACGGTCATCCCACGATAGAGTTATCTTCTAGATCATTATCTAAAATGGAAAATTAATTTGTAGTGGTTAATACACTTAGTTTAGAAAATTGTTAATCTTCCCAAGAAGCTATGTCAGTTTTTCTAAGAGCCAAATTAATCATATTAAAGATAATAGTGATAGGATTAATTATTATCAGATTTAATATGAGGATAAAGTCACAAATTATTTTATTTTTCACAAACTAAATTTTCTTTTATTTTCGATTTTTCAGAAATGATTAGTGGAGGTTCTTTTAGTTCTTTGACCGTTATTCTCCATAAGAATAAGTTAACGTGTCCAAATTATATGGACTGAAAAAGAAAATTAGACATAATATTCACTGTTGAGGAGTATAAATATATCCTCTTTGAAATTTGCCATGTTATTGGGGAGAGTTCCACCACGAAGGAGCGTGAGGCTGAAAAAGTATGGAAGAAGGCCAATAAAATGGCTCGATGCTACATGTTGATCTCCATGTCTAATGTGCTCCAGTCAAAATACGAGTACATGGCCACTGCATATGACATTAGCCAATCATTAGCCACGATATTCGCCAATAAGAGCAGGTCCGCAAGGTAGGAAGAAGGCTAATAAAAGCGTGAGGCTGAAAAAGCATAGAAGAAGGCCAATAAAATGGCTCGATGCTATATGTTGATCTCCATATCTAATGTACTCCAATCAAAACACGAGTACATGGTCACTGCATATGACATTAGCCAATCATTAGCCACGATATTTGCCAATAAGAGCCAGTCCACAAGGCAGGAAGCTCTTAAGACGATTATAAACTCTAAGATGGCTGAGGGAGTATCAGTTAGGGAGTATATACTCAAAATGATTACTGCTTTCGAGAAAGTGGAAGTCTTAGGGGCTGTTATTAACTTTGAGAGTTAAGTGGACATGGTTCTCGAATCTTTGCTGGGTTTTTTTACTTAGTTCAAGTTGAACTACAATATGAACAAATTGAACATAACTTTAACTGAGTTAATGAAAGAGTTCCAGGTGATGGAGAAGGTCATGAAGCCACAGTCCAAGGCTATGATTGTTAGGATTTTTTCTTCTAGAATTGGGCTCAAACCCAGGAAGTTCAAGAAGAAGAAGGGAAACGCACAGGTCTAGCCCAAGAACTAGCCCAACAAGCCTAAAGGTAAATGCTTCAAATGCGGGCAGAAGGAACATTGAAAAAATAAGTGTTCAGAACTTTAGGCTAAGAAAAACCCTATAGGTATTGTTCTCTATATAGAGTCTATTTCAATGGTTGGATCAACTTTCACTTGAATTGTTGATTCTGGTGCCACTGATCATATATTTAACTCCTTGTAGGGGTTTAGGAAGATAAAAATGCTCCAGAAAGGCGAGCATGGACTACAAGTAGGAAATTGAGCACGAGTATGAGCCATTGCAGTGGAAGAATTGAATCTTGTTTTTTATTGTAATAAAATAGTTGTATTAAAGAATATTTTATATGTACCCGATTTTAGATAGAATTTGATTTCAGTTGCAAAATTAATAAATCATGGATATTCTATTTCTTTCTATTCTGGTATTACTATCAGTAGAAATTGAAAAGTTTTATGTACAAAGCACATGTATGGAAACTTATTCCTTTTAAATTCTACAAATAATCAAATAAATAACGCTCAATCTGAACTTTTAAGTAAGAAGATAAAGATCAATGTCAATGACTCATATCTTTGGCATCTAAGGTTGGGTCATATTAACTCAACCAGGATTCAGAGGTTAATCTATGATGGGTCATTGGGCTCATTAAGATTGGAAAGTTAGCCTCAGTGTGAATTCTGTCTTATGGGAAAAATGACCAAAATGTCGTTTACCCAAAAAGCTGATAGAGTCAAGGAGATATTGAGTCTTGTTCATACTAATGTGTGTGGTCCTTTGTCTACTCAAGTTAGAGGAGGCTTTGAATACTTTATCCCTTTCACGGATGATTGTACAAAGTTTGGTTATGTCTACCTGATGAGATACAAGTCTAACTCTTTTGACAAGTTCAAAGAGTTTAAGGCTGAAGTGGAGCGTCGGACAGGTAAACTGATCAAAACCTTACAATCGGATCGTGGTGGAGAATACCTCCTCGGTGAGTTTAAGGATTATATGGTACATCATGAAATAGTATCCCAACTCTCTGCGTCGGGTACACCCCAATAGAATGGAGTAGCAGAGAAAAGGAATAGGACATTAGTAAAAATGGTCCGAAGCATGACGTCTCATGTTACTCTTTCGGTCTCTTTTTGGAGATATGCCTTGGAAACAGTGGCATACATTTTGAACTTGGTGTCTTCTAAGTCAGTACCTAGGACACCCTATGAGATGTAGATTGGGCATAAGCCAAATCTAAATTATCTCAGGATATGAGGTTGTTCAACTTATGTACTGATCAATGGAGACAAGTTAGAATCAATATCAGAATTATGATACTTTGTTGAGTATCCAAAAGGGATAAAAGGAGGTTACTTTTATCATCCTAATGAGTAGAAAGTACTAGTTAGTACTAATGCTAGATATTTGGAGGATGATCAAAGTATTTCCACTAAAGGTTCAATAAGGTTAGAACTCGAAGAAAAGTTATCTGCGAAATTAACTTCTTCATACTCGATTATAGAACAAGAAGAGGCACAGGCTCAAGAACTCGTACAAACGGAGCTTCGTCATAGTTGGAGGATATCTAGAGTTCTAGAAAGATGGACAGGAGAGGCTTTCGAGCTGGTCTCTTACCATCAGGAATAAGATCCCACTAGATACGAAGAAACTATTGCTAATGCCGATGTAGATCTATGGCATGAAGTAATGAAAGTCGATATTGAGTCTATGCACTTCAATAAGGTTTGGGATCTTGTAACTTCACCTGAAGGGATAAAACCCATTAGGTGTAAGTGGCTATACAAGAGGAAAAGAGGAGCGAATGGGAAGGTGGAAACCTTCAAAGCTAAACTTATGGCGAAAGGGTATACTCAGAAAGAGGGAATCGATTGCATGTCATCATGACTATAAGATATGACAAATGGATGTCAAGATGGCATTTCTTAATGGCCATCTTAACGAAGACATCTATATGTCCCAACCGGAATGTTTTATTGCTAAAGGTTTGGAATATATGGTCTGTAAATTTAAGAAATCTATTTATGGACTCAAGCAGACATCTAGAATATGAAACATACGTTTTAATGAGACTATACAATCTTACGGTTTTATTCAAAATAAGGATGAACCATGCGTGTATAGAAAATTAGAAGGCATAAATGTGATTTTTCTTATCCTATATGTGAATGACATTCTACTCATTAGGAATGATATATGAACATTGTCATCTACTAAGATTTGGTTGTCTAGTCAATTTAGTATGAAGGATTTGGGAGAAACCAGTTACATTCTCAGGATTAAACTTCTTAGAAATAGGAAGTAGATAATGTTAAGATTATCCCAAGCGACATACATTGATAAGATACTGGCCAAGTTTAGCATGGATTCATATAAGGGAGCTTTGATCCTTTGCAGAGATGGGTTATCTTTTTGTTCTAAGTACTGCCCTAAATCTCAAGAGGAAAAAGATAGGATGAGTAGAATTCTCTACGCTTCGGCTGTGGGAAATTTTATGTACGCCATGTTGTGCATTAGGCTAGATATCTGCTTTGTTGTAAGCTTAATTAGTAGATATTAGTCAAACCTTGGGGAGGTTCATTGACAAGCTGTAAAGCATATTCTTAAGTACCTCAATGGTACGAAAGATTGTATGTTGGTTTACAGAGCTGACAACTTGGTTCCTACTAAATACACAAACTTAAATTTTCAGGCGGATAAGGATTGGAGAAAATTCACTAATGGATATGTCTTCACTTTGTTTAGATGACTTGTTTCATGGAGGAGTATTAAGTAATCTTGTATTGCTGACTCAACCATGTAAGTTGAGTATGTGGCAGCTCTGGAAGCATCAAAGGAAGCAGTCTGGTTCCAAAAGTTTCTTTCAAAACTTGGAGTTGTGCCACACGTGAACAGACCAATTGTGGTGTATTGCGACAACTCTGAAGCAGTTTCGTAATCCAAAGAACCCAGGAACCACAAGAAGGGAAAGCATATCCAGAGAAAGTACCACCTAATCCAGGATTTCATTCAGAGACGGAAAATCGTGGTAGAACAGATAGCCTCGGAGAACAACCTAACGGATCCCTTAAACAAGCCTTTGGTTGAAAGAATCTTCAAGAGATACTTAGACACCGTAGGGGTGGGCACCTATGGATTTTTTAGTCTTAGAGCGCAAGTGGGAGATTGTTGGAGTATATGCCCTTTAAACTAGTTTATCTAATGTAGTTATTGAATTAATTAATAAAAAAATTTATTCTCAATTTTTTTTTTGTAAATTTACATTTTATTTGTACACGATTTTCTTTTGAAAATGACTCATTGTGTATAAGTAAGTGATCTATGTGAATGGTAATCTTTCACAGTAAGGTATGGATCACGGATTACTTAACACATAAATGTTTGTTCTTAATCGATTGATGAGAATGAGAATCTCATCATGTATAGGTTATTGTGTTATGAATTTCAAATGGATAATAGCTTACCTTTAGCCAGTGAGTAGTCTACTCACTTCATAGTATGAGCGTATTTCGAATACGTAGAATAAAACCTATAATAATGGTTTCTAAAAGTATTATTTAAAAAAATCCCAGACTATTACTGCTATAGCGTGGACTAATACTCTACCGCTTAAGTATAAGTTGGTAGTTTGACGAAACTAAAAGCATATACTTTGATATACTATAGTTGGAGTTCTTTCGTAAAACCAATATATACTTATATGTTAGGTATGTGAGACTAGTTAGTTAAGACATACTTGTATAAGATAACTTCTACGCTATATCGCCCCTTATGGCTGTTCAAATGATCTAATTATCTAGGGCCCTGGGGAACATGACTTGGATGTTTACTTTAAAGTAGCTCCCTTAGAAAGTTAAAACATTCTAGGAGTCGTAGATAATTGGATTAGAGGTTTAAAGATGGTAGATGTTTATTAGAAATGTGTTTGTACACCTCTTCCTCTCTAATTGCACGACGATGCGTAGAGTGGTATTTTAGTCATTACACTTGTAGGTCGAAGACTTTACTAACGCAGCATTGTCCTTAGGGTTAATATTTTATAATTGTGATATCAGAAAATATTTAAAATGTAAAATATAGCTATTTATATAGTAAGGGTATTTTGATCATTTTAGTAGCCAAGACGATGTGTCTTTTGGTCCCCAAAATGGCCTTAAGTCATGAAAGATTTTGGTTAAGGAATTGGTCCTGATATTTATGGGTTTTATTTTATTTTATTAGTCTAATTTATTATTAGATTAGAATAAAATAAAAGGTTCGAGAGAGAGTATTTATTTCATCTAGTTTAATTGGTTAATTAATTATTTAGGGGCTAAGGCCCAGCTTAAATATTAGAAAATTAATTTGGATATAAACTAGATAAAAGGTATGAAATTTTATATTGGTCTATTTGGGCTTGTTAATTATTTATTGGGCTGTTTAATAAATCTCAAAAATAAATAATTGAGATTTATTATTTATGGGTATTCAAGCCCAATAATAAATAATTTTATCTGACCCAATGAATAAGACCAAGGGTAAAATAAAATTAAAAATATATATATGAAATTAATTAATTATTAATTTAATTAATTAATAAAATAAATAAATAAAATAACAATACAGGATGGAACCTGTGTTGTTTCGCTTACAGGATAATAAAAAGCATGGATGCTTTCTGTTTGCATGCAAATGTCTTCTCTCCCGGAATGGATTTAAATGGATGAAAATGAATTGAAGTGGAGCTGAAGTTTTTGCACTTTTGTGAGCTTTCATTTAACAGAAGAAAAACAAAGAAAAAACAGCTCTACGTAGTTCAATTTCATTCACAGAAAGGAAAAACCCATTTCGACCAAGCCTTCAAGGCTTATCAAAACCCAACATTTAAGCCTTCACCGGCTGTGTTACGGGCACCATTTTGGAAGATCAAAAGCTTCACGTGAATGAGACGCAGTAGACGTTTGCAATGACGTGATCCACTAACCTCAAATATCTTTATACAGATATTTACACTAGTGCGAAGAGGACCATTCAATCACAGAGGTATATTTTCGTTTTCCTAACATGCTTTCGTTTGGATGATTTTTGCTATTTTAAGCCTTTAAAGAGTAGATTGAATTGTCCAAGTTATTTTTTCTAAGTTTTTTCCCCCAAAATCTTTTCAACTTCCCTAATAAATGGTTTAGATTTTATAACTCTTCCACCTATACTTTTCAATGGTTGAGATTAGTTTGGTGGTCATGGATAAACTAATCATTGAACATATAACATTCTTAAAAAAAATTATGAAAATTATTTATTCCTCATTATACCTATTTGTATTATTAAATATTATTTAATATGAACAGTAAACTTAATAATTAATAAGAGGGAATTAAGTTGTTCAAATTATTTTTCAAAGTAATTTAAAAAAAAAGTCTTTTCAACTTCCCTAAAAAAAGAATTATGAAAATTATTTTTTCATTATTATAACTATTACTATTATTAGTATCTTATTTAATATGAACAGTAAACTTAATAATTAATAAGAGGGGATTATTATTCAAGTTGTTTTTCTAAGTAATTTTTCAAAAAAAATATTTTCAACTTCTGTAATGAATGGTTTTCATTTTAGAACTCTTCCACCTACACTTTGCAATGATTGAGATTAGTTTGGTCATCATAGATAAATTAGTCATTGAACATTATATAATATTTAAAAAAATTATGAAAATTATTTATTCATCATTGTAACTATTAGTATTATTATAATATAATATTATTTAGTATGAGCAGTAATCTATATTCTAAAGGTGCAAAGCAGATTGAATTTGTCTAATTTGTTTTTCTAAATTATTATTATTTTTAAAAATCATTTCATCTTCTCTAATGAATTAAAACTATTATTATTATGTAATATGAACGATAAACATAATAATTAAATTATTATTATTTATTAATGGATTCTAATCAGTTTTCCATTACCATATTAATAATGTCATGGATAATAATGCAAAAAAAAAAAAAAAACAGTTATATTAATATTACCATATTAATACCCTTTAGTTACTTTACCCTTTCCCCTTCCTTGTTGTTCTAGCCATATGGGTGCTTATAATTGAAGATAAAAAAAATGCCATTGACAAAAGACACAGATTGCATGAAGATTGCATGGTGATAGTTACTCTAAACAAGTAGGTATGTATTTTTATTTTTCCACTGAGTAAGTGCATGTTTATGCAAATAGGGTGTCACTGTTTTATTGAATTCCATCATGATTTACATAGAGTTTTCCGTGTTGTTTTTGGATGGTGGATGCATTGCCATGTTGATACTTGGAATTAATGATTTAAGATTTGTTAAACTTTCTTGCTAAATTGAGTGCGTAAGCAAGGCTTTTTTATTTTGGGAATGAAGACACAGGTAGGGGAACAGACAGTTAGGAGATTCAGCCAACATAATTTGAATTGTGAAACAGCCACATTACTTGAAAGTAATACTTGTTTGTTAAACTCAATGTTGGTTAGAAGTGGCTCGTGATTCAATTGTTATATGCTAAGTCTTTTTCATTACTATTTTTGCTTAATGAAATGTTTTCCAATAACCTTCCCTACCCATTTTGTTTTTATGCATATGATGTGTTTGTTTTTATACTTGATATAATTTATTCTTCTTTCACACTATTTGTTTTCTTTCTTGTAATTTTTGGCAAATCATGAACAGCTTTCCTGGATCATCTGAAGTTAGAGGGAAACCCAATGAAATCCTTGGCATCAATGAAGTTATTGTCTGTGGAAGGACTAAAGAATGCATTAAGGTTTGTTATGGATATTTCAATATACCCTTGTCCTACTCTAGCATTTTCAACATGCTCTCGTTGCCATTACATATTTATTCATTCAATTACTGCACGCAGTTAATATAATATTATATAGTTAATATTACTGCATGTAGTTTATGCAAGAAACCGGGGGTAGTATTTTGAGTGCAGAGTTATCTAACCTATATGAAAATTGTGAAGTTCCTACCAAGCATTTTCCTTTTTGGATTTATGAAAATTGAGAAATTCTTAACAGACATTTTACTTTGTTAGATGACAGTTTACTATTTAAGCTGTCCCAAGTAGTTTTTTATTCATAGTGTCAGCCTCAAATGAGATACAACTGATACAAACTTAGCTACAAGCCTTGAAAAAATCAATTTAACAAGTAACCCAAAGTTCTTTTAACCATCTTTTGTTCCTTGTGTTTTCTTAAATACAACTAGTTAACTACACCTTCTTTCCCTCGAAGTAAGGTTCCAGAATAAGAAATTCATATTGAAGGTGGTTTGATTGAGGTGAATAAGGGATAATCCAACTGCATCAAGTGCAAATTAATGAATTTTATTGGTTTTTGCATAGTGCATCATATTTTCTTGAAGTGTATGTGTTTATGACTATCTTAAATTTTATATGTGTTTTTTTATTTTTTGATACTTTGGCAGTTTGGAATTTTTTTAACACTGCCATATTATCTTTGCTCTCTTGATTTGCTATTGTAATTATCAATTAAGTTTGTGATTATTTATTAATAGTTCTGCCTTATATTGTATTTATTAGGTATCTCACTAGTAACTCTCTATCAGGACCAATTGTAGATTGAATCAAGAGTGGGGATACTAAATAGTGTGTTTATATCCATGTCTTTTGAATTGAAGGTAATATTATTTGTGGAAGTTTATCTCCAAACATGGCTATCCCTGGCCAATAAAGCATATACATGGATCTCCAGGAAATGTGTTCCTCTTTTGTCCCTGGATAGTCATTGATACAATAGACCAATTTTTCTTGCACATGAGCAGTTTTAACATCTCTCTTTTAATTTTTATCTCATTTTCTCTAGCTATTTTCTGTTCCCATTGATTTTCTTTAAGAAGTATAAGCCCTTGGTTTTCTTGGATCTTGGCATTTTTTGGAGCTTGTTTTGACCTTACTGTTAATTGACGCATGCAATGATTCTTAGTAGTGTAAAAAACTTTTGCTATTGAAGTAGTCCATTTTTTCAATTGATTAGAATAAGTCGATTACAACTATTCTGATCCAAAAACTGAAGAACCATTTTTTTTTAATAAGCAAAAGTAATTATGGTGGTGCGTTTTTGAAAATTGTTTCTATTTACTGCAATTCTAGGAGAAAATGTTATTTTGAACTAATAAAAGCCCGTTTCATTAATTGACTTATTTTAGCAGATTTATAAAGCTCATCCTCATCGGAAATTCTAATATGAACTTGGTCTATATGGACCAATAGCTTTAGAATGTTATACCATATGCAGTACAAGTTGTACGATACAACTCTCTCAAACTGTTGGTCCACGTAAACCCGATCCATGTAAGAATTTTCCCATCGTTATGTATGGTGGTTGTTAAGTTTTGCTACCGCTAGTTTCTTGAATATATTTCCTACTATAATTTAATTTGATTAGAAGTACAAATGTAGTCTGTAATATTTTGCAACCATAATTATGTTGGTTTTTTCCTATATATGTTGTCCCTTCATGGAAAATTTTTGCATGGACCGTAGATCCATGGACCAAATTCATTAAGGAGTTGTACTGTACAACTTTTACTATATTAAGTACAACCCTTCAATTGAGGAGTTGAATATATTTCCTATTATAGTTTAATCTGATTTGAAGTACAAATGTAATCTGTAACATTTTGAAACCATAATTATGTTGGTTTTTTCCTATATATGTTGTCCCTTCATGGGAAATTCTTACATGGATCATAGACCATAAATCACATGTATTGAGGAGTTATACTGTATAACTTTTACTGTATTAAGTACAACCCTTCAATGCATACGGTCCACGTGGAACGGATCCATACTAGAATTTCCTGAAGGTTTAAAATGACAAAAATAATGAAAACGAAGGCATGTTAGGAAAACGAAAAATTTACCTCTGTGATGAAGTGACCCTCTTCAGACTGGTGTAGATGTCTGTATAATGATATTCGAGACTAGTGGCTCACGTCCTTACAAACGTCTACTGCATCTCATCCACGCAAAACTTTCGATCTTCTGAAATGGTATCCGTAACACAATCGGTGAAGGCTTGAAGTTTGGGTTTTGATCAACTTTTTCCAAAGTTAGAAAATTGGTTTTGCTTATGGGAGTGTGAAAAGAAATACGCAGAGTTTCAATTGCTTCTGTGAATTCAAAGCTACGAAATAAAAAAACCAAATTACAGACCTCCGCTCCTCTGCCATCCATATACACACATTGAGAGAGAATTATTTCTCTACGTGAAAAACAAAAAACATTCATGCTTTGTTATCCTTCACGCAAACAATACGAGATGCATCCCATGTTATCTTTTTTTAATATATAAATTTTATTTTACCTTAGTCTTATTCATTGGGTCAGATAAATTATTTATTCTTGAGTTTGAACACTTATAAATAATAAATTTTAATTATTTATTTTCTAAACTTTATTAAACAACCCAATAAATAATAACAAGCACAAATAGACCAAATAAAATTTCATACATTTTATCTAGTTCCAGATTAATTTTCTAATTATTCAATCTGGGCCTTGAGCCCTGAATAATTAATTAACCAATTAAATTAGATAAAATTAATACTCTCTCTCGAAACTTTTTATTTTATTCCAATCCAATAATAAATTAGACTAATAAAATAAAAACTCATAATTATCAAGATCAATTTCTCAACCCAAATCCTTCATAACTTAAGGGCTATTTCGGGAACCAAAAGACACATCGCCTTGGCTACTAAAATGACCAAAATACCATGTTATATAAATAGTTATATTTTACATTTTAAATATTTTTTAATATTACCATAAGGAAATATTGACCCCAATGACAATATTGCGTTAGCAAAGTCTTCAACCTACAGGTGTAATGATTAAAATACCTCTCTAGGCATCACCGTGCAATTAGAGAGGAAGAGTATACTAACACCTTTCTAATAGACATCTACCATCCTTACACCTCTAGTCCAATGATCCACAACTCTTGAAATGTTTCCACTTTTTAAGGGAGTTACTCTAAAGTAAACATTCAAGTTATGTTCTACATGGCCTTGGATAATTAGATCATTTGAATAGTCACAAGGGACGATATAGCGTAGAAACTCTCTTATATAAATTTGTCTTAACTAACTAGTCACATATACCCAATATATAAGTATATTGGTTTTACGAAAGAACCTCAATTACAGTATATTAAAATATATGCTTCTAGTTTCGTCAGACTACCAACTCATACTCAAGCGATAGAGTATTAGTCCACGCTGTAGCAGTAACAGTCTAGGTTTCTTTTAAATAGTACTTTTAGAAACCACTATTACATGTCCTGTTCTATGTATTTGAAATACGCTTATGCTATGAAGTGAGTGGACTGCTCATTGGCCAAAGGTAAGCCATTTTCTATTTGAAATTCATAACACAATAACCTATACATGATAAGATTCTCGTTCTTATCAATCGGTTAAGAATAAATATTTATGTGTTAAGTAACTCGTGATTGATACCTTACTATGAAAGACCACCATTCACACAAATCACTTTCTTAAACACAATGAGTCATTTCAAAACAAAAAATCGTACACAAATAAATATAATTTCACAAACAAATTTTGAGAATAATTTTTTTTATTAATAAATTCGATAATTACATCAAATAATTTAGTTTATAAGGTATATATTTCATCATTTTCGACCCTTCAATGGCATTTTTCTTGAATACTTTATATAATGAAGACCTTTTCAATTGGAAGGAAGGTGATGGTAACTTAGGATAGTTGATTGAAGATATCAAACCACTTGATCTTTATTCTCTTTTTTTTTTTATTTTTCCATGTCACACTTCTTCCTACGCTAAATATTACTTAGTTACAATCTACCAAAAACTCCTTTTTAGCTCTATTTCTTTGGCAAAAAATATTATGTGCATACCATTTTGCTACTACTTACGAAGAACTTCAATTGATTTTGTATTGGCTATATTCTCATAAATTTGATGTGGTTGCAGCATCAACTTTTCTATGGCATTATTAAAAGGTTTCCCATTTTATTGTTAGCACAACTAGCCTCAGTAAAATCTTCATTCTTCCTCTGTTGCTCTTTCTAACTATTTGACCAAAAGCATCAATTCCTCCTGTGTCTAACAACAAAAGATTGTACTCGATTCCATCAAGATTAGTTCTATTCACCCTTATATATTTTATAAACTCTTTTAATCACAAAGTATTTAGAAAAAAATTTAACAATGGGCAAAATCTCCACGCATAGAGACGCCGGCTAGTATATATAGATTTAGTTTATTTAGGGATGGCCATTTGTGTTTGTATTAAGTAGATATTTAAATTCACTTATTATTACATGAATAATAAGAATTAATTTAATAAATTTAAATAGATATTTATTATATTTCAAAAAGTCCATTTAAAAATAAAAGATTAATTAGCCTCTATTTAAGGGATGTGTTCTCACAATTAATTACTCTAATTAGCAAGAGTAAGGTATTATAAGTCTGAAATATTTATCTACTTGATTTAAGTGGTAATTTTTTTTACTACTAATATCTTTAAGGTAAAACAATAAAAAATATTTATCTATTTAATAAAAAATTATAAATAAATAAATAGATATCCAAATTCTATTTATACCCATCAATTTAAATCCACTTAATAAATAGATGTAAATAAATTAAATATAAATAGATTGAACTCCATTTAATTATACCCAAATTTAGATAAATATATATATATATATATATATATATATATATATTTTGCATGAAAGGGGATGATAAATAGTTTAAGTATTAAAAAATATGTGAAAACTTTCGTGAGATAAATAAAATATTTTGACAACGAATTCCCCTCATTTACCTTTTCCCTCTTGTATCATTTCTTTTCATTTTTTTTCACCCTTCTGATATTTTCAAGCACCAAACAACCTGCCTGCACCTTCCTCTCATTTCCCTCCTCCATGGCCTCACTGTTCACTCCCAACTTCATAGCTTCTCAAACTTCTCCAGTATTCCCATCGAGTTTCTTCAAAACCCCGACATCGCATAATTCTTTCCTCAGCCCATTTGTTCATTACTCTCTATGGCACCTTGAGCAACCCAGGAGGCGAAATTTCCTGGCTCTCAGTTCAACTTATGAGGTCGGCGGAGGATTTCCATTAGGAGAATTTGGTGCTCAAAATGGAAGCAGCAGCAGAGGACAAGAAAACGAAAAATGGAACAGTTCTCAGTACGAGGCTTTACTTAAAGGTGGTGAACAGGTTGTTTCTGTTCTTGAAGAGATAGCCAAGCTTGTAAGTTGTCCTTCCGACATCTCATAACCCCAGCAGAAGCATAATCATTTATTGTTGAAGACAGGGAAGTTCATATTTCTGTTTGCTTGGATTTTTTTTTTCTGGGTTAAGAAATTTATCTCTTGTTTATACTTCAATATTCTCCCAGTGGGATTGGAATGTGTTGCTCTGCCCTTAAAGAGTTCAGGAGACGGTGTAAAGCTTTATTGTTTCAGCTTTTGGTTCTCACTTTGTTGGGAAGCTTCATTCTTGTATAGTTGTATGGGTGATAGTGTAAAGCCTTAAACCCTGAACTATGCCCATAAACCGTGACTGTTTTGAAAGTCAAAAAGCAGATGTTCGAGATTGCTGTATAGGTTTTATGTCTTAAAGTAGTCATCTCTTTATTTTTCGTGCTTACGCTGTTGAAAACAAAAAAATAACATCTCTAGTCAATCGATCAGTCTGCTTGTAAGAGAGGCAGTTAAGTGCTTGTACACATTGTCATGCTATAACTTGCAAGGATATCCAGAGTATTTGAATTTTACTGGTCTGCTACTCTGCTTAGGTGAATTTGAAGATTTGGAGTGATTAGTCACGCAGATAGCCTGAATAAGTTAAAGCTAGTCCTAACTGTTAAACATCTCCTGAAAGCTGAATGGACTGTGCTGAAATTTGTATTTTTGTACCAGTTTTCCAACATATTGCTTCACATATTTGAGAATTAAAAAGAAACCAAGTGAGGTCAGACCTCTGTGATGTTCAATAATTGAGGGATCAAATGGCATAATTTGTTTTCACTTAAGGAGGATTAAAACATTTGTTATTGGCGTACATCCTCTTCAGATTGTTCAACTTAATTGCATGCTCTATTGTCCCACACATAGCATATTTTGCAGTACCATTGCTTCCTCAATTACCCCCAAATTTACATCCTTGAAAGTTCCAAAGTATTTAACAAAATGAACTTTGAAATATTTCTTTTTGTATTTCTGTCCTCAATTATAGAATATACTTTTCAATGCAGTAAAAGTAGTATTTGCAGAAATAGTGTCCCATGTTCATTGCAATTGAATGCCCCAATCCCCATGCAACGCAAACCTGAGGGTTTGGATTGAGAACATGGAAATGTTAGTTTCTAAAAAATTATAGCTTTTTTAAGTCACTCTTTGGTGCTCTTTATAAGCTCATACGTTGAATTTGAACCGCATATTCCTTTGTGTTAATACTTAGAGTTACTGTATCTCAAATTAAGTTATTTTCTGTGCATATATGTGGCAACAGTTGGAAGACATGAATATGGATGAAGCATCTGAGGAAGTGGCGGTTCAATTGGCAGCACAAGGAGTGATTGGGAAGAGAGTGGATGAAATGGAATCAGGGTTTATGATGGCCCTTGATTACATGATCCAGACTGCTGAGAAGGACCAGGATGAGAAAGTATGATTTGAGCTTCTGTAACTGGTTTTCCTTTTGGCATTTATATTGTATCATCTTCTGCTACTGTTGCTGTTGATTTGTCATGCACTTGTGCTAGAAATAACGGCTGGCAAAACTGAATGCCATAATTTTCTTCTAAGTACTGGGTAACACAGTGCATCCAGCAATAGTTACATCAAACTTAATCGACCAAAAGCTATCTATTTATTTGTTTTTTGTTCTTTTATCCTTCTAGGCTACATTTATCTAGATATCTGCTAGTTGACAGTGCCCTTTCTTCGTCATATTATTGGTTTTAGAATCATGATTTTGCTGGTGATGATTTAACAATTTAGTAATTCATTATTTTCAGCGTAAAACACTCTTGGAGGTTATCAAGGAGACTGTACTATCCCATCTTAGCAAGAAATGCCCCCCTCATGTAAGGATATATTAATTCTAGAAATGATATTGCAGCCTTCATTTACTAACCATCCTAAGACTTGAGTTAACAGTGGAATGCTTCTACAGGTTCAAGTGATCGGCCTGCTCTGCCGAACACCAGGAAGAGATAGCAGACATGAACTACTCAGACGAGTAGCCGCAGGTGGTGGTGCATTTCAAAGTGACAATGGCACAAAAGTTCACCTTCCTGGGGCAAACTTAAACGATATAGCTAACCAGGCTGATGATCTCCTGGAGGTTGATTCATGCTTTATGCAGAGCTGACATCACATGGCATCTAGGGATTCTTTTCCCTTTACACACACACATAGTGCTTTGCAGAACATGTGAAATATGCTGTGTGTAGATGAATTTTAATATCCCTTGACAGATTTCTATCTATTTTCTTTATTTTCTTCACTTTATTTTTCAATTGTCTGTTCATGGGTTGGTGGTGGGATGGGAAAAGGTGGTAAGTACTAGAACTGTGTCATTGACAAGAGAAGGTCATACTTTCTCCTCCACAGAGTACACCATGTCAGAGGAACATGTCTTTTCCTTTTGCTCTTGCTCTCTGTAGTATGGTTAGTCATTGTTGTTCCAAAAAGGAATATTTTGATGTGGTGATTTCTCTTTCTTAGAATACTACCACGAAGCAAGATTATAGAAAATGAGATTTTCAATTGATTTGTTAAATCACATCAGTGCTAAGATTTTTTATTCGAATAGTGTTAATCAACCAAACCTGACTTTGATTTAAATTACAAATAACACTTATTTAAATTTAAGTTATTTGCGATATTTCTGGTGATCACAGTTTGGAACTTTGCTTGCATTTGGTCTTGGAATCAATATGAATTGGAAACTACAATATGTTACTTTTGCATGGTATAGCAAATTATTGTTTAACAAGGTTAAATAGGAACCAAAGACTAATATTATAATTGGGTTATCCAATCTGATTCCTCCATTCTAAGGAACAAGATATCACCTTTAGAGGTCAATTTTCTTTACAATATTCATTTTCTAATTGCTTTGTCATCACTTTGCAGACAATGGAGACTCGTCCTGTTGTTCCTGATCGCAAGTTACTTGCTAGGCTTGTTTTAATCAGAGAAGAAGCTAGAAATATGATGGGTGGTGGAATACTAGATGAAAGAAATGATCGAGGTCTTGATATTCTCCCCGAGTCAGAGGTCTGTTTGCTATTGATGTCTAATATCCTAAAACACGATATGTTGCATTTTATTATTTTCTCACCCATTTTAGCTTGTGAACAACCCTGGGAAACTGTTGTATGTTAACAATTTTATTTTATTTTTCTGTAGCTGCTGCTTTTAGCAAATTAATTACTTGATTTCATAGTATGGCAATGGTGCAGGTCAACTTTTTAACTAAGCTTGTTGCTCTAAAACCTGGGAAAACTGTCCGTGAGATGATAAGAAATGTAATGCAAGGAAAAGATGAAGGTGCAGATGATTCTACTTGTAACGAGGAACTGACAGCTGTTGGAAAGGTCTCTGGTGGAATTGCAGGAAGGGTAAGATGTGTTGAAAGGCCAACACATAGGAAATAAATATTGAAATATTATGGCTAATATGTGCAGCATATAATATTGATCATCTAATCTTTGATTTCAGGCTAGTGTTACTGGTCGGAAGCCATCACCAGTTCGCCCTGGCATGTTCCTGGAGACTGTTTCAAAGGTATGAAATTTTTACGTGAGGATCTTTTTATACGTAGATAAAGGCATCAACTATCATAGCTTTTGTGAACTTTAGGATGACATTCAGTGAGAAGGCTGGAAGAGTTAAGGGGAAAAATTTTGTTGTACTTTTTTTAATTTATTGAGTTATTTTCTGGGGAAAAAACCCACCCAAACTTATAGGAGCCCATTGTACCGTGTATTGTGTAATTTCTGCCTGTAAAAAATCATGATATTTTAATATGTTTGTCTTATTTACATTATGTTGGCACTTGTAGGTGCTAGGTGGTATATATGCGGGGAATATCTCTGGCATTACTGCACAACATCTTGAATGGGTCAGTTTATTTCTCTATCTTAATGCTTTCTAAGTCATTGAAATTGACTACTTACCTTTGTTTCGAGCAAGATATCCTTTTCTATCAGAAGCATAGAAGGTTCTCATGTTGATCTTTCTGAGAAGCTGATTGAATAACATGGTCCAATATTTACAACTTCGTACTAAAATTAAATGGTATTTGACACTTAAGAATCAGGGATTTCTTTATTGCAATTAGTTGATGCATTGTGCACTTTATGTTTCTAATTTCTGACACGGCTCATCAAGCTTTGTTAAACATGCCTTCTGTTGTTGTATTCTGGTGACAAAATTCTAAGTGTGTTTATATGCTATTACCTTTGAAATCTGGCCATTGTCATAATATTATAAAATACCTAGCATTACTTACTTTAATAAGACTAAATTGTTGAATTATAAATTCTGATTCAGGTTCACCAGAATACCCTCCAAATCCTTCAAGAAATTGCATTTTAGTTCTTGCGGTGATAAAGGAGAGGTCATACGGATATTTTTGAATGTTGGCTTCCCAAGGTTGTGATTTGTAAGTCAATGGCTAGTGCTTTTTTTGTTCTTTTTACACTCTACAGATGGGACTATCGCTTGGTGTATATATAAATATATCTCAATCATATCTAGTGGTCATTCTCAATTATCCTCTGGATGTTGCATATTTTCTTGCTGATTTTACTTTCTTTGTGCTTTACTTCACATTTGTCTGGACGTTTGTCTCATCTCGGGAACCACTTCTGTGCTTGGGGTACATTACTACATATAGACAAGAAGAAGTACCATTTGATCTTACTGAATATCAATGATTGAATTTGCTTTGAAGTCTGGGAAGGAGGAGAGTCATTGTTTTACAAGGAAAAATTGTCCACCAGACCCCTTCATCCTAAAATTTCCTCTTTTCTTGGTGTGTGTGTTTGTGTGATGGTATGACCTTCTACCATCCAAACTTTGTTTGACAGCATAAATGTCAGCTAACTTGATACTAGGATTTGAGTCATTTGACAAGAACTTGGTGTAACTACTAAAAAGCTTCTGTTCCCATTCCCATCACTTTCCACGAAGAATTAAGAGTAAATGTACAAAGTACAAGACAGTTAAACTAACTGAAGATTAATAGAATAGTAGTATAGAACAAAGAATCTAGAACTGTATATGGTACCTAATAGTTTAGTAAAGTGAGCTTTAGATGATAAAGCAAATCAAACCCAAAAATGAGTCGAATCATACTTTTTCCCATGTCCAATCACTAGGAATGATGACACTGGTACTCGAGATCAAATCACCAAGAATGGGAAACCCATGTGTTGAATGGCCCTACCTGTCCTGCAGTTTGATCTCACAACAAGAATTACAATTCTAAAAAAAGACCATTCATTCATTCTATTCTAATGGTTTCTCACTTTGGAATATGGAGAAGTTGCAAATGGAGAAGCAAGCAAGGCATGCCTCCATATGCCTCCAATAATTCCCCAAAGCTTCTTTCTCATCTCTTTCTTTCCTCAGTATTTGCCTTTTCCATAAAGCAATTGCCTCTAGCTATTTGTATTGCACAAACTACCATAACACATGCACAGTGCTATGGAATTTGGGTTTAACAAACCAGGGCACTCCATATCTTGGACTTAGCCCTGGCCAACCATGTTTTCATAATACTTGGATTCCTGTATTTGCTCATGCATCCCACTGGCATTATCCTGAGAAATATTACTTTGTACACTTTTGTTTTGCCCACGTGAGGGGCTGATTTTTTGTATAATTGGCACCCAGCTATACAGAAGTGGAATGTGGAACGCTGTGTCTCTGTGCTTTATTGCCGGTGGTATTCCCTTTTTTTCTTTGGGTTCCTTTTTGGTTATTGTGGGTATATTTGTTAAGATGCTTTTCATGTCTCTTCTTGACTACTCAATTGGATTGCACGCTGTATGTGACCATCAAGTCTATTGGTATTTTTAGCAAGTCAAGGTAGTAGCAAAATTATGGTTTTTTTTTTTTTTAATATAGAGAAGGATAAAGATGAAATTCTTATCCGAATTGTTAATAATTTAATTGTGTCATTCTATTTTTTTTCTTTATAAAGAGTTTATATTAGTTATTTAGTAAAAATCATAAATTAAATATTTTTGAACTTAAATCGTCTAGTAAAATTATTATGGCGGGTGGTAAGACTAGCCCTGCTCTGCTCTATCGAGAGTTTATTTGGATTGAGATTTTTTTATCTCAATTTAAAAAATTAATATTATTTTATATATTTTTATTTTTTAAAAATTATTATATATTCATAATATACTATATATATATTTTTTAATTTCATATTAAACTTTACTTGAATATATATATATATATATATATATATATATATATAATAACTTTTTTTTTATATTTTTACAAATTCATTTCAATTTAATTTTTATCACTTAAATTTACTTCCGCTGTCATCTTTCATCTGTTCCGATTTATAAGTTTTAAGAAAAATAAGAATTTTCAGTTAATTACTTAACATTTCTTATTTTACCCTCAAAGAATCTCTTTCATTATTAAAGAGTAATTAAAATTTAAAGTTTTGTGTATTGTAGTCCTTCTATCTTAAAAATGATGTCAATTTAAAAAATAATATAAATTAATAAATTGTTAAAATTTATATAATTATAATAGAAAATAATTATTGTATCTATGAATAAGAATAAAATTTTATTAATTAAATTGAGAATATATATATATATATATTTAATGAGTTAATATTTATTGAATAATTAAATGAGAGATAAATTAAGAATATACGTAATAATGTATTTTTTATTTGTAAAATTGATAAGTATTTTAGTATAATAAAAATAAAAATTTTTAATATCTTTTTTAAGACGGAAGGAGTAAGTATATTTAATTTATTTTTATTTTTCACTATAAGTGTAGAAGTTAAAGAGAGATATTAGTGAAAAAATAATAATTAGTATAGTCTTAATTTGTTAATAAGATAAATAAATTAAAATAAAAATTTTAATTAAAATAAATAGATAAAAAGGAATGGAGAGAATAGTAATAAGTGTTGTCTCGACGGCAAGACCCAAAACTCAAAAATAGCCGTTCTGTTAAACTAAGAGTATGAAGTTTCAAACTTTTTCTAAAGTAACCCGTCTTTTTCTCCGTGGGCCTGAGCCTACCCAACGTTATGGTAAATGACAAAACCATCCCTCATTAACGATGTATTCATTTCAAGCTTGCCGCTGGAATTTGAAATTGATCACCTCATCGGCACTCTTCCACCCGTGTCTGGCCTGTCAACCATCAATGCCGACTCTTCCGTTCTTTACCATAAGTTGAACTTACAATGGAATGTAAACGGTAAAATGAACAAAAGAGGGGCCTATCAATCCAATACAAATTTACGAGTTTGGGTTTTCATTGTGAATTAACATACTTGTTTTTCTTTTTTTGTTTTTAAAATTAGAGTGTACTTTAATTGTAATTCTTTTAATGAGAAGCTGTTTAAATTAGAAAAAAAAAAAAATGTGCGGTCAATGAAAAGATATGATAGTTTATGAGTATGCCATATTTTTTTTAAGAAAAAAAATTATTTAGATTAACTTATATATAATAAAACATTCTTATAAATTCTAGTGTTAAATCAAAATAAAATACTATTCCATTTTTTTCCTTTCATCTGTCCATTTTAATCGATTCATAAATTTTTAAAAAAATAAGATTTATTTATTAATTAATTAATATTTTTATTTTACTCTTAAAGAATTTCTTTCTTTATTAAGGAGTAATCAAATTTCAAAACTTTATATATTGTAAGTATATTTAAGTTATTTTCATTTTCTATTATAAGTGTACAATACATATTGTATTAAAGAGGGGTATTTATGAAAAAATAGCAATTAATATCGTCTTGATTTGTTTATATAATAAGATAGATAAATTGAGATAAAAATATTAGTTAAAATAGATAGATAAAAAAGGAAGAAGAAAGTATTAAAATTGAAACTATCAAAGTACAACTTGAACAAAGAATTATCAAACTTTGCTATTTTTGAACTTTAAGTACTTGGACCCTAACTTCAAGGTCAAGAATGTTCCCATTTTAGTATTACCTCTCTACATTAGATTTTGACCATATTAGTCCCTTTTTTTTAAGCACCAAAATCTCATATTATATATATATATATATATATATATATATATATATATATATAAAATAGTTGATGGATATGTAAATTAAATTTATAATTTATTTTTGATAAAAATATATTTTTAACTTAATAGCATATTATTTACATAATATAACATATTCAGGCTCTACTTGAATTAAGATTTCACTTTTTCATCACAAATAAAAATTTTATTTTAATTTAAATATATTATATAATATAATTTTTATTTTAAAAAAATTATCATAAATTTAGAAACATCATATTCTTATTTTAGACTTCACTTGCCTTTTATATTCAATAATTTTTTTAAAAAATTCATTTCAAATTAATTCTTATTCACTTATATTCTTAGTTTAGTGGTGAGAGTGATATATTCAACCACATTACACGATTCTAGCTATGCTTACCATTGCATTGATTTCATCAATGCCAATTAGACTCATTATGGTAAATAGCTTCATATACAGATTAAATTGAATGAGATAAATAATATATATATATATATATTTGTTTTCTTATTTTTATTATTACTAATAGTATTATTTAAATAATAATTTAAAAATAGAGTCATAATATTTTATTTTTATTTTGTGTACATAGTAGTATATAATATTATATTAATTTTTAATTTCACTTAAAATAATATTTTTTATTTTTATTTTTTGGCCATCCCAGTGATCATATTTTGCCACAGTAAAGAATTATTAACCAGGGGTCGGAATGCCGTGTGGGGCACCCTGTTTTCACTGCCTTCCTTATTAGGTTGAACATTAACTCACTCAATCCCCAGTTAGCTCAATCCATCAGTCCATGTGACCGCAATTATCAAACCGATAAGTGGTTACTCTCATTAATCACCTTTTCAGTCATCGCACCTGACCTCTGCATTATGTCATGCCAATAAAATATTAAAACGGTAACTACAGAGAGGACAGTATGGTCATATTTTGAATTTTCTCAAATAAACCACCACTTATCTTTTGAATTCTGACAGCTCTTCTCCGTCCCCAGTGTTAGGCCTCTGCTTCCTCACTACTCTTTGTGAGAGAAAGAGTGCGCAACCAGCGTCCACCTTTTCAGCTTTCGTCTATTTCCTTGCCAATTTCAAGTTCGAATCGTCTACAGAATCACCAGGAATGGCTGGTTATGTTGGCGTGTTGGTGTCAGATCCATGGCTTCAGAATCAGTTCACTCAGGTGGAGCTTCGGAGCTTGAAATCTCACGTAAGTCTCATATACGTTATGTATTCTTCTTTGTGTGTGTTTTTTTTTGTCGATTGATTGATGAACGCGATTCTGAGGTGAGACGATTACGGTTTTGTGTTTTTGCAGTTCTCTACGATGCGCAGGGAGAACGGCGGAGGTTTGAAGCTCTCTGACTTGCCGTCGAAGATGTGCAGATTGAAACACGTTGGAGAGAATCTTACGGAGGAAGAAAGAGCTGCGTTTCTTCGAGATTCGTATCCGGACTTGGACGATGATGTTGATTTCGAACTTTTTCTTCGGGTAAATCTGCATTTCTGCAATCTACGTATCCGTGCAAAATGAGCTTGAAGAGAGCGCGATAAGATAAGAGCACTTGAAAAGTATAGATTCTAAATCGGTTTTCTCGGTTAACATAACCTAGGAAAGGAGAAGCAAGTCAAACTCAAAAGTGTGATTTTCAGTTTAAGGCTTAAAATAAATTTGAGAATCTTCCGCCAATCAAGCATGTTATCTAACTGCGTTAATCAGTTTTCTTTTTACTTGAAACTTACTTTTTAATTCCCTGTTTTTTATTTTTACTCGATCCAATAGCTCCAACTTTGTTGGAGACGATGTGTATTTGAAACTTGTGGTATTTGTTTCTTTGATTTAGCCTTTGCCACTTAAAGCAGTGAAATTCATATTTCATGGTTTTTTGAAGTTGTACTGCAAGAAATATGAAATCGTTGACAGCATTCGAAAATGATGGAAAACAGAATCTATGAGAGATTTATGAGAAACAAATGGCATAAACCATCAGTGTGAACTGTACTTTCAGTTTTCTTTTCCCTTTTCCTGTACAACCTGCGGGGGCTTAATTTTGCTTGTTTTCTTCTCTTCTGTTTGAGCTATCCTTAGCCATTGTATTCACTTTGTCTACTTACATCGTAGATGTGCTAAATTTGTGGTAGGTTTATTTGAAATTCCAAGCCCATATGTCTGCAAGAATGGGAAGCGGTGCAAAGACTTCATCTGCGTTCCTTAAGTCTCCCACTTCGACCTTACTTCACACAATTAGTGAATCTGAAAAAGCATCATATGTTGCACACATAAATAACTATCTCGCAGAGGATGAGTTCGTAAAGAAATATCTCCCTATAGATGCTTCAACTAATGATCTTTTTGAAATTGCCAAGGATGGAGTTCTTATCTGGTAATCACCTACGCGCCACCTAATTTTCTGAGTTTTGTTACCAAAAAGTCAATAGCATCATGAATACTCTTTTTTGCTTCCTTTCTTCCTTGCAGTAAACTCATCAATGTGGCAGTGCCGGGCACAATTGATGAAAGGACAATAAACACGAAGAGAGTCCTCAATCCATGGGAAAGAAATGAGAATCATACTCTTTGCCTCAACTCTGCAAAAGCAATTGGATGTACTGTAGTCAATATAGGAAATGAGGACTTCATCGAAGGAAGGGTATGCGTGTGCATTAAATTAAATGGACCAATTTGATTTGAGAGTATGCATGGTATCTTCCAGGAATTTCCTTTAGTTTCTTGTGGAATTTTTGTGCACATAAAAGTATAACTTCCTTAGCGTATAAAGATTTCTCATGTGGACTGGTGCTTTCTGTTATTTTATATCCTTCAAACTTTGCATTCCTTTCCACCTTCAAGTTAAGTGGAGGGCATAATGGAGAGAGCATGCATGTATAATAGAACAAAATGTGAAGAGTTTCCTCGGGACTTGTAGTTTGTTGCAATTAGTTTTAGGCCTAGTGTTTGTTCAAGCTAGTTTTGGAGTGGCAGTAGGACTTTATAAATGACCTAGGTTGCTACAATCAGCATTGTAATTTTCCATCTTTCAACTTTTCACAGTTTGAGTAATTAATTTTCCTGCTACTAATGCATCTATCCCCGTTATGCATTTCACAATGTCACTGGAAGTGTTTATTCCCGTATATATATATTTTTAAGGTCTTAAATCTTAACAACAGCCAAAGATGCCTTAGTTTTTTTTTTTTTCCTGTACTTTTCGCTTCAGTTGAATGCATTGTGTTTGGTTATGTGATGCTTCATGGGGGCAATCCTTTGGTTACAGTTGTTTGGTGTTGCCGAAATTAACCTTGGCTTTAGTTGAATGGATTGTATGTAATTTCTCCTTTTCCAATTTATTTTTAAGCATTTGGGTTAGCTATAATTAATATTTTTGCTTGTGTTCTTTTCCAGAGGCATCTAGTTCTTGGATTGATATCACAAATTATAAAGGTAAGGTTTGTAAGTCAATAATTCCTCTAAAGTAAGAAGCATACAATGAATCATTCTTTGGTTAAAGTATTTCAATCCAATAAGGTGGTGATCAAGCTTTTGATTCCTAATCCTGATACTAAAGCTATCTGCAAAATGTTCATATGGTCTTCAGTTCCACAAAAGCTTAATGGTTCAAATTTATGCCATTTTAGATACAACTCTTGGCGGATCTGAATTTAAAGAAAACACCTCAGCTAGTAGAGTTGGTTGATGATAGTAAGGTGAAGAGACTTCTGTTACCATGAAATTCTATTCTCCAACAATGATGTGTTTATCCCATCACCTGATGTAATCTGTCACTTGGTCACTTTCAATTTCAGGATGTAGAGGAGTTGATGAGCCTGCCTCCTGAGAAGATTCTGCTTAGGTGGATGAATTTTCAATTGAAGAAAGCAGGATACAAGAAAACGGTCACAAACTTCTCCTCAGACGTAAAGGTATATAGGAATGGGTTGAAGTTAAAATTTTAAACACTTTGTGGTGAATTTTGCACTTCTTATGCCAATGAAAAGAAATTTCCCACCTCTAGTTGTTCTGACAGTCAAAAGGGTATCAGAAATGTTTTCTCTGAGTCAAAAAAGGAAACCTCTTTCACAACATATTCTCATAAAGATGCTCTTACCGAAGGAAAAGAAGAGGGTAAGAGGAATGGGGATGTGAGGACTAATTTGATATCTTCTTTCCTAAGGTTGTAACTTACTGTCTTACTCTGTTATTGACATCATAGTATCACTATGCAGTTGAAATCCATAAAATTAAGCTATTGCTTTATGCTTCCGCTATCTTTTATTTGTACTAAAGTTGGATAGAAAATACAAAACCTGGGAGCTAGTGGCCTCTCAACTCATCAGCATGCAAAGGATCGATGAAAATTTTAGCCATTCAAACTGATACTAGTTGGGTAACAATAGAGGTACCAGTCACTTTGTTGTCTAATTCATTATTCTTTCCGGCTATTGCCAGGTGTTAGATATACTTATCTTCTTTTCCACGTCATTTTTGGATTCTATAGGATCAGAATACAATTAATGCAGTTTTTGAAGATTTTATTTGGATATTTAATCTTTGCAAAAACTGTAAAGGCTTTTTGTGAAGTTGTGAAGCCTTTTCTCTCTCTTTTTGTGAGCTATGTTATGTTTCATTAATTCAAACTTGATAATAAATCTCCTATATATGCCTGGAACTGTTGAGATGGAATCAGTTTCTATTTATTAATTTTCTGCAGTTGTTTCATTTTTCATAATTTTCTGCATCTCTGGTGGGAATACTACTCGTTGTTGAGGTTGTGATTTGCTTTTACTGCAGGACGCAGAAGCTTACGCTTACCTCCTGAATATTCTTGCTCCTGAGCACGTCAATCCATCTATATTATCTGTGAAAGATCCTTTGGAAAGAGCTAAGCTAGTTTTGGAACATGCAGATAAGATGGGTTGCAAGAGATACTTGACGGCAAAAGATATTGTTGATGGTTCTCCAAATCTTAACCTTGCATTTGTGGCGCACATCTTTCAGCACAGGTGAGTAAACAGTTGATTTGACATGGCATTACACTTCATAGTGAAAGTTAATATTGCCATGTTTACAAGTAACTAAAGAAAATGACAGTTCTTAGTTAATACCCTCATCAGTTACCAAAACAAACAAGTATATGAGAAACATACTTGAGTGGAATATTCCTTATGCCTCTGAGTTATCATCAAACAATCACTCTATTTTAATGGCCTGGCCTGTGCATTCATTTCGTGGGCAAAATGTATCTTCATTTTATAAGTTTGAAATTCTCTTTTGCATAGTTGGTTCTGCAACTTCAATTCAACATGTTTAGGGCCAGCAGACTGTAAACCTTCTAATGGCCTGTTAACTGCCTGAAGAAGGTGCAGCTCTAGGGTTAGGATGCATAGGCATTGCTCATCAATATGCATCATCTAGAGCAAAATGCAGTTTTTGTTGTACATAGGCATTGTCACCATGAATGTCGACTACTAAAGATTATCCAACTGACCTAGGCAAATATTGCATATCTTGGGAATATTCAGTTTCTTAACATGAAAAACAAGAACGTTGCTTGCCTATTTGATTGGATTGGACAGATAGATATTCCTTTATGCACTTGGTTGTCGAGCAGTGACTCTAAACTGTTCATGAACGTGGGAAAAGATTTAGATGCCACTAGCCTGATCCGCCATTGGAATAATTTCCTAGTTGGCTTTGGTATTGGGAAAATGAAATGCTAAACAACATATCTTTAGAATGAACAGGTTCAATTTTCTTGTTCTCGATTAAATCAACTACATTGTAAGTATTATTCAACCGTTGGGCTTTTCTGTCTTTTCAGTTTCTTGTGGCCATCCAATTTCATGCTTGTTTAATTTTAAATGGGTGATTTGTGTGTTTCTGTTCTGTTTATCTATTTTAATAATCTTTGAGCTTGCTAATGCAAGTTTTTTCTTTGCAGGAATGGTCTTTCTACCCAAACAAAACAGATATCTTTTCTTGAAATGCCAGAGGACACCCAAATTTCCAGAGAAGAGACAGCATTTCGGTTTTGGTTAAATAGTCTTGGCAATTCAACGTATATTGATAATGTCTTTGAAGATCTTAGAAACGGGTGCGTGTAATCCCTGTAGCTTAGTATTGCAACTTTGTGCATTTGCATAAAAAGTTCATGTCTTTCACTTAGTGTTGCTCAAGAAGGATTTGCCTTTTCTTTCTTTTCTAATTGTCTATAGTTTCTGTGTGTTCACAGATGGATACTGTTGGAGACATTGGATAAGATGTCACCAGGAATTGTTAATTGGAAAATTGCTTCTAAGCCTCCAATAAAGATGCCATTTAGAAAAGTTGAAAATTGCAATCAAGTTGTCAAGATTGGAAAACAATTGAAGTTTTCACTGGTTAATATTGCTGGAGATGATATTGTTCAAGGAAATAAGAAATTAATACTGGGTATGTTCTCTATCACATTACCTTTTGCTAAATAACATAGCTCTGCAATTCATGCTGTTTACATCAGACAATAGAGAATTTTAACTAATTCCAAAAGGATGTTGTGGACTTCATTTTCAGCTTATCTGTGGCAGTTGATGCGATATAACATGCTTCAGCTGCTGAAGAATTTGAGATTCCATTCTCATGGAAAGGAAATCACTGATGGTGACATTTTAAAATGGGCTAACAACAAAGTAAAAAATTCAGGAAGCAAGAGCCATATGAACAGTTTTAAGGTATCATTGCAATAGCCTTCTTCCTGTGCAAAGTGCAAGACAAAATTTTGGGGCTTTGCTAACTAAGCAACCTCTCTTTTGTCTCATTCATGATTTATTATTATAAGGATCTTGTTCACCTAACGACTTTTAAACACTCTGTTATGCTACTTATGAATCTAGTTTAGTTGCTCATCAAAGAAAAACTGATATTGGCATGGGAAATGTTCATTTTTGTGGGAAATGCACAAAATTTTACATTGCTTTCTATTGTCTCTGTACATGTATTCCCAAGAGCTGAGTCTCAAAGACCTTTAAAGGCTTTTTCAAAACCTATCATTAAAGTCTTTAAAGGAAAAACTAGGGTAATGCTTCGCTGTGACAAAAAAAAAAAAATAGGGTGTTCACCTGTCGATGCTCCTATGCAAGTCTGTTCACATGACAATCAAGATGTGCCAAAAGGAATAAATTTGAGTGTTGAAAGGAAGTTTTTTGCATAGTGTAGTGTCAGCTTTCTTTTGTGTGTAACCTACATTGTGCACAACAATTCACGAGATACCTATTATCTCAATTTTTTTTTTATTGACAGGTTTTTCATTTGCTCATTCCTATTTATCATTTGCAGGACAAAAGTTTGTCTGATGGCATCTTTTTCCTTGAGCTGCTTAGTGCTGTACACCCCCGAGCTGTTAATTGGAGTCTTGTTACGAAAGGAGAAAGTGGTATATCTCGGTCTCAATTCTTTTAATTTTGTGTATTATTGCTTGTTTATATTCCTTCAATTTCCTCTTCTTTCTTCAAGCTTTTCTACACAGAGCTGCTGAAATTTTGGGTACTTTGAGCTGTGCTCATTCTTTAAAAAGAATCAACTCCAAGCAACAACGGGACACTCTGGTGTCCTGGAAAATAAGCACAAATTTGAGTGAAGATTATTTTCTGGTCATAAACTCTTTAACACTGAGCTTACATATGTACATCCTGGATTCTTCTATACTAGCTCTGATACTAGCTTAACCTTAAATGGAAAAAGTGTTTGAGGTCGCAAATGTGAATATCTTGTGAACTTAGTCACTTGTGTGAGTATTTATTATATAACTTTTCTAGCACTTTTCCTGCACATGCTTGAATTGCTTAAGTTAGCTAATTGCTTATTCCCAAAGTACAGAGAATGAAACAAAAGCATAGTTCTTATTGGTGATTGATCACTTGTTCAAAGTCTTGTCTAATCTATATTTTCTAGTGTCAATTTTTATGTATCTTTCTCAATGTTGATTGATCTTGTGCTTGAATCTCATTTTCATTTTTATCAAATTATTTGGCAATGCAGAGGAGGAGAAAAGGATGAATGCTTCCTATATTATCAGTATTGCAAGAAAGCTTGGATGCTCAATTTTTTTGCTTCCTGACGACTTAATTGAGGTAATCTTTGACGTCTTTCTCATATTTATTTCTACTTTTCACGTCGTTGACTTTATTGAAGGTTGTTATGAGGTTTTCACCTGCTTGGCTGCAAAAGTTACTGTCGTCTAACATCCAGTTTTTCCTATAACTAGAGGCAACAGTAATCTTTTTTCCTTTTGGAGTATTTTCCCCAGGATGTAGAATGTTTATATTGAGTCACACGTGATTTTCCATTTAGTTGCATTTCATTATCACATTATTCTCTGTTCCGCTATTAGTCAAGCAATTGTGTGAATAAACTATACGAGGTGTGTTTTATCAGGTGAACCAAAAGATGATCCTCACTCTCACAGCAAGTATAATGTACTGGAACTTGAAACAACCAGTAGAATTCCAAACATCTGGTTCTTCTGACAGCGAAAGCCTTTTGGATTCAACCTCAAATTCTGCCACAGATGACACTGCTTCTGAGTCATCAGCAGACGAAAATAGCAGTAGATGATTTGGTAATAATCATGGAACTCTCCACTGAAAGTTCTTTGGTTTTCTGTCATTGATTCTTGTTGAGATTTTGGATCTTGCGATGATGTATTTTCAGAAATAGGGTATTGAGTGCGATTTGTCTAAAAAGCAAAATGCCCATGTGAATAGATAGGAATATGTATTTTGTATTACTGATAGAAGAAATTCTAAAATCTGTAGCTTGCTTATAAGTGAGATTTTACCTTTTGGAATATCCCTGCTAAATATCACTATCTCATTGAAGTTTTGTACTCCATAAAGGAAATATAAGTGCTTCCAATGCATGAGTTCTCTCTCATTTATCTTTTAATTTTGAGGGATTAGTGAGTACTTACTGATTAGAAAATGACTTATTCCTCCAGAGGAAGACAGGATGGCAAACCACAACCCTAAAAACATGCTGGTGTCTATATCCAGTTTTATTTATGCCTTTTCCACTTTTGCATTACTGAAAAGAATATTTTCACCAACTTTGACTTGTGATCTCCCTCACTTGTGGCCAAGAGTTTTGCATGTGGACTACGAGGGGTTTGTTAAGCTTTTTGTTGACATCGTAGCTCAATGAGCCTTATTCCAGCGGGCAAAGATGCAGCGCTGAAAGCTAAGCCTACCAATAGGGCTTTTGGTGTTGCTGCTATTGTCACCATACGCAAAATTGAGCACCATGAAGACAATTGCTCCGATATTTACCTTTCAAGTAAGATTTTTAAAGCTGCACTCGATTTTTTTTTTTTTTAATTTCACAAGGAGAAAGTTTAATATACTTCTAAATTATGAATATCGTTGTTTTAGTTAATTATAAATTTGCACTGAATAATATGAGAAGAAAAAAAAAAAAAGGAGAAGAGAGGAAGGGGGAGAAAATTTAATGCTAAATAGCTTCTCAACCATATAATTGTTTATAATTCGGTACTAAGGATTACACCTGTTGCTGAGTCAGTGGGCAATTTGGTGGTCCTACAGCATGCATGTGGATCTTGCTTATCTGAAAACATGTCTAATTATGTGATTAGTTAATGAGTCTCAATTTAAAAGGCTCTGGTGTATGTCACCTATTGGCAAGAGGGCCTACCATGTTCCTCTTCTGCCATTGAAGCCTACCGCTTCAAGAATAGGTCCAGCCAAACGTGCGTTTCGATTTGCATACGTCTGTTTCTCTCTTTTTTATTTCAACATCTTCCTCTATTTCTTTAAATCCTTCAATACATCCTCATCCAATAAACAAGTTCACATGTCTCCCCACCTCACTCCCCGCTTTCAAACAGGTCGGGTATACTCAATATTGATCTAATTTCACTTGAAAATTCGATTATATAAGTATTGTATAGTTATTTTGTTATTCGATCTAAATTGTTTACCTGTTTAATTTATATAATTGAATTTGAATATGAGTATTATAGTTTTAAACTCGATTACTCGTTTATCTAATTAATTAAAAAATATTATATAACAATTATATAAAATATACATTATATTATATTATATATAATATGTTAAAATGGTATATTAATGTAACAAATTAAATAAGTTTACAAACTATCAAGCAAAGTATAGGTCATATTTTTCATTCTAAAAATAACTTCTTATTTTTATAATAATAGATTGTAAATTATTTTATAATTTTAGAAATAATTTTACATTTAACGATATACTTTCATTAATCTTTATTGTATATATAATTTCTTATTTTATCCAAATCTATATATATATATGTATAAGTAGTTGCGGAGAGCTGCCATTGAGACACGTGGTAGTGTATTGTTTTGACACTTGGTAAAAACTAATTTTAGATTTTTTTAAAAAAAGAAAATAAAGAGGTGATATAAATTTAGATGAAAAAAAAAAGGTGAAAAGTCATATGAATGAATCTTGTATAAATATTAAGGAACGATGAATCTGGAAGTCCATTTCTAGCTCGGATGCTTCTAGTACCAACGTATAATTATCTTGCTCAATTAAAAAAAAAAAAGTCATATGAATGAATTTTATCTAAATATTAAGGAACAATGAATTTGGGAGTCCATTTCTAGTTGAGATACTTCCGGTACCAATGTATAATTATCTTACTTTTTAAAAATATTTATTTTAGATTATATTTTATTTTAATTTTAGAAATTTAAATATCTTCTAAAATATTGATGTCATTGATTTTTTATGGTTTATATGTGTATTATAAAATATATATATATATATATTTCTTCACGTGTTTATAAATAATTTTCAAGATAATATTAATATTTTTATCTAAAGATTCACTTCTGAATTATATTTCTTTATAAACAAATATAATTAAAAAAATCAAAATATAATAATAATAAATTATTATGAATAAAATAATTAAAACATCAAGAAAAAAATTATTTACCCTAAGCAACGCTCGGGCCTCCTACCTAATAATTTTATAATATTATATCAAAGTATTGAAATTCTAAATTGAGGGAAAATAAAATAAAACATTTTAGTTGATTTGAAAGAAAAAAACAAAAGTTAATTAATAAGCAAACATATACTTATACACGGTTGCAACTAATTATTCTTATAGTACAGACAGAATATATCTGTGTTATTCTATAAAATTACAATATTGTAATCTTTTATTTATTAGTATATTACATACAAGTAGTTATGTTGAGTATTAAATGCTTAAAATAACTATATCCTAAATTACACTAAGGGAATGTAATGGACTAATGGGTTTTATTAATTTCCCTGCTTCAAATTCCACCAACAATGCCAGATCAATCACCGTCGTGTTCCCTATCACTGCACTGCAAAATGCAATATTGTTGGAGATCATTGCATGCATAACGTAGCTGCTTCTTATTTTTTATTTTTATTTTTTGCCCGGGGGGGTGGGGGGTGTTGGGGGAAGGGGTTTGGAGGAGCAGTGTAGGAGATTACTGATCTAGTTAGTAGTTATTCTCTATTTTTTAAATAATGTGTTAAGATAATTTTTTTATAATTACAAGAATCAATATTTAATTATTAAATTAATTTAAAATAACGTTGGTATATATATTGCCAATAATTCAAAGGCATAACAGAGTGATAGGGTGCTGGGATCACCTCGACCTACCAAGAGGCTAGTTGATATGAGGCTATCTTGCATAATCAGTAGGGAAGCCGAGCTACCTAGAGAAGGAAACCTATTTCTTTCTTCTGGACTAGGGTGGAAATCTGCAATGCCGGCGGGGTCTGATCAATACTATCAATAATTCCATCCATGAAATTCCTCATATCAATGATTGACCATGTAATTTCTTCACTCTTGATCCTTAGGGTTCACGGGGACCTGATCAAATGGTAGATGAAGAAAAATGCTTCGTCCTCACGTTCCATGAATTATGAAGTATCATTTCATTTGCATGCCTTTTTTTTTCATTATTTTATCATCGATCCCAAAGAAAAAAAATTCCAAATCCCATAAAGTGTTTCTGCTTCCTGTAACCATTTCCAATTTTGTATTAGATGGTTGAATACTATACACTCTTAGTCAAAACACCATGGGGTACAATGTTTTGACAAAAAGGGAAAACTTTTATGAGTGCAGCAGTCACAAACTATGGCAGAATGCAAGTTTGACAAACATCATGGTATTCTACTTGCAATGCACGGCAAATGGAACTCATTCTTTCAAAATATATATATAAGAGTTCTAATATTATTTTAAAATTAAATATTATATTGATAAATTTTAATACTATTCATTTAAAACTAGTCTAATATTGTTAAACAATTAACATAAATAATGTACTAGATAAAAACAACTATTAGAGTCCTCTAATTATTAGCAAAAATAAGAGAATATAGTATTAATTTTGGTCAATTAAATGATAATAATTATTTATAGATTAGGTATCCTTAATAATGAGCAGGCTAGGGTATGGTTCATTCATAGGCATTGATAAATTAATGGGTTGGTGAGTTGAGCTTGAGAATCAAGCATTTTTATCCGAGGACGGAGGCAAGCTCCCCCGGAAGTCTTTGGGGGCCACTTGACCAGGGTCCACGAGGAAGAAACGGCCGAGCACCTCCGCCTACTGTGAACTGTCAAAGATATTTCTAGACGAAAACCGTGACATGACATCTCTATTTGAACATCAGTACTATTGTATAATCGGAAAAGGGTCTCAGTCTCGCTGTGAGCTGTACGTAGTTCCCGGTTTGAACATATGGGATCAAAGGACGTAGGTTTTGTAAAGAGATACTCACCGCCTGCCTCCACTATCCCCGTCCCTGCTGCTAAGCTTTGATTTTTTCTTGTTCGATTGTGAAATGACGTTTTCTTAGGTGGATGTGTCGACTGGATTTTTAATTCACATGAAATATCGCGATCATTAATTCATAACGCGAGTACTATAAAAATTACAATTTATTAAGTTATGTGTAAAAAATTTTATTTTTGATATTGATAATATTATTTGACGTACAATAATTTTTTTATTGAATAAACAGAATCAATCAATTTAAACACACAAAGTGAGAACATGCTATTTTCACATACAATAATTATGTTTATTATTTATTATATTTAATATATTCATAAGACAAACACAAACATTAGTAGTAGAGAAATTATTAATTATTCGTATTTAAATTTATTTATTATTTATGTTTTTTAAAAAGAGAAGTATAATTGAGATTGATTCATTAAGTCACCAGAAAAATATGTTATGAAGATTTATTAGAAGTTCTTGTGCACGTTTACTTCAAATTTTAATATATTATGATTTACATATTAACAGCCAAACAAGGGGTTTTTTCATACATGAAAACTGGAGAGTTATCCGAGGGATTTATATGGAAAATTTGCATTTAAATTTCAGCCTTCAAAAAGCACTATGAAATGAACTAGTACAATTTCAAATGTGCTTATCTAATTCATTTACTTTATTCCTTTACATGCCTCTTTAATTAGTCACTTTTTAAAAACAAAAAAAAAAAATGAGTGAGAGAATTGTTTAGCTGGTGAAGGGTTGAAATTAAAAGATTTCAAATTTAATATTTATTATATGAATATCCCTCCCTTCCATTTTTTTTTTTAAAATCATATTTGTGCATGCGATGTCTTGCCTTAAGCTCATCAAATTCCGTTTCTTAATTAGGGAATTTCATTAAGAATTTGATCAATTCGTTATGTAATTGTTAAAAAAGTTTATAAATCGATCTATTTTTTTCTAAATAAAAATAATTATATTACTTTAATAAATTATTGTCCGATTACAATTATAATTAATATAATAACAGCTATCGTTGTGTTATATTTTAGTGTATAAAGGTACAACATCAAGTTGAGAAATGATGATTGATGCAGCTGAGGTGATTAGACATTGTTTACTTACATGGTAATGTATAAAAATTTCAACAAATACCTATAAAAGTCAAAAGTAATCATGAATTAGAACCGATTCTATTCCTTGTTTTCTTTGTCAAAACTTAATCAAAGTTTATTTTATCTAATTAATCGTGTTAGGGAAGATGCGACCCTTTTTATCAATCGAAAAATTCCTTTGTTCCTTGCTGTCTGCATGATGCACTTTGATAAAGCTTCAAGAATAAACCTAGCAGAAAATAATAATTCATTTTTTACAAAAACACAATGGTTTTATACTAGTAAAAAATTAAGGATAAGATTTTAAATAAAAAAAGAATCAAAATTTTGAGTTAGAGAAGTAAAGTATATGAAAAAAATAATAATCGAATCAGAATATTTGATTATCAAGAGTGTATATATATATATATATAAAAGGAAAAAAGTAAATATATGCAAGAAACACAAGTATGATGTATCATCCGTTTAGTTGAGCAGCAGAAGCAGCCAGAAGATAATTAATTCCATTACCAACCCAATAAGTAATATAGATTATAGAGGGCTAGCAAAGTAGGATTATGTATATCATGGATGCCTCCCACCACCACCAGAAACCACCGCAGCGGGCGCCTCTGCCACAATTTTTATTCGGTTGAGTTCCCTTTAACGGCCAAAACAGACAAATTAGAAAACATAAACCAATTGGTGAAGACGAGAGGAAAATCTATATATAGTGGCAATAATGGAACCAAAAACTGAAAATGCCCCACCATTCAAGTGGGTAATGGAACCATGTGCGATCATATGGTGGTTGGCCCTTTCTTGGCCCACAAAACTCTCTTTTCACCTCCAAAACCCAAATCTTGAAAATGAAAGATGAAACAGAATAGAATGATAAATTCATTTTAAGTTTCAATTATTATAGATAAAATGTTGCAGAATAAAGATTGATTCCCCAAAGCCTCCAGCTACTCACCGCCCATTCTCAATCTCCTCCTCTCTTCCCCCTTTCTCTTCTTCTTTCTTTTCTTTTCTTTATTTTTCATTCCCTTCACACGTTCTATTCCTCTCTCTCCTCCTCCTCCTCCTTTGCCTCCTCTCTCTCTCTCTCTCTCACTCATGGACATTTGTTATAAGTAGATATTGTGTCAGAAGTCAGAAGTGAATTTTCCTTTTGTCCTTCTGAGCAAAGAGGCCCCCTTTGTGTCAGAAGAAAATCTTTATCTGTTTGAACGAGGAGGGCAGTTTCTCTATCAATCTATCAATAAAAGGCTAGCTCTTCAAAGTTCATTCTTCATATTTTTGTAGAATTAGCTTAGCTAGCCATCAAAGCACACGTGCAACGATCCAAATTCCAAAAACCCTAATTCTTTTTCTTCTTCTTTTTTTTTTTGCAGTAGTTCTTGTGCCTTCTCGTCTTCCATTACCATGCCCTCCATGATCGCTCATCACTTCCCCTTGAGTCACAGGTCGATCAAGATTAGGTTTGCCCATCGGTTTGTTCGAGCTCTGAAGAAACTCAACAAGCCCAGAACCACCACCACTACCAACTCCAGCACAAAATCTATCAGAGAGACAACAAAGCGATATCACATGGTCAAGACTGCTGCCTATGCTTCAATGGCTTCAGCAGTAGGATCAAAGAGAGCATGGAGCCGTGCGTTGCTTTGGAAGATTAGGAATCGAGGACTGATCATCAGCCGTACTGCTGTCATGAAACGAAACAAAGCTCGCAGCCCATTGTTAAAGAAAACAAGCAGCCACCAAGAAAACCCTAGCAAAGCCAAACAACTTCAAAAGCTCGTCCCTGGAGGTGAAGTAATGGACTTTTGCAGCTTGTTGGATGAAACTGCACATTACATAAAGTGCCTCACCTCCCAGGTACAGATCATGAGAAGTATTGTTGATCTTTATTCCGCATGAGCTGAGCTATAATATTCTGATATGATGGATATCCGATAGTATTGATCATTCTGATGAACATGTGCCCCCGAGTAAGTATGAGGCAAAGGAGATGGAGATGGTTATTGAAGCAGTCGAGTAAATTTGCAGTAGCCCTTTTTCGAATAATAATGTATGTAACCATGACGTGTATGATAAGGTGATGAAATCGTATTCCCTTGTACAAAAATCAGAACCATAACTCTCCGCTTTTGGTCACTATTTCTCTCTCTCTCTCACGTTTCTGTTTGATAATTATGTATCTTCACTTTTGTCCTGGTGATGCAGGTCGAGACTTGGAAGTAGTATCAGCAAGGTGAAAACCTGTTAATCTTTATTAGTTAGTGACCTATAATTAAGTCTTCTGTCCTAAATGGCTACAAAAGCAAAAAGAAAAGAAAATTGGCCATTTCCAAAAAGTCAAGGATCAAAGAAAACTTTACAAGCCCTAGCTAGCAAGCTCTTTCATTTTAATTTAAGCCTGCCTAGATTAATCTTGATTTTTCCTATTTAATTTTCTATTAATTTGGGAATTTTTAACGGATAATACTCTTGTGCACGTATTTTTTCTCAATCAACATCATTTCACAACTTTGTTTTCTTTATGGAGCTGCTTTCAGTTTGAAAGAGCATTAGTAGTCCTCAGTCCTCACTTATATGACATATTTTGCCATATATAAATGTAATTAAATTATGTGATCTTCAATATTTGTGGATAAATATATATGATAAACGCGTATAAAAAACATGGCCTGCAAAGAATCTTTCATTTAGCTGGCCGGCTTTAGATATTTTTTTTTGTTTTCTATAGAATCTTCTTTGCCTTTTTTTCCTTCCCTAAGCAGAATTTTCTATTTTTTGCGATATATAGTCAGAAGCCACAGATCAGTTTAACTTATAAATTTCTGATATATTATATATAGCTGACTGGTGTCATTTCTGAGTTGCTTTCCTGACAGTCTAGAATAAACCAAACAGCACTTAGAAAACTCCAGCCGGCTCCAGGAATAGAAAGAAGTGTTGTAAGAGTGAAGTAAGTTGCAGCAGAAGTACTAGGGTTTCCAAAGAAGACGGAAACTCTTTGTACTTTACTGCTCCTTCTTCTTTGTTGGTAAAAATCAGTAACGTGTAAAACAGTTTTTGACTTTGGTTTCATTTGAAGGAAGTTTTCCCCTCAATAGTGAGCGAAAAACCAGGTTTTTAGGTTTGCTATATATGATGTGAAGCTTAGCCACTGTCTGCATGCCTTTTTTTTTTTTTGGATTTTGGAAGCCTCAATATACTACCCCTCGGTTTCAAAATATTTATTCATAAAACCTTTTGCACACAGATTAAGGGTGTTGAAAACAATACAATAATTTAGATAAAGTTCTTATTCTACCCATATTAAAAACATTATAGCTATTGATTAGTAAAAATTCCCAAGAAAAAAGAAGAAAGAAGAGTTTTGGAAAGTTGTGTAGTTGACTTGGAATAAATAGGGGTACAATAGGAAAAAACTAATCATTAGTCGTAGAAATATGTACATAAACAAGTATTTTGAAACAAAATAAAAAAGTTTCATGAACAAGTATTTTGAAATGGATGGAATATTAACTTATGTAGTTTCAAGGGAATTAGAAGACATTTTGGCCAAAATTACTCTCTCTCTTTTCTTTTTAAATGGAGAAAAAACTATTATTACCTTTTTTAAAAAGTATTAAAATCATTATTATTTTTTAGTTTTTTTCCTTTTGATTTTCTCTTATTTTTGCATTACAATAAAACTTGGATATATATATATATATACTGCTATCACATTTGAAAAAGAAAAAGAAGAGAGAGAGAAAAAAAGAAGAAGAAGAAGAAGAAGAATATTTGTTTCTTGATAGACTAATGTACAAAGAATAACCCCCTTTTGAGGTTCAAGAATTTTGATATCTTTTATTACCTGAATTTGTATCATAAGAAGGGACTGGAAATAAAACTCATTGATAGAATGGAGAACTACTCGAGCCAAAGGTTTGTGATATTTCTCCCCTCATTCTGTATTAATGCATATGTGAGGTTTAAAATCTCAAGAAAAAAAAAAAAAAAAAGCTTTAAGAGTGATTAATCTAACTTTCAAATAAAGTAGCGTAATAACTAAATCATTGCATATTAAATTGTAATTTAGAAAAAAATCAAACCATCCTTTAATTGGTGCCAATTTTCCATGTATATATATATATACACACACACATAAGGGGTTGGGAATGTGAATCAAACGATCCTAACATTTGTACTATAATCTATGGGTCCATTTCAGCTTCCTACCTAAGGAATCAATTTTCAATGTCCCAGGTTTGTTTATAAATTTTTAAGGTTTTCTTTTTTTTTTTTTCTGGGTGAAGGTTTTAAGGCTTAAAATTGAGTATGTGTATGTGAAATTGAAAAGGAGTGCATAGAGAGGGTGGGGTTTAAAAGAATAAGTGCTTTGTTCAATACATAGCCAAAACAATTATAAATCTTACTCTTTTTATTCTACAAAGATAGACTTAAATTTACTTTTGTTTTTTCCAAATTATAGGGACCTATTTCCTTCTTAAAAGAATCATTAACTTTTCAATTTCTTATTATGTCCTTAATTTATTTATCAATCAAATTCAATGGGAAATTTAATTCTATGGAATTCACTCATGAATTGAATTCAATATGAAAAATTGAAAATCAAATTTATATAGCACAGTCAAGTTCACAATAACTTCTTGTATATTCTAAGTTAAAAAAAATAAAGAATTATTAATTTTAAGAATAATTTAATAACACTAATTAACCATCCAGTTTTAATGGAGAAGTATAAGGCATCAAATATTAACAGCGAAGTATATGAAGAAAATACTAAAAAAAAAATTATTGCAATTAACTAGAAGCAGATTTTGTCTATCTTTGTAGAACACAATTATTGTTTGTTTATTTTAATTTATAAATGTGTTTGTTTAATTATTTTTGAAGTTCATCAATTGATAAGTGACGCTGCATGAATTTCGTGACAAATAAAAGCATAGAATTCTTTATTTGACAGAGGAAGTATAAACAACCAATTTTTATAAATACATTAATGTCAAATGGGGACTGGTATATGCTTCATTTAGGCAAAGAAAAAAAATAGAAAAATAGATAGGTACCATGAATCAATTTCGATCAATTTGGGACCATTTTCTCCATATGTAGAGATGCAAGTACATTCTTTTGTTCTTGTACTTTTTGATAGCTACCACACTTCTTCAGCCATGGGCCTTTTGAGTATCGAAAATGCCAAATTTTCTTATGAACCTCAGAATTTTCCATGTTGTAATGATCTTTTCTTCCATTTCTGTTCTATATTTTCCCAACTCAATGTGAGGGAGAAGGGCGCATTGAATTTGTTAAATGATAACGAATCCAACTCAAAGTAGTGCCGGTTAGTCCTATACGGAATGTTATTTTCTTGCTTCTTATATAGACCATAATGAATCACTATCTCGGAAGTCCAAGGCATCATATAATAGAATGAAAGGATTCAGGAGGGGGAAGAGGGTGAGTAGTGAGTAGGCTGTGGTGCAACTCGATCAGTTCTTGTTTTCAATTGCGTTTATATTCTCATTTATATTGACATTCTCTATACATGTTAGTGAAATTGTGGCTCTTGCTAGACAAGAGACCGGAAACTGCACTGTACAATTAACATCTCCTTTGATCTTCTTATCTGTACCACTACATTATCATCTATTATGGGGGAATTTCATCTAGTCTTGCATTGCTCATAGAGTTACCATGCTGCGGCTGTAATAATACAAAGGTGGATGACCAACCAGCCTGTGGACAGTCCCCAAAGCAAGTTGCCTTGACAAAATTGAACATTTCTGGAACAACAGTGCTTGGTGTCAATGCCTCATTCCCACAAGAAACCGCTCTTGTGAAGCCTTACAGTTGAACCAGCTTGTCGAATCAGAAGGGATGGTAGGCCTCTGATTCTGTATCCACTGCCCCAGAAAGAAGCTAGACAGAGGCCCATGATGGCCATGGCAACTACTGAGCAAGCAGGGGGGACTGCTTGAGTACTACCAAGGAATTGAGTTGCAAGAAGGCCAGCCAGCGTTGAACTCTGCATTCCTGTGCACAATGAAACTGTCCGGCTGACTTCTTCTTCGAACCTGTAAGAACAGCAGACTATTATAAGATGATTTTACGGAGCAGGTTCACCATCTAGCAACTCCAATTAAGGAAGTCCTTTGACTTAAATATAAGCAGCAAACAATGTGAGGCCAACTGAACCTTGCTGGCTTTGAACATTAACACAGGGCAAACTTTTGCTAATGCGTATATGGTTCTCAAACTACCTTAGAACAGAATTTCAGAATCAGAAATAGATACATCAGACTTAATCAGGCTCCAAATGGAAGATGACTATGCCGCAGGTCAACTACCAACAAATTAGGATCATTACTTGATTTGCCTTTTAATGCATCATATCCTATTGCTTGCACATACAGCAACCGATATAGGAAAAAGCTTGACAATTGTAAATTAGCTACTATGTACATTTAGTGTAGAATCTAGCTCAATATAAATCTGGTGGTAATAAAAATAAATCTTAGAAACATACAAGGAAAGAGAAAAGTGATAAGCATGTTTAATGCTGTCCCTTTGTCACTAATTGTCAAGACTACGGGGGAGAGAATGAGAGTACCTTAGAATCGGAATTCTGGTTATCCAGTAGCCCAAGGTAAATGCAACTGCATGAAATGTCAATACGGGACTGATCAATCTCAAACCCTCTGAGGATAGTATTTGGGTCCGATTAATTGCGAGAGGACTCCCAATACACAATGAAGTGCACATCATTGCAACAAAGGGCATAACAGGTTGAATCAGAGACACAATTGGTTTTGCATAAGTGTTGAGTACTAGGCCAAGTGTTACTGGGGCCAAAACAACCTGGAAGTAGAAAATGGCAAAAAAAACGTGTATGTATTTAGTCTGCCAAGAATTAGCAAAAAAAAAAAATTAGTCTGCCAAGAACTATATGAATTCTGTGAACTGACAAGCTCAGTTACTACTGCCAAAAACACGATTTAGGTGCATGTTTCATGAGGAAACTCAAACCTGCAGAATTGACTTTGACATTGCAATTGCATCTACTGGAACAACAGAACCAATGAGAAGGCCTGTAAGCAGAGGAGTGACAAGAACTGAAGCTATGGTTGATGAGCTTGTCAAAAGAATGCTCAAAGCCACATCGCCTTTGCTCAAGAAGCTGGCATAACTTGACAACTGAGCCCCAGCTACACAAGCCATGAGAACAAAACCGGCATAGAACATTTGAGACATCCCAAATGCTCGTGCTATCAACACACCTAGTACTGGTTTGAGGACATACTGTGCAGTAAATCCAACAGATAGAGGCACGGGCCTGCAGTATCCAAAATTGACGTTTAAAAAGCTCATTATATGTCACCTGTTACTAACCACCAAGTGCAAGGAGATAAGTATTGATAAGCTATTAAAAAGTTTCTAACCTTTTAAATGCAAGGGCAAAGTCATCAATGGAGAGTCTGATTCCAATGGATAGCATGATCCCTCCAAGTGCAGGAGCATATAATTCCTGTGACACCCTGCAGGTTCCTCTATCACATTCAGAAACCAAAAGATTTGCATAAACTTAAGTAGTTGCCGAGAAACCTTAGTATGCTTGCCCCTATCTGGGGTTGGTATACATGTGATGTCCAAACAAAAGAACAATGAAAAACAGTATACAGGTCCACTTTTTTATACCAAATATTAATATTAATAATAATATAAACAGGTCCACCTTTGCCTCAATCTATACGCACGTTAAAGAATCAAACTATGCAAATAAAATAGTGAAGGACCCAGAATCTAATTCCTATTAACTACCCTTTAATTATTGGAAGTATAAAATACAGACTACTGAAGTCCACCAAAACTACTAGAGTTCTCCAGATATTAACATGACGGAAAAATTTAGTAAACTAGAAATGCTACGTTTTTATTTGGCCATAACGGAATAAATAAATTGAAATAACTAAAATGAAGTCAATTCAATAATGAGAAGCAAAGGGGTTGATAAAAATTCCCACCAAGTGAAAGTAGAAGGCTGAGAAAGAGCAGAGATTGCCGTGAGAGCCACGACAAAGGGAAGCATTGCAGATAACACTTGCGAAGAATCCGTCTTTTTCTCAGCTTCCACCACACTCTCATCAGGGCTTGCACCAAAAGACAACAGCGAAAAGTTTCCTTCTCTTCTGTGCCACCCAACTTTTCCAATGAGCGGCGATGACGTCGTCGAACATGCAACGGCAAATTGAGAACCAATTCCATTAGAACCCTTCAATAGTGGAAAGAAACGAAAGCTCTTCTTCAAAGAAAAGGAAACGGAATTGGGATTGGAAGTGAAATTGCTGGAGAAAACAAGAACTGGCTTGGGAGTGTTTGAATGGTGGGGTGCCGAAGGCGGACCAAGGAACAAGAATGGAACTGTAGACATTTCTAATGGGCTTAGAAGGAAGAGAAAGTTAAGCTCCGATGACAGCTCAGTCTTTCTCGCCGGACGATTTGGGTTCTTTCCGGCGAGGGAGCAAATAAAGTAGAGGAGCAGAGCGTAGGAGAGGTGATGATGAGAAGAATTGAGAAAGATATATAATATTTAGTTCTTTTTTATAATAGTACTATTAAAATTACGATGATGAGAGACGAGAGACGGTGGCGTTGTACAGGTGTACGGTTTCGATGTTTTGAAGATAAGGGTGTACGGTCTAAAGGTAAGGAGTAGGTTAAAGTATTGTGTACGATAAACACGTGAATATTCTTCAATCCTCTCGGTGCAAAATTTGCATAGGGTCGTCCTTGACTATTTAATTCATTTTAATTTGATACTATGATCTTTCTTTCAATTTTCTTCTATGCTCTTTATTTTTCATTTTTGGTGAAATTCGGCACAAAATTAATAGGTCAAAAAATTCAAGTAGCACATGAACTATCTGAAATTTTAAATTTTACACATAAATTAAAAAAATTTAAGTAGCATTCATACTATTAAAATATCTTAGTCTTATACTTCTGTCAAGTTTGACCGTTTAATCACATTTTTTGTCGATCATATGATTATCATGTGTGGACATTTTTATCCTTACATATTATGAAAAAAATTCAAATAACACATGAACTATATAAAATTTCAAATTTTGCATTTAAACTAAAAAGTTCAAAAGTAACACTCATACTGTTAAAATGTCTCGGTTTGGCACTTCTATTAAAATGTATGAATATAAGATCGGGACATTTTAATAATATGAGTACTATTTATAAAAAATTTTTAATTTATGTATAAAATTTAAAATTTCAGATAATTCACGTACTCTAATTTTTTTACCCCTTCTCATTAAGGATAAGTATTGGAAGTAAGGGATGGCACCCTCGTAACAAATCAATTTTGGAAAGCTTTCTCGATCGTTATAAAAGTTTGACTTTTTATTTTTTTTAAACATCTAAGAGATATAAATTGTATAGAAAATGACAAATTAAAAAGGTTATTTATTTTAATTTCCTATGCGACACTACTATTCCTAAACTAGTATTAAATTATTTCTCAAAAAAATTATTTATTTTTAAAATTTCACGTACTATAATTAAAATTAGGTCAAAACCATACCTTGATCGAATTGTTCCACACTGTTTAAATAGAAGAATTTAAACTAATTTATATTAAATTTCATCTAATTAGTAGGTCATCACTCACTATAGGTGATTAGCAATTTAAAATGCTAAATTTGACTCTCCTCGCATTAGAGAAAGTCGTCTATCCTATATAGATGGCTAAACTTTTTGAATATTTCTCCCACAATTTTTTTGTATATTAATTAGATCTTGAAAAATAATTTATTTTTACATTTGGCTCTTTTATACATAAAAATAAAAAGAGTAAAAAATTTAAATAATACCTGAATTATGTACAATTCTAAATTTTGACCTAAATTAAAAAAAATCTAAAAGTAGCACTCATATTATTAAAATATCCCTATTTTACACTTCTATTAAAATATATAAGTATAAAATCGGGATATTTTAATAATATAAATACTATTTTTAGACTTTTTTAATTTAAGTGCAAATTTTAAAATTTCATATAGTTTAAGTGCTACTTAGATTTTTTGCCCAAACTAATATTACTTCAAATTCAATAAGAGGTGTATAGTCTGAAATATGCAAATCCTTCATAACACATAAACGCAAACATAAAATATAATTTAACACTTTCATACATTATAAAATAAAATATTATATTATTACATATATCATTAATTCCTTCTTTGACTGATTATCTTTCTCTATAGATATTGCGTTTTTGGACAAGAGATTTGCAATTAACAATAAGGAATTTAAATAGATGTTCATTAGGTGACTCATAAATTGTAGAGATAATATTTTTTGTATTTGTTTCCATTTTAATTTATCTTATTTCTAGATAACAATCTTTTAAAGCCCTGGTAGTTATTTGTCAAAAAAAATGCCAAAAATAAAATAACATATTTTTAAAAACATATAAATTAAAAAATTTAAATTATGCTTGTATAGCAAATATATACCGTATAAGTTATTTATGTTAATTAATGAATAATTATGACATAATTGGAAAGAATACAGTGCCTCAGAAAAAAAAAATTGCAATAATTTGTGAGGGATGCTTTGATTATTTTTAGTAGAATTAAATCCAACAATAAGAATAAATAGAGATTCTAAAGTTAACTCAGACAAATACTTTTTCTTCAACGTGGAGGCCTAATTAAACAAAGAGGAAAACAGAGTAGGAAGCGATGCAATTAAACAAGATATAAATGGCCAAAACGCAATATTTCAACTATTCAGCACCCCAAAAAAAAAAAAAAGGACTTTAACTGAATGCCCAGTAACGGCAAGAAGAAGCTCACAACAGAACAAATTTGTCAGAACTAAAGAGAAAATTTCCAAACCACAATTATTTATCAATCGTTTTGTACCTAATTGAAAGCCGTTAAGAATCAATTTGACCCTTTTGCATGCCCACAAGATAATGCTTGACCAGGATCTACGGCTTGGGTTGTGCGATAAACAGATAAGATAAGAATAAATATATTAATTTTTTTTAAAAAAATAAAATATATTATTCTTTTTCTTTTTTTTCTTTTCTTTGTAAATCAGAACAAGTCTAAAGGTAAATTTTGAAAGATTTTTTATAAGATTTAATTTTATTAAAAAATATCAAAAATTTTCAAAAAATTTGGGAGGAAAGTGGTCTAACTCCGTCAATGCAGGTGGCAACTCTGGCTCTTGACTCTTGAACCAATGTATCACAAGTGTTAAACATGCATATAACAATGCCTACACAACACCTCTCGCTTATAGTACTTAGTTTGCCAAGAAAAGATGAAGTAAAGGGGGTTGGAGGGAGGACGGTTACTTTTGTTATTTTAAATTCATTTGATTGAGAATGAAAGAAAATAAATGATTAATATACTTTAGCCCTTTTAATTTTGAAGGAATTGTTCATTTAATGTTTCCTTCCTCTTTAATTTATTTACTTCTATAGATAAGGGAGAAATCTGCGGCCGTTACCTTTTTAGGTACTCACTCAATGAAATTTGTTTCATGGTACTAGTCGATAAAGAACTACGAATATATAAATCAATGTTTAATCGAAATAGCTAATAAATATCTCGTGAGATTCAAACTTATGAATTTTTAGTCGTCACAAACTCGTGATCTTTTAATCGTCACACTCTTTATCTGACTAACTCAACTACCCCTTTTGAGACAAATAAATATATTTTACTTTCATCTTATTTAGTTGGGTTAAAAGATATATATATACTTTAACTATTGAAATGTGAGAAATAAGTGACTAATTTGTCTTCTATGTTCATTTACATCTCAACACTTCTAAAATTGAAGGAGAAGAATTGTTAATGTGGAGGGCGGAGGGGAAGTTCCTCCTCTCAATTTGCCTCCACCCATGAGTTACCACTAATAAGTATAAGATTTTTATATTTACCTCTATATTTATTTTTCTTCCTTAAATACCTCCTTCTTCCACTAGAATCAAACATAACGTAAATAGTAAAAAAGAATTTTTACAGAAAAAATTTTGAGGGAGTGAAATTAAAATATACAAAGGACTATTTCCCTTCAAGAATTATGAATATGGTGCCTGCTTGTAGGTGCCTCTCATGCATCTTGAGTTCAATATTTACTAGTCCACATTTAATCCTCCTCTTCATAAGATTGCAAAATTTCTTTTAAAATAATTAATTCAATTGGTGAATTGAACTCAAAACACGAATTTGAATTGAGCTGACTCGAACTATATTTCAGTAACAATCAAGTTCAAACTCAAATAGTTGATGCTTAGTTTGTTTGAACTTTATTATACCTCCAATCTTTATCAAATATATTGATTTCGAAAACAAAATCAGGAACTTGAGTTTGAAGAGATTAGTCATAACTTGAGAAACTTCATCAGTTTGCTGCACCATCAGATACATGTGGGATCGATTCATCAAATGTTAACATATTTGTAAAAGACTACAGATGCCAAAGTGAGGAGACTATATCAGGCAACTTCTAACCCTCCTTCATTCTCCACAAAGCATCACAGGCCAAGCTGTGAATCTTCTGGAAAATCTAGAAAAAGATGTTTCTCAGAAATCCAATGAGAATCATGGACTATGGTCTACCATACTCTAATTAGCCATGTGCTGTGTTGCATAGATTGGTCTTTCAATTCTAAATGCCTGAAGGAAATGACGCTATTGGATAGTGCAAAAGGCATCAATTCAAGTGGTGAAAACTTTTTTGGCCAACTGGAATAGATTCAGAATCTATTCCATCTGGTTTTCTTTTAATTTGTCAATTCAGAGGTCAGTCAAATTATTGTGTGACATTCTTGCGGACTTCACTTGCAAGTCTCTATCACGGCACGCGGTCGAGCATAATTATTGAATATCCCGTTCGTTCTGGGATATTTCAAGCTTTTGGATTCTCTGATTTTTTAAGCTGTTGCTGCTTTATCCACATATTTAAAATAATAATTTAAAATTTGAATATTTAATTTGTAATTTATGAGATTATATTATCCAACATAGTACAAAAGAGGGTGGAATACGATGATTTTAAGAATGTCTAAAGGTCTATTCGTAATAGATTCCTGGCATCGAGATGGAGTCAAATAGTAGCAGCAGCAAATTTCAATAACTAACTTTGCCTAAAATCCATGGGCAGAGTTTTGTAGTACAATTCAAGAGACTCTGATAGATTCAATTTGTTTTATTAATATACAAATCCCACTTGCTACAGTTCTTGCCTTTTTGTTTTTTTGCTCTCTGGATTCTGATGGCTCGCTTTGTTTAAGCCAAACTAAAAGAATAAAGAAAGAAAAAAAACCAAGCAAAGCGATATCATTCACTTACAGATGATATTTCAGCTACCGTTTGGGCCAAAATTCATAACAATCCCACACATAAAAGGCAAAATAAATTGACCAACTGGAGTCACAGAAACACTACTAGTTGTTTCTAGATGGCTTTCTTGGTGTGGTTTATAAAATATCCGCAAGAAAAGTGTTTTGTTGAGTATTTATTCTATATCAACTTTTTTTTTCAATAAAAATGGTTTGCCTATTCATGTTCATCCTTTCAATACAAGTATAAAGTCTCGAAACCCCCTCGGGCCATAGCTCATGTTCATCCTTTCAATACAAGTACAAAGTCCTGAACCCTCGAGCCACAATTTAACTATGTTATCCTTTCAGTACAAGTATAAAGTCTCTACAATTTAATTAATCGTAACATTCCCAATACTTATGCTGTGAGCTAGTAATTATGAGATCAAATTCTTACTTAATTGTTCTGACAATTGAAACTGAATCAAAACTGATTAGTTAAAATATATCTTCAGTCGATAAATTCACTCGCATAAGAGCATTATATTAAGGATAAAGTTTGAAAATGAAAAAAAATAAATTACCAATTTATTTCACTTTTTAGTTTGGAAAGATCGATAATTCTTTTTGTCCATTTCCCTTTAAAGTGTTCGTTGGGCAGTATAAACATACGCCGATTCTGTCAAAAAGGAACCAAAAGTTGCTCTTTGGTCACTGTGATATTCAGCTACTGGCAGACTTCAAGATTCATAGTGATCCATTTGCTTACTCCACATGTTGGGATGCCACCTCTCCACCATTTGACATCATACAGAATAACTAAAACATAACATAACATCACTAGTTTGATTTTCTACATGTCTAGGAGGCTTTACCAATTCTGATTAAGCAATCAAAAGTGCAAAAGTTCAAATCATATCTCAACTGCTTCCAATTTTTATCTTTCTCAAGGTCAAAACTTGCCAAATAAATGGTTTCCCCCCCCTAATTGAAAAGAGAAAGGCTGTAGGCAAGGCAAGAGATACCACAAACTACAGTACATAGATATTTTAAACTAGGTATGATGTCCTGGACCCAAAACTCACCAGAGACAAACCACTGGCAAAAACCAGATTAAATCCAAAATGGATAGCAGGAGGAGAAAAACGGAGAAAGGAGAGAGAGGAAAAGAAAAAAAAAAAAAAAGAGGAGGATCTGGCTCTGAGCTAAGCAGATTGTCTGTGGACTTGAACCACAACCAAACAGGCAACAGCTGGTTTGGAAGTTAGCATCATGCTAAAGAATGCGAGGTATTAAACCAAATCTACCCTCTAAATTTCTTTCTTATCCTAGGAGAAGCTTAACCATTCAGGACAGACTTTCTTTGGTCCAACTTATAGTGGTAGAAGATGATATGTTGGTTACCGAATTTGTGCATCTAACTAGACACAATATGGCTTCCACTTCAAATGTACCCCTGTCAAAGAGACACATGTTAGTGAACAAACCAAAGTTGAGTTCGATAGAATGACAGTGCTCTGCCTAGTACAGAACTCGTTGAACAAGATAGAAAGACAGTGCACTAAAGCCTCATCACTATTAATTCTGCACATGGCTCTTGAAGAAATGTCAAACAAGGCTACCTAGCGTCTTTGCATGGATATTGAACAGAAATCAAAGAAGGCTAGCTAAAAATGAATGCTTTTCCATGAAGACCTATTCAGCAGTGGCAGACAATGGTATGAAAGAAGGGAAGGAGGGTAGGTCAGTCTGAGTTAAGACTTTTGGTAGCATGGCAATGACTGTAGTTATGGGCAATAACCTCCATTTTCTACAAAAAAAGAACATTTTCAAAAAAACATGGAGTTAGACACCCCCATACATCTCCTCCATCTGCATTGCAATGTAATGTGAAAGATTTCAGATTCCAGTTAAGGAAACAGCAGCTGAAAGTCATTGGCAACAAATTGCATTCTCAAAGAGAAACTATGTATGAAACACTAGAGAACTCAGAAACGGAGAGGGGGGGGGGGGGAAATTTTTTTTTTTTTTGGAGACATACTCTACAATGCATATGGATGCTAGCAAATGCTATATGTACTAAACACAATTTACTTAGCCCTGCAAAATTGGTTATACAAAATTTGCATATTCCAAAAATAGTAGGAAAAAAAATCTAACTATATTCAGTTAAATATGAAGACAGAGAAAACTGTGTAGATTGAAAATTGTGACATAAATCATTCTCTTCTTGGATAAGTGCTGACTTGATTTCTAATATATATCTGCAAATTGTTTCCTTCTTCAAGGTTAATCAACAATGACAGGAAAAATTTTGCACAAAGCAAGATATGAAAGTAGTGAAATGGAAAATGTATGGAAGAAAGCATAAGCACTGCAAGTTGAAGAGTGAAAGCAATATAATTCTTATTTCTTTCATGCAACATGTATGTATATCTCACCACTACAAAAAGAGAATAGAGTAAACCCCACATTTTTATGTTCGTATTCATAATGAATTTAACATAGAAAACAAACCTCTGCAAATCTATCACCAATAATAAATGAAATGCTCCTGTATCTTCATATCCTCCATCTTTGGGCATCATAATAAATAAAGTATCGATGATTGCCGGGCTTTCTCATCCTCATTTCCCAAATAATTGTTGTCGCACAGACAGGAGCTGGCATGACTAGTTTGAAGACTCAGCACTATACATGAAACCGTGAGCAAGCACACCAAAATGAAGCATTTGACTTGCTAAACCAGACTTTTGGCAGACATGTACATACTATGAGTAAAGGAAGACCCATGACTTGATTGAGCTATTGTGCAACTTGTCCAGTCTTGATCTGCAAAATCTACAAAACAGCCCTCGCCATTTGTTCCTGGTGAAGCTGATACCGGAACTCACCCCAGAGAGACTGCTCATAAATACACTTCATTAGAACATATATGAGACATTTGGCATTATCCAGATAATGGGAAATAGTATCGCATTCCATAGATATTTAAGCACATAATGCACAAAACCAAGACATAAGACAACCAACAATAACCCAGCAAGTACAATCCACAAGGTCTCCATATCCGTCAACTTGTTCAAATCCCAAAAGACAAAGCTTGATGTGAAATAAAACTTATATCCAACATTCGAAGCATTTGAACTACAAGTGGCCATGTGCTGTGCTTTTGTTAGTCTAGGGGTACAATTAAACCCTTTAATGAACGTAACAACAATGCGAGAAAAAAACAATAATGAAAACCCAGCTACCTGCAACTTATATGAATTGGTCTTTTGGGCAATGTGGTTCCTATTCCAAACTAAACAGCCAGTTCACCCCTCTAAATTGTACACTTCTGAAAGCCAACATTCAAACAAACTTGAAATAAAATCCAAAAACTACTGAAATAATAACTTTAGTAATCTTCTGTCTCGTTCCGAAATTTACTATTGGCTCTCTCCATCCTCTCAGATGAGCGATTTGGTAAAAGTCCATATTTCTAAGTTAATATAAGCTAAATGCAGGTTTAAACCAAAAACCACGAATAATGAAATGCATAAATTTAGGCATAAAAGAAAAAGATTTGTTCACATTTTTTTCCCACCTCAAAAATCAATATCTGCACTTGAGGTTCAAGGAAATCAGCAAGAATACAACTGTGAATTCAGAAGAATTTGAAACCAGAAAAAGACAAAGGCAAGGCAAATGAAGGAGAGACCTCTGACACAGTCTCCAGTGTGTGCTTCCCATCCTGAATCTGATCCGCAAGCTGAACAGCAGTGCAGTCCCTGGGAGTCTCAAAGGAAGACAAGGAAAACTGCTTAGAAACCACACCGACATCAAAGTAAATCAATCCAGAACTTGGTATATCGACCCTGATTTCCTTGACTGGGAACCACAAGAACAAATCCTGTGCAGAAATTCCAGACAATCCACCGATCTGCCCGTAACTCAAAGTCCCCGAAACATTCATATCATAGTGCAATTCGTTCTCAAACTTGGCATTACAAGCCTGATCCAGGTGCACTTCAAATTTACCAGAGTTGTCCACAGTGAAGTTGCTGACACCCTTTGGAAGTAGACCCATTGGCAAGCCATGCAATTTAAGTACCTCATATATTGAGAATGATTCATACACTGATTCCACTGTCCAAGAACACAACAGAATAGAAAGCACAATAAAAAATTGTGGTAAAGGAAGCATCTTTTTCCCCTGTATTTGGGTTAAAGCATGGACTTTGCTACGAGGGTTTTAGGGAATAAAGATATATACAAAAGTCGAGGAGGAGGGTTTAAGGGTCGCAAAAAGCTGCAAGAACTGGGGAAACTATACAAGGATGGGGGCAGGTGGGGTGGCGGGGATTAGGAGAGGTTTGAAGAGGAGAAGATGGGGGAGAAGAAGTAGTAGGAGACAGTGCTGCCAGCAAGAATACAGAGGGGATTAGGAGAATGATCAATTATTGGTGGCGTGGACTGGGCCCCTATGACCGAATGTTCTAATCTTCTGCGGACGAGATTACGAAGGTTTACAAGTGAACCGGTAGTGTAGTCCACGTGGATGCCACGGAGCCATATGATCAGTGAAGGACTGGACAAGTATCGGCACGTGTTGGGCCCAGGGGGTCGAGGAGTTGATAGGGAGGAGAGGTGTGTACACGCGCACAAAAGGAGAGTGGCAGTCTTAATACGTAGTGCCTATGAAGTGATATGCATGAAAATTGAGCGATAAGTACGAGAGGAGAAGTAGCCGAGGAAGGCAAAGAAATACTCAGAGCTGAGAAGAAAGCCATACAGTTAGTTACCAAAGCGTGTTATGACCAGTTTGGATCCGTTTTAAAAAGTTAATTAGTAACTCAAAATAATTTATAAAAAAAATGCACGTAGAATTTAAAAATATTGTTGTCTTGAAGTGGTGGCAATTGTTGTAGTAGGCATCCAAAGTCGAGTTGTTGTTGCTGGTCTCGACCATCGCCTCCCCCCACCCCCGCCGTACCTCCAAGCAGGTGCTGGAAAAGAGGTATAATAATCCAAGAATCTTAAAACGTATAGCTGGAATTGTCATGTGTTACATAATTGGAGAAAGGGGCATGTGAAGAGGGAGAGGCTGAGGCTGGATTCATCATAACCATGATTTTGTCTTTGTTGTATATTAATAATGCTCCTCCCAAAGGGTTCTTTTTTTTTTTTATGCTCAATGATCAATTACTACTATACATTTTTCCTCTACGGTTTTGGGAAGATGACCCAATTTGGAGCAACAGTTTTTATTTCCCCTTCAAAAATGGATATGAAACAAACATTTCCTCGAGTTATATTAGCCAAAAGCTTCGCAAGAATATTAATGGGATTTTCTCAATTTATGAAATTAAAGGAACCACCCTTGCGAGTGTTTTGTAAGGGTTGAGAGACTCAACAATCAATGTACAAGCCTAACACTCCATATTGTAAGAGGAATTAGAAAGATAATAATCTTTTTGAAAAAAATAATTTTTTATTATTTTAAAAAGTTAAATGCGTTTATGTTCACAAAAATATAGTTTAAACTTGCGTAATTTATTATTATCATCACTTTTTATATAAATTTGAGATATTATACAGTATATCATAGAGACTTTTAACAAAAATATAGTAGTTTATAAAATTAAATCAATAAAAATATTTTTTTTAAAAAAAAGAAAAAGGTGGGAATGACAGAGGCAGATATATCATGCATGCGGCTGCCGCAAGAAGCCAATAAAAGGACTACGAGGGAGGCATAAAATAACATGTTCCAGACTCCCAGCTAATGGTTTCTGTTAATTTTTTGAAAATTCCGTGGGCATATTTATTTTATTTTATTTATTAATTATCTGATACCACGAGGCATAGCAGAGAAGTTGGCAGATGCCAATCAAATGCAATAACGGGCGGCATCTGTTATGCTAAGTAATTGGTCAAATGTAGCCCAACTAACAAAACTATTTGCCGACTCCTATTTTTATCTTTAATTAAATAATATTTTTTGGTAACCTTTTTGCACTAAAAGTCCACGTATAGCCTTTGCATCCACATGCATGGCTTCGATTCGGTCCACCTGGACTTCATAACCTATGACAATTCAGTTAATTATAAAATTTTATTTTATTGAACGATTATAATATATTAATCCACTTCCAATAGATAATACATATAGTTTTCTATTTCTGAAAGCTTAGTGATTAGTATTACTTGTATGATATACAGATTGTGACAATTTATTTTATTAAATAATATAATATATTAATTGACTTAAAATATTTTATTTTGAAATGTTATATGGATTTTGATATTATTAAACTCTTCAAGAAGTCTGCAAATGTGCTGAGTTTTTTATATCACTTTGAGATTTGAATATGAGTAATAATATACTTAATAAATTGTTGAAATGATAAATTATATATATATATATATATATATATATATATATAAACTTTCAATATCACTTAATTGTTAGGTTTCTAGTGTTCTTTTCACGTAATGATGGAGGTTTAATCACCAACATTAGCACGCCAATTTTATGTCCACATCAAGTTGCTTGTGCATGTGTATTCTTGGTTGTGGATTAAAAATATTTTTAAAAATTAGAAATAATTTGAATTAAAATTCTTTTCAAAGGAATTAAGTAATTTTTCTAAGCAAAATTACTATTCTAGTACACTATCAAGTTTAACATTTTTTTTCACTCATTAAGTTTGTACGTAATAGTTAGTGTTGAAAATTTCACAAATGACATTCTTGGTTCAAATATCGAAACGTCAAATCTCATGAATCATATACCTACTTTTAGGCAATAGTTGCGTGTTCTTTTTTCAAAATGTTATTCTCCCGTCCCTATTTATCTGTCACAGTTAATTACTTCATACAATTTAAGAAAAAATAGTTAATATTTTAAATTCATACAACTTTATTTATATATTCTAAAAATACCTTTGGATTTAATGTTCTCCACAACTATTTTCTTCCTTTGTTTACTCAATTCTCTCTCTAAAGTTATTATACTTTCATTTTCAAAACTATTTAATATAAGGGTATAGTAGTAAAATTAACATTAAAAACACTTAAATTTTTTTTAATGTGACAAATAAAAAAAGACACTAAAACATTTCAATTGTGACAGATAAATAGAAACGGAGGAAGTATATACTATTGATTTCGTATTATGATATTTTGCGTACATTTAAATAGTAATTACAGATTCTCTTATTAATATATTTTTTTTAAATACGTCATATACTAGCGGTTTCATATCACGAGATTTTTAGCAGGGACAAAACTGTGAGAGAAAGCGGAGAGTGGCGTCAGCCCACCAAATTTTTTTACCCCAATTTTTACTATTCGTCCCCTCCTCTAAAAAAATTTTCAAAAACTATTACACTATTATATAATTTGTTTTTAATTATAAATTTCTAATTCCGTCTCTAATACATAATACATAAAGTGGTCGTGATGCGATTAAAGTAATTATCTACCGAGAAGAGAATACTTACGAGATGGATGAAACTAAAATCGCTACTCCAAAGATAAAGTCGGGAAATGATTTAAGGCTGCATGATTGTTATGGACAGAAGGGGCAGCATCAAATGCAACAGTGATAGTGATATTTGAGTAGCCGGTGGCCTTAAGCCAAGTTGATTTTAACCGTAATACTCCCTCTGTCTCATAATATAAGTCGTTTGAAACTATTTTTGTTGTCCCAAATTATAAGTCGTTGGGAACTTTTTAATGAGGTTTTAAAACTGGTTTTACATTTTTGTTCTTATTTATTATTCTCTTTCCCTCTCTTTCTCTCTCCTCTCTCCTCTTGTTTCCAATACATTTAAATAGGAGTATTTTAGGAAGAAAAAATATAAAGTCACATTGTTTTCAAGAATCTTAATATGTGTAAAATTAAGTCAAACGACTTATATTATGGGATGGAGGGAATAGCTTTTCATGCAGCCATAATCGCATATTTTCTCGTGCTAAATACTATATTTTACGTGTGAGGGAAAGATGGGGTCATGACAAATTCCATCAATTATGTTTCTCCCTTCCACCAAATTTTAATATTCAATTTTATTTTTAACATAAAATTTTAGAATATTATGTTATATAGGAATGAAACGAAAAATCTTTCAATTAATTATATGAAATGATATATTAAAAAACAATGTTATAATTTTGTAAAAATTTTTATATGACGAAATATAAAATTTTAAAGAATAATTTTAAAATTCTGTTCATTTATCTATAAAAATTTGCAATTAAAAAAAAATTGGGGTGAAGGTCCCGTTAATTCTGTCTATGCTATTATAGATAAGTTATTGCCTTAACCTTTATTACAAAAAGAGGTTAATAACGGTATTTATAGATTAATAGAAGTTGTATTTTTTAAACGAAGGAGTTTAGTTGCGAAAATTTAATAAAACAGAGTATCATCTATCAATTACAAAAAGGTGAAAATTAAAAAAGAAAAAAAATAAAAAACTGATTGTCTTCATTGCATAGTTCTTCGATCTAATGTTAAATTGACCTCTAAGCAAACACATCGAGCTTAATCTCCCAGTCTGAATTTATCCATATAGCAATGGAATTTGGACATCTTAGGAAAAGATGTTCCCCAGTCTTTAATTCTTGTCCACATACGAAGCAATAAGAATGACTCTATCTATTCTGGCTTTGTGGAAACTGGAAAGAGCAGCTGAAAGTATTTTCCATAACAATTGCTTATGGTAGCCATGTAGATTGGATTTTCATAGGTTTCTATAGAGATTCTGTAGTATAGCAAAGTTGCCATTACAATGCTCCTGTTGGTCTAATCGGTAGGCTGTCCTAACCTTAAATCTCTCTTACACGAAGGAAGTCCAAACAGGCACTTCGTATTCCAATGATTATGGAATTTCTAATCTTGAGAATTTCTCTAGCAATATTAGGGGGAAACAAATTCATGACTATATCTGACTTCCAAACACATACAAGGAGCAAAAAAACTCGAGAGTTGCAGGTAAATTATATAAAAATATATATATTAGAAGATAATATTATAGTTTTTTTTAAAAAAAATTGAAATAAAAGATGAAATTAATTTTACTAAAACAAATATAACACCCTCTGGCCAAGCACCTACATCCGAGTTGATGGGATCTTGTACCCACACCAAAGTGTGAGGAGTTCTCAAATTATCAAGAGGTCTAAAATTTTACAGGATAGATATCCAAGGGTCATTCTGTATGTGTAGCTAGCCAAGAGTGTCAGCCTACCTTGTAGCAGAAACCTTTGGTAAATGAATTAACACTGTCCATATTCCTTTCCAAATCTAAGAGCTCTTCTTTGTGTAAGATTGCATATCTTAAATTTTCTTCCCTCTAAGGTATTTGGATCTCATGAGCCTCGCCCACAGTTTTTCTTGGTTTGTAGTAAGCTGCCAAACCAATTTGGTCATGAGTGCCTTCTTTGCATCCTTCAATTGTCTCACACCCAATCCCCTTGCCTATATAGGTGCACATAATAGACTTCCAAGTTTTCAGGTAAATAAGTCTACCTTCTCCTTTAGTGTATCCTTACAAAAAATTTCTCATAAATCCATCTAGTTTAGAACAGATAGAGATAGTCAGAGGGTGTATTAGCATATAATATATAACAGAAAAGCATGCGCCACAGATTTTAGGAGTATCATCCTACCAGCCTGTGAGAGAGGTTTCTAGCTTTCCATTCGTTCAATTTAGATATCATTTTGTCCGCAATTATGATCACATTCCTTCATGTTAAAGAGGATCACAAACTTGCCTTCTACTTGAATTTTCTGTGTTCCTGCTTAAGTGAATCCTTGACTTATCCAAATTAATGCTTTGTCCAGACAATTGGATATGGTTGTAGCTTCTTGAGTATTTTCTCTGCAAAAAAAGAGTTCAATCGTCTGCATACATATGGTGAGAAATAGAGAACTATCACGAAACACCTTAATAAATACTGTGAATTTAGCCACCAGAAACCCATGATTTCCCTTTTGCTTGAGTTGTAGAACACATATATGATATGCTTCTTCTTCTAAAAATAATTTCAAGAATACTTACATTATTATCATGTAGGAGGAAGGAAAATAAACTTATTAGATTGAGACTTGTTTAAGTTTATTACCTGCAACTTATGTCTATTTAGAGCGTACCATATGAGTATACTTTGATACTTTTCTATCATAATAGTCAAGGTTGCTGGAGCATTTTTTTTTATCATATCAAAAAATTTTAAATTCGATCCTTATTGGATGCATGATTATACTTTTTTTTTTCCTTTCCGACCCCCTTTTGTGAAGGGTAGAATAAGAATTTCATTAAAAATAATATCATGCCACAAAATTAAGATTGTGCATATACAATATCTATTTTTTCTTATATTGTCTTCCCAAATTTGTCAAAAATTAAATTTAATTATTATTTACTTTAAAGAAATATGTATATATATATATATATATATATGTGTGCGCGCGTGTTGTAATCTTATATCTTAATTGGCCTTCCTTAAAAAAAAATTATTTGCTCTATTTGGCTGGGTTTTTTTTTCAATTTAAAACTCACTTTAATTTAAAATAATTATTATTTAAATAATTTTTTTAAAAACTATCATATACTCATAATATATCATATTCTCTCTTTAAATCTATTTGGATCCCACATTATAATTATATATTTAATAAATTCTTATTATATTCAATTAAATTTATCTTAAAATAATTAATGTCTAAGTACACTAATCTTGCATCTATTTTTGATAATTTTTCTATTATTGGAACAGATTTTGAAAAGTTAAAGGATTAAAATATGAGGGGATTAAATTGAGATGGAGGTAAATTTACGAGACTATAATTTCAAATTCCCTAAACCGAGAAAGTCAAAAGATGGGGTGCACAAGAAACAAAGCAACGGCTCAATTCTCAAGATGCAGAAGTGAATGGGACCCCGGAACAGGAGGCGCCTGAGACACCTTTTGGCTGTCTCCAGCCACCAGCCCGCACCATTGCTCCTTGCCACCGCACGTACACACAGAGTCTGCAGTGCAAACTAAATCGAGGTAGGAATCCGACAAGATCTCCACAATTCATTCTTCTTCGCTTTCTCCATCTGAATTACTCACAAAAGTAACTAGCTCAGGACAGCTGACAAACTTTGGTGAAGTGAATTCGATAAAATTATTGTTTCTTAAGTGTAAATAACCAATGCCGACCAGTTGTAGGAGTAGCTGTTTCCTTTGCTTCAGTTGGGTTCTTTTCTTGGTAAATGTTGTTTTAGCAGAGGATCCTTATGTGTACTACGACTGGACAGTCTCCTACATTACTGCCGCCCCTCTTGGGGTTAAACAACAGGTTCTTTCTCCGTACTTTCTACGCTATGCATTTTTGCTTTAGATCTCTGTTTGAACTGTGTTCAATTTGGTCCTGTTACTTGTTTCTACTCTGTTTCAAGTGGACGCAATGTTTAGCAAGATTACGTTTTGATCTGTTCCATTAATATGAGGCATATACTTGGGCAAGGAATAGAGAAGTTATTGTTGTCTTACTATTTTGGTCGCGAAAAGAAGTAATGCTCAATTCCGGGAATTGGAGATCAGGAGTATCTTCTTGTGGTTAATTATGTCTGGATTCATCATAATCTGAACCCGATTTCCACCTGAAAGCACTCTTAGTGTTTAATGAATACTGCTAATGCACAAACTCTTCCTACTTGCTTCTGTGGGTAAGTAGGGTCTAACCGTCTAAGGTTCAATGTAGGCATTGCATGGGTCTAGTTTGACCTTAAAGTACACAGCTTTATTGGGGTTGTTTGTTTTTGGATTGCGTAGAAAATGAAATAAATAACTGGGATTTATGTTTCAATTTGGACGTCCTATTTTGATTGTATAGCCATCTAAAGGGTTGAAATTGAAGCTGGTGATAACCTCTGGTTTTACACGGTCTACTTGAATTCAGTAGACTAGGTTATACAAAACAGGAACCTAAATGAAGTAGCTTTTGTGTGCACATGAATACCATTGCACTTTTAGCGGCCTTTTATAAGTTAATTATGGAATTTTCTTCCTTAATTGTCCTGGAATTGGGTAATTTAAATTGATTTTAATTACTTATAGGCAATTACATCGTTTTAGGAGGGACAAGAAGCAAGAAGTCTGTACTGGATTGGGCTGTGGAATAACTTAGTTTTACAGAACATAAATTTTGATATGCACATGCAAGGTTTTTATTGATGTGAACCATAAGATTCACAGGTCTGAACTTTCGGACAAGGAAAGCTAATTGTAGATAATTCTATGTTCTATTTAAGCACCTTGCTGTATTATTTGGCTAAATCTTGTTGGTTCTTTTGATTTTGCTGGCTTGATGTAAACATACACTTTATTATTATTTTTTTTTTGTTTCCTCCTTTTTAGTTTACTAGGATGCATCAAAAGTATGCTTTGGTTTTTTTTTTTTCTCCTCTGTATCAGATTGGCTTTTGATTCCATGCACTTTCACTGTTCGGCATGATCTTTACTTATTCTGTTTAGATGTTACATGGTTTCAAAGCTTGTGTGAGATGTTGCTGGCTGACATCTAATCCTAAAATGCTAGGCAATTGGAGTACAGGGGCAATTTCCAGGTCCAGTTCTGAATGTGACTACTAACTGGAATGTTGTTATCAACGTCAAGAATAACCTCGATGAGCCGTTGCTTCTCACATGGTATACAATGAAATATTAAAAATGTTATTATATGGATATTGTAGTTATGGGAATGCCAAAATAAATGCAGGAATGGCATTCAGCAACGAAAAAATTCTTGGCAAGATGGAGTCACGGGAACAAATTGTCCCATTCCTGTTGGATGGAATTGGACATATCAGTTTCAGGTGAAAGACCAGATTGGGAGTTTCTATTACTTTCCGACCCTAAATTTCCAGAGAGCTGGAGGTGGATATGGAGGAATTGTTGTTAACAACAGAGATGTTATTCCAGTGCCTTTTGGGATGCCAGATGGAGATATCACTCTTTTTATCAGTGACTGGTATATAAAAAGCCATAAGGTTGGTATAAGATCTGTATTTTTTATTGCTTGGTTCTATTTATCTGTACACTCTAGCTTAAGGATTACTGTTTTGCAATTCTGGGGCTACAGGAACTTAGAGAACAAATAGAAAGTGGAGTTGGCCTTGGAGCTCCTGATGGTATCTTATTTAATGGATTAGGTCCTTACCGGCATGATACTGCACTTGTGCCTGATGGTATAGCCTTTCAGATAATAAATGTTGAGCCAGGTAATTATTTATGTTTGTCTTGTTCTTCCTTTGCATTGATTATTCAACATTTCTATAATTCTCTTCCTAGCAAAGATAGCATACACCAATTACAAAAAAGAAACCCATCTCTATGAATGTGGAACCATTTCTTCAGTAGGAACAGCTGACTTATCTTAAAATTTCTTTGTTACTTTTTTGGTACTTTGAACCTTAAATGGAAAATTGCTGTTCTGATCATGATTCTGAAGGCGGGATCCTAATGAAAGTTTTCTTTTGAAAATCCAGTGGTCCCATTTGCTGCCTGTTTCAGCTATTTATTGTGCATTGTGTTTATGATCAATTATTGACTTTGCTACATGTAACAGGCAAAACATACCGTCTACGCGTGCACAACATCGGGATATCTACCAGTTTAAATTTCAGAATTCAATATCACAATTTGCTTCTTGTAGAGACTGAAGGATCATATACAGTACAGCAGAACTATACTAACATGGATATCCATGTCGGTCAGTCATACTCATTCTTGGTCACAATGGACCAAAATGCTAGCAGTGATTATTACATTGTTGCCAGTCCACGTTTTGTTAATTCCTCTTCTTGGACTAAGGCCAATGGAGTTGCTATCCTGCACTACTCGAATTCGCTGGGGCCTGCTTCAGGTCCTCTTCCAGACCCCCCTAATGAATATGACACATTTTTCTCAATGAATCAAGCAAGATCGATAAGGTTGTAGTTGAACAAGAAACTGTGGTCATTTTAGGGGGTAATATTAGAAATCTGTCTGATATTGTGGTCTTGTTGAAATTTGTGGGAGCATAATATGCTTTTGACTACAAGCAATAAGCTGCCAAGCATTTTGAAACAAAGATGTGTCCACCACTAACCCAGCATGCTTTTTCAGTGCTCTTGTTACTAAGACATATGTGATATCTTAAAATGCTATAAAGAGCTAGTATCAAAGGCATATAATGCTTTACCATAGCATCAGAGTATGGTCTCTAATATTACCCCCTTCTCTTTCGAGCATTTTTTCTGTTTATATTCTTTAGGTCATAGAATCTTTTGGAACTTTTAACTTTAATTTTTTTTCTTATTGTTATTGCATTTTTGTTGTTCTTTAGATGGAATGTTTCTGCTGGGGCTGCTCGCCCAAACCCACAAGGATCTTTCAAGTATGGTCAGATTACTGTGACTGATGTATATGTGATCCTTAATAGGCCTCCGGAACTGATAGATGGAAAGTGGCATACAACTCTAAATGGTATTTCATACCTAGCACCATCAACACCTCTAAAGCTTGCCCAGCAGTTTAACATTCCAGGGGTATTCAAGCTTGACTTCCCTAACAGATTGATGAATAGACCTGCAAAAGTTGACACATCTATTATCAATGGCACTTACAGAGGATTTATGGAGATAATATTCCAGAATAATGACACAACTGTTCAGTGTTATCATCTTGATGGATATGCTTTCTTTGTTGTCGGGTAAGCAAGCAGTCTTGATATATCATGACTTTAGACTAGTGTTTTATATTGGGAAGACTAAGCATGAAAAGTGCTGTTCCTACTTGGACCACAGGATGGATTATGGAGTTTGGACAGAAAACAGCAGAACTACCTATAACAAGTGGGATGGTGTAGCTCGCTGCACTACCCAGGTATTGAAGTACTAAAAAACTTGTGTCGCTTCCAGATGAATATACAAGACTTTGCATTCGGAAGCAGTTCTTTTTCTTTTCTTTTTTTTTTTTTTTGTCTGTATATATATATTTTTTGTCTGAATATACAAGACTTGGGATAAGGCTTAGTTTTTGTTGTTGTTGTTGTTGTTGTTGTTGCATGTATATATTTTTTAGAAACTTCAGTTTCATTGTTTTAGGAAAAAGGATCAGCATGAAGGTAAAGAATATGACAGTCATGATGGCCCAGTTCCTTACAATGTTCTTTTACTCTTGGCTCAACTTGCAGCTAACTTGAGTTGCATTTTTTGGCCTATATTGCTGTGACTACTATTAATTATTGCAATCATCTCTATGGATGAGTTTCCATACTTCCAGCATTGTGAATATGAAGGATTCAAAGTCATTGATGTTTCTGCATTTTTTCTGACCCGATGCAGGTCTTCCCCGGAGCTTGGACGGCTATTTTGGTTTCTTTAGATAATTCTGGCATGTGGAATCTTCGTGCACAGAACCTTGACTCATGGTTCCTTGGTCAAGAAGTTTATCTTAGTGTGGTGAATTCCGAGGTTGACAAAAATGAGCTCCCCTTACCAGATAACACTATATATTGTGGTGCACTCTCATCTTTGCAGAAGTAAGATATCCTCTTCCATTGTTTTATTGCCATTACTGGAATTAGACCTTTCTTCTCTCCCTTCCCTCTTGGGAGAGTTCGACTACTTCCTTATTCTGAGTGAACTTGATTATTTGGCTGGTCTTGGGTTGAGTCTTCCTGTTGAAAGATGACAATTGGAACTTGACTGGGCACGTTATTAGTGGGTCCTTATTCTTCCGGGAGTCGTCTTTCCAAGTTTCCATCACATTTGAATGTCCCAAGAAAGATCCTCTATTATTTTGTCAGTTCAAATTTTGAGATGTTCTCAAGGTTGGGATCCGAACACACAACAGTATTAGACAATAACAATGTGTGCATTTGCTTCCTTGCAGGGACCAGGATCAAAGAGTGAACTTCTCTGGTGCATCATCTTGTGCAATAATGACCAAAACAATTGTGGCTGCCTTTGTAGCATCAATACTTGGAACCCTTTTTAGGTAACAAGGTTATATGAGAGAGATGTTTTTCCCTTTTATATTCTGATTTTAGAGGCTTATACAATTGTATTTTCACTCTTGTGCATCTTCTTGAATGTAACCTATTTATAAGGATAAAGTGAGTATGTGATAGTGAATTTATATACATATCAGGAGCAAAATGAATGGCTAACAAAATGTTCTTATAACAAAGAGTGCTCAAGTTTACAAGGGATCTTGGTTGCCTTTTCCCATCCCATCTCAGATTAGCTATGGCCGTATTGAGTGGGCAAATTTACGCATTTTCTACCATACCCGAAAAAGCAAGAAGATGAAAACAGGCGCAACTGAAGATTTCCCCTGCCGTGGAAGGAATGAGAATCCCACGTTCTTCGTGCATGGGTATTGGATCATCTCGTGCTTGCTTTCCCGTAATGCACTGTTCACATTCTCTTTGATTCTTCATTTCTTTCTGCTTCAAGCAAAATGGGATGAATCTCAATGAATCTACGAAACCAACAGGAACCATAGTGCTCACATGGAACAGCCTACGGCATATAGTACCCAACAAATGTTCGGTTCCAAACTGAAGTCAGACCGGACCGGAACCGGAACCTTTGTGAACGGTTTCCGTAACTAGAATCGGTTAGAACCGCGGATGGTCTTTTCACTTTTTTTTAATAATTATTTCTTTCTTTTTTTTTTAATTTCTATAAATACCACAGTCCTCATCATTTTATCTCCATTTTCCACCAATCTCTTACTTCTCTCAATCTCCTCTCATAATTTTAGGCATAGTTTTGGAAAACAAAGTTAAAAAGATAATATTATTTGAATCTCTTGAAGTTTGAAATCAGTTATTTCCTCCGTAATTTTTTATCTGTTCACTTTAATTGATTCACAAGTTTTAAGAAAAATAATTTTTTTATTAATTAATTAATATTTTCTATTTTACCTTCAAAGAATCTCTCTCTATTAATAAGTAATTAAATTCTAAAGTTTTATATGTAGTAAGCATATTTAATTTAGTTCTATTTTTCACTACAAGTGTACAATATTTATTGTATTAAAGAAGGATATTTGTTAAAAAATAATAATTAATATTGTCTTAATTTGTTAATAGAACAGATAAATTAGAACAAAAAATTTAGTTAAAATTGACAAATAAAAGGAGACGGAGAAAGTATTATCTTTTTGGATGTATTACTTGAGAATAAAATATTAAATTTAATATTAAATTACTAATGGAGTATAGCTGACATTAAAACAAAGTAATATATAAAAATTTTAATGTTATTAATTTAAATAATACAATTATTAAATCAATAAGGACAAATATAATATTTTCATGGCGTCAAATATTATGTGACGTTTGAAAATTAAAATATTAAATATAACAGTTTAAGTGACATTTTTCAAACTTTAGGAGATTTATCCAAAAAATAAATAATACCGTAACAGATTGTTTGTCGCATTCCATATGAAAAAATAATGTGCATTGCACGCGCCTAGAATTTCCGGGAAAAATTGATCAAAACGACATGAATGGAGTTCAATTTTTTTGGTCCCATTGGCTAGAAAGGACAATGCGGCTAGGTGTTGTGGCTTATGACATATGCCAATGCTACCCCTCCTTCCGAGCAATTATTGTGTAGATCGGGTTCATGTGAATTAAGTATTTAAAAAATTAATATATTGTATCTGATGACCAGTTAGAATTTTTGACTCCTTTATCCGTTTCTTTTCTCTCCCCAATCATTTAGCAGCCTTTTAAGACTTAATTCACTATTCCCGCAGGCCATAGATATAAATACTTATTGATGGTGCTAAATTTTATAGTCCTACTACATTAATATATATATATATATATATATATATATATATATATATATACTCTCTAATTTTGTCAAGTGGGACCTAGGAAAATTAAATTAATGAATATATTATTTATCCTCTTTTTTTATGTGTGGTTTAAGATTTTGATATATAAATTTGTAAAGCAATAAAATGATTAAGTTCATTTTTTTAGAAATAATAGTTAGTTTTAAAAAATTAAAATTAATTAATATTATGATTTAATAAAATAATACATTATAAAAATAAATAGTTTTTTATTTTTGAAATGAAAAATAATTACAAATAAAAATATATGTTAAAATGCTAGAAAAAAAATGGAAGGTGTACCATTTTATAAGTTACTAATATCAATTATTAGATCAAGATAAAATAGTACTCCGCGTATATTAATAATATTAGAAAGAAATCGGTTAAATTTATACTTCCTAGAACCTAAATCTATACCCCTAACCTATAATTGTTTTATGTAATTATTATTACATTTCACTCTTCTAACTTTAAACCATTAATTTTTTAAATTCCTAATCCACACCCTTCCAACCTAAATCATATTATTAATTAGATAGAAGTATTATTTTCTTCTTCTAATTTTAGAATCTTATTTCACTTTTTATTTTTAACTTTTAAACAAAATTATACATTTTAAGTCTAAGTACATGAAACTATAGACCAATTAAATTGTTAAAAAAATAATGACTTTGTATAAGAATTGAAATTCATATATTTATTATATATTGAAAATTTTATTTTTTCTCTCTTTTTTTTTCATATCTTGTGAAACTTGTTAAAGCATATAGTAAACATAATGTAGGGTGTCATTTGATTTAAAAAAAACATTGATTTGTTTATTCTTAAAACTATAGATTTTGTTAATAGAGACTATTGATGAGACACATTAAGAAAAAAAATATAATTAATAACTATTCAACTTTTATTAATTATTGATTATTAAAATAATTAATCTACATATATATAAAAAATAAAAACATAGTTGATTGGAAGTAAAAATAGGGAAGGGTATATTTGTCTAATTAATAAATATTATTCCATTTGTTTTAGAATAGATATTCATAAAAAAAAATTATTTTGTTTCAAAATAGATGTTCATATATATATTTCTAGAACTAATAATTAGCTTATTCATATTTTACCTTTATTTATTTTAAGTTAATTGTGTAACTTTCTAAAATTCTTTTTTCTTTTTACTTCTTATGAATTTTTACCAATCAATAACTGTTGTATTTTTAATATAGATAGATTAAAAATTTTATTTAAATTATAATATTATTTTCAACATATTTTATTTGTGTGCAAATGATTTTATGAACAAGTATTTTGAGACGCAATGAGTAATAGATAGGGGTGTGAAAATGGGTTGAGAGAATGTGAATTTAGCCTCTTCTTATTGAAAAACATTTTTTTTTTACCATGATAAATTCTTAAATTTACTTTTGTTTAGCTTTCTCCTATGTGATACTATCTTTCTGTGCAGAGAATTGGAAGGAAAATAAATGATAGGAATTGGATTAATTCTTTTTAGAGGAACAAAAGGAGAGGGATAAGAATTTTGCAATTGAGTTTAAATTAAAAAAATCAAAATTTTTTTCTTACAAAGATGGCCTGAACACAAGAGAAAAGGATATCAAATTGATGGAATCTTATCCTCTTGACTAGAAATTTTTTTTTATTACCTAGTCAAAAAAGTAATTTTTAAAAATTTTTATTTAATACCGTAAATAAAAATATAAATAGTTTATTCAAAAGTATAGTAATTGACTGTTCTTATAAGGCAAACTATCTCAACCTACCCAAACAGCAACAAGGAGAAAAAAAAAAAAAGAGTACCTGCAGCATCATTATGACTCATCCTCTATTTGCTGCAGCACTCCACTCTGACTCACTCTCTAGTCCCTCTCTCGGATTGCCTTGTAAGCTAGCTAATAATTTTGCAAGAAGTTTTCTTTATTTAAATAATTTATGGGGAGAAAAGTGAAAAAGCCATCCATTGGTCCACTCTTCTTGCAGCAGTGCACTAGAAGGACTATTTATTGGGGAAATTATCAAAGGCCTTTCCCTTCACATAGTTGGTGTATTAAACCAGCTGGGCTTACTGCCATGGCCGGAAATACTCACTTGAGCTTTTACGTAGTTCTATTTTACTTTGTATTTAGATTTGTATTGACGCTATCAGCACCAGAAGGTGCTATTGTAACGAAGATTCCTGGTTTCAATGGTACTTTGCCTTCCAAACACTATGCCGGGTATGCATTGCTTTCATCTTTTATATGTTTATTGTACATATTTTCAGGTAATATTTGATGGGTTTTGTTGGGTCTTGTTTCTGTCAAATGGGGTTGTTTAGGTATGTGATAGTGGACGAGAGTCATGGCAGGAGGCTGTATTATTACTTCGTTGTTTCTGAAAGAAACCCATCAAAAGATCCCGTCGTTCTATGGCTCAACGGTGGTCCTGGTTGCTCAAGCTTTGATGGATTCGTCTATGAGCACGGTATCAATACAGTCCTAGTATTCTTTGCATTTCAGGATATTGAGCTGTTGAATATACAAAGGCGCTGGCTGTTGTATAAATGCCGGCAGCTTCAATCTGAGGGACAAATAAATATGCTACTTTTTTTTTTTTTTGTTGAGAATTTCAAATTGCTATTCCTGTTATATAGGTATGTATGTTTACATAAAATTGCAGCATTTGGTAACATTATTAAGTCCGAGGTAGAATTAAGCTTCTGAAATTAAAACCTGCATACAATCTAGTTTATCCGTTGGATAAAATCCATTAAAAATATATTCAATATTTTAAACAGTGAGGAGTTGTTCAGATTGAGTCGGTTGCTTTGCAGCAAAAATGCTCTATGTGCTGAGTTCCGTTATGCAGTTTATTTGAGTTAGCATTCGTTATATTCCTTTCATGTGATGGTAATTCCAAATGAGGATCAGGAAAGAGATATTTGTTAATCATCCTTTACTATGCGCACCTTTGACTGTAAATGGAAATCACAGGATTCCTTTTGGAAGAACATCAGTTCACCTGCCTCTGTGAAACTGGATTGGTATCATAAGTTTGCATATATAGTTATCATCATAAAGGCCCTCACCTCAAAAATAATCTTTGACATAATTTTCATTATTTAGGGAAAAGAAAAAATAGAAAAGAGGAGAGGGAAGAAGTGATTGTTGTTTTTGTCATTTCTTCGAGTAACTAATAAATTGAACTCTCAATTACATTCCAGGACCCTTCAATTTTCAAATGGGAAAGACATCTGATGGCCTCCCCACCCTGCATCTCAATCCGTACAGCTGGTCCAAGGTTACAATACAAGCATCTTAACTTTGCATCAGTATACATGGGGAGTTTGGTGGTGGCAATTGTTGATATGTCAATCTGCTTGATAAATGCCTATTCCCAGGAAGACAAATTTATGCCAACAAAGCACTTCATGAATAATCTCCTGTGGACATAGTGATAAGATATTTTCCTTAAGCATATCCATATTGTTAATTCAGCTACTTTAAAGAGATTTTGGACTTGCAGGTTTCAAACATTCTGTATCTGGACTCCCCTGCTGGTGTTGGATTGTCATATTCTAAGAACAAATCTGACTATGAAACTGGAGACATAAAAACTGCTTTTGATTCCCATACATTTCTTCTCAAGGTATTAAGTAGAAAAAGGGAATTCCAACCAGAAAACTTTTAAATTTAAAATGTAATCTGATTGGTTCATATTCCTCTAATCCTGTTAGATTTCACATATTTTCAAATCATTTTTTTGCTGCTAGTGGTTCGAGCTCTACCCAGAGTTCCTTTCAAATCCATTTTATATATCTGGAGAGTCATATGCTGGAGTCTATGTGCCAACACTTGCTGATGAAGTTGTAAAAGGTATTTCTTCTGTTACATGAATCACATTTAGTTTATTAGGGGGATAAATATCAACTCATTTGCAACAAATTTTCCACAGGGATAGATGCTGGTGTAAAGCCTGTCCTAAACTTTAAGGTATGCCATCTCCGTCTCCAGTCATCTCAACCTTCTTAAACATCAAAATTCTGGCTGCAAAAATACTTCACTTGCCTGCAGGGTTACATGGTGGGAAATGGAGTCACAGATAACGAGTTTGATGGTAATGCTCTAGTTCCATTCGCACATGGCATGGGCCTCATCTCAGATGACCTATATGAGGTATGTGGCTCTCCCCATGTTTACTTTCTATTAATGGGTTACCTGGCATACTGTTCATATTGAGACACAGATGGATTTTCGAATTTTAAAATCACACTGATGCCGGTAATATATGATGCACCAAAGAAATTGTTGCATGTGGGTCAGGAGAAAAGCTTGAGGCTTTAAAGATTAAGGCAACTTCTGACCTGGTTGAATTATAAGTTAAATAAAAAGGCCAAGCTCATTCCCCATCAGTCGGAGGATTCAATCCTGTGAGAACCATAGTCAATGACACCAGTGGTAGCAAGCATGGCTTTGTTACCTTTAGGGTCTGCAATTGGTATCCATCAAGTTATTGATACAATGACAAATCTAATTCTGTGTCTCTAAACTTCAGTTTTTGTTTTTGAATGCATATGCTTTTTGTTTCTGCTGGACATTCATCTTTCCGTAATGAGGCTATTTGTTTAAACCAAAGAAGAATATAGGAGACCTTGTTTTTTGATTTTTCCTACTTGACGTTAAACATTCTGCAAGCAGTCTATTGAAGAAGTTCTGGGAAATCTTAAAATGGGTATTCTAGATGTTACTAGTATCATTACAAATGAAGATGGGCAGATTTATTGGTATATATATCTCCATATATTATATCTCCTATTGAATATCTACATTTCTTTGGGAAATGAACTTTCCTGGAAATACTTCTTAGAAAGCTTGTTTAGTCATTGACAAGACTAGGAACTCACTTGTAGCGAATCTTATATTGTTGAGTTATATTGATATGAGTATAAGCACTTTTAAGTGATATTAGATTTTCCAGTTTGTCAAGATCAAGATTCAAATTTGGGATTCATTTCACAACATGCTTATCTGCATTTTATGTTGAGACAGATCAAAAGTCCTATAGTTATGCTGTTTCTCCTCTGCACTTCGTAATTATTTTGCAATTAATATTTTACTAAATATAATTCTTTTTCTGACTGCTTCAAACTCATAATGCAGCGAGCCAATTCTGATTGCCGTGGTATTTATTATAATCCAACAAGTGGGAGTTGTGATAACGCGCTTGCCAAAATTGATGAAGTAAGATATGCTTTCTGCATTATTTTTTAAAAGTTTGTAAAAGAAATTCTTAGTTATTTGCTAGAGGGTTTTAATTAATTATTTTTATTCAGGCAATTACTGGTCTAAACATATATGACATTCTAGAACCATGCTACCATGCTGCAAATCCAATTAGGATCTCAACTAGCAACACAAATTTGCCGCTAAGCTTCAGGATGTTAGGTGAAACTGAAAGGCCACTTCCTATAAGAAAAAGAATGTTTGGCCGGGCATGGCCACTCAGAGCCCCAGTAAGAGATGGAATTGTCCCAACTTGGCCACAGCTTCTCAACAGCAACAGTGTCCCATGCACTGTAAGTGGCTGAAACTACTATATCTGCAGTAGCCTTTATTTGTCAACATTTTGTGCAGAAGATATGTGAACAAGATATGAGCCACAAGTTTTTTTGTAGCTAAATGCTTGCTACTTTGTCTTCACATAGTGATTGGTTTTCTCTGCCAGATGTACTTTCTAGCTTCTAAGTTGTTAATTATTCTGTTTCTCATGTTTGTTTGAGAGAAACCAAGAGTGAGACTGCTAAATGATTTTGTCTCATCTAATGGGACCACCAGTAGAAAAATTCCTAAAGTCATGATAGATGGCAATAGGGATTTCAAATATCTGCAGAGATGTCTTAAAATTGTGTCTATAGAATTAGGAAGAAAATATGCACGTATCTTTTCCATATGATCTGTTCCTTCATCATCCTCTTAAAGAAAGCACAAGGATACAAGATATCCTCCTTTGCTGATGAAACATCCACTCGGGAATGTTTTACTGAATTTTGTGTTTGAGAACTCTTGCAGCATCAGTTAGCATGGAAACCATATAGTTGTGACCTAAGACCTCCATATGGCCTCCGTTCTCTTTTTATTTCTATTTTTTTCACTTTGGGGCAGAGGTAGTGTTAGTTCTACTGTTTGAAGAGAATGTGATTATATCTCATTACCAGATTTTGCTTCTGTTTTCTTGGGAAGTTGCCATCTTTTGGTTCTTGAAACCAGACTGATCTTTTATTTGCTAATTTCTTTTCCATGAATCTAGCTAGTGATGCAACTTGATTTGTCTTCTAACCCCATTATTCGTCACGATCAGTTTTACAATTTAAATGAAATATGCAGGATGATGAGGTTGCTACTGCATGGCTGAACAATGAGGCAGTTCGGGACGCCATTCATGCTGAACCGGTAAGATTTCTCATCTCTTTCTCAGATCTTCTAAGGAAGTGGTTTATGATCTTTGTAATGCATTAGGTTAATGTGACCGACACTTGGGAGTTATGCACAGACAGAATTATATTTAATCATGATTCTGGAAGTATGATCAAGTATCACAAGAACCTAACGACTAAGGGATATCGTGCACTCATATTCAGGTAAGAAGATGTCTTTAGCATTAACCCAGTATCCTTGCTAGGAGTGTTCGCATTAACTGAAATGAGGGATCATTCTTCGTTGCAGTAATAAAAACTAAATTTGCAGATTAAAAAAAAAAAAAAAAAGAAGCACAATTTGTAAAGCATGAGAACGTGTCTTGGTCTTGATCTATAAGCACATAACTTTCTTGCAAGTAATTCAAAAGGTTAGATAGCCAATGCAGCAATGGTGAACCACTTGCAGTAGAAGACGTTAATTATAGTAAATTAAGAAAATTAAACATATTCTCGTACCTTAATATTTCTGAAACTTTCATTTAATAATGAGTTCTCCGTTTATTTTGTTTTAGATTCACCAGTGACTCAAATTAAGGATCATATATGGAAAAGTAACTTGGACAAACAAATATAAATCATAGTTTGCTAATATTACCAAAGCCATTCCCTAAATTAGCCGTGTTTATGAAATCAACCAAATGTTATTAATCTGCGAGAGCACCCATCATTTGCTGCTTTGGGCCATGTGCATACAGTGTATAGGCGTTACAATTAATTGGCGATTAAATCCAGTAAACTTTTGGCAGCGGAGATCATGATATGTGTGTTCCATATACGGGAAGCCAAGCATGGACAAGATCAATTGGATATAAGATTGTGGATGAGTGGAGGCCTTGGACTGTCAATGGCCAAGTTGCTGGGTATCTCTCTGTCTTCTGAATGCTTTTGCTAGAGAAATTCTCTAACTTGGTTTCTCTGCAATTTAGCATAAATTTGCTGACTTCTGATACACTCAACAACTCACTTTACGTGTTAATTTTACCATGTGCAGATATACACAGGGTTATGAATACAATCTGACCTTTCTCACTGTCAAGGTTTGTTTTCTGCCATGATATGGATGATATCAATCTGGTTTCTTAACGAGTCTCAAAGGATAATTTTGCTTTGCAATTGGTTTCCGAATTTCTTCTTTCAGAAAATTTTCATCTCGAGTTCATAATGATGATGCAGGGATCCGGACATACTGTTCCAGAATATAAACCACGGGAAGCACTGGAGTTTTATACTCGCTGGCTAGAGGGGAAGACGATTTGAAATATGCTACTTGGAGAATCGGGGTAGTGAAAGATGAAAGAAGAGGAAAATTCTGAGTACTTTTCATTTGCAGTTAAGTTTATTGGTCTTGTTGATGACTAACAATGCTGGACAGAATGTAATCAGGTGCAAAGTGACATGCAGCGTAAGGGAGGACAACAGGAAATAGACAATTTCTTGTGCTCTATGGTATGAAAATTTGTTAGAACAAAGTTATTCTTGTATTTGAACTATGAAATAATGACACATAGAGGTAAAGATACAAGCAAGATAGGTTTCTGAACGAGCACTATTATGTAGACCTGAGATTATGCTTCATGCTGTCTTTCTGGCCTAACCAACTGGCTTGGCTGTTTTAGCATAGTAGCTTGAACAATGACTCCTTCAAAGCATTTGGATGGATGTCCTTTCTGTTTGCCTTCAATAAAACAAAGTCCATGTCACCATACATCTGGCCAAGAATATCAAACAACAATATATCCGGGAGATGACCAAGGAAATGAATGAATCTTCTTTTCTCTTTTATGTAAAATTAACCTGAGGTTTCACTCTCTCAATATTTGGGAGAGTTAATAGATAATTTTAAAATGCAGTTACACTCTTAGCTCTGTTCTTAGCATCAATGTGGCACTGTACACTGGCTGTCTCACTTACCTTTACTCTGAGAGCGTTCAAGACTGATCCATTGGAAGTAGTAACAGTAGCATCGATAACTTGAAGTCCTGAGGAATCCATCGCCTGCATTAACCTCAAAAATCCACCTCGCCTTTGCTTGCAAATGATCCTCACCAAGAAATCCGTAGCACCAATCTGGCACACTTCGATTTCGACCTATACACAGTTATTACCAAGGAAGACGGAGAAAGTCATGCAAAGTAAACCGAGAGTCAAATTTGATGCTTCTAAAATCACAATAAATTGGGTGTCGTAAGGAGGAAAACATCCACGGTTAGAATCTAAAGGGCCCTTTGTACCATTGCTTTTCGCATGTCATCAGCCATTGAATTACTTGGATTGTCATTGAGCTCACTTGCAGGTTTAATGATCCTGTCTTCACGTTTCCAGCACAACTTCCGGACATCTTGTTCATTATACTTGTTGCAGTCCTCCTGTGCCATATCTTTGAGTTCATCTTGATACCTTTTCACACTCTTTTGCAACTCCTGTATATATTCAATTGCATCCCCAAGAATTGATGACATATCCATCTGAGGGAGAAAGAGAAAAAAGGAAATAAGCAGTCAGAGGAACGACAAAAATGTGGACAGTCATGAAAGGAACTTGGTGCATCATTTTGTTCAAAATGACATGTCAGAGACCTTGGAGATATTGGGGACTAATGCACGAAGAGAAAAGAGCCCATTTTTTATCCTGTTCCTCCGGTTTCTTTCCGTGATGAGATTCTTTGACTGATAACTTTCTCTTTCTGCCCTCTTTTTGGCTTTTAAGCCGTCTTCGTTTTCTGCTGTCTGGTTAGCAATTGGACCTGCAAAGTAAATGCTTGCTTCTTGCTTTGTTCTTGAATCCCAAGTGCGGCTTCTCTTCAATGGATATCTTCCACTCGATTTTTCTGGTGATGTATTACAGGACGGATGAGTTGATCCTAAATCATTTGGAAGACTAGAACCCGTGGACGATCCTTCGATACTTGGATAAGAGTTAGACTTGGATAATATGAGAGGAAGCTGTAGACCTGGATCATGAATTGTTACTGGAAATTTGTTCGGCCAATCATCAAAAATTGCGCTGTAAGTGGGTTCTCCAACGCTGACTTTCGTGAAGCTATGGGCTGCCTTGGCTTCTTGTTCAGCAGAAATGTATTGAGCCATTATAAAATCAATTGTCTGCTGGTTTTTCGGTGCCTGGAAAATCAAATTATGTTATTTGCATACTTCAAGAGAATAATTTGATAGTTCATATTCGGAATTCTTACATGCTTTCTGCTAAAGAGTTCAATTAAACCTCCAGGAACAGGAACTAGAACTTGGGTCCCAAACCTGCAGGTTTTTGCAATTGCAGAACTTCAGCTGTTGCTCTGGACCAGTTAATCCAAGATAGAGGAAGGCAAAGCAAAGCTTAATTTGGTATCAGGCAGGCAATAAATTGACCAAAACATTGAAATTTTGTGGAGACATTCAAGGTTCTTTCATGAGATCTAATCCATCTGAAGACAGCCAATTGGTGGCTTGGACTTTAAAACAGGCCTTCTATAGTTATATTCCGTAACCCTCCTCAATCATCACGGGAAAAATAGAGAAGAAGATGATGGGGTGAAGTGGGGAGGGAAAGGGAAAGCAAATATTCCCATTGCCTCAGTTACACTAGTGCGAAAATAAAGTTACAGCTTTTATCAGATAAAACCATGAAAATCCAAACAAAAGGATGAGAAACTCACAGCCCATCTGAAACTGAGCTGCTGGCATCGCTAAGCCACCTGGGTTGCTTTGATATGACTACCTCCCCATGAATCCTGATTTAGTCGCACGAACTACATTAGTTTATTGTACTGATTATTTCATCTCATCTCCTAAGATGAAAGGGCTTAGCTATATGAAAATAGAGGAGTCGAGAGACTTACCCAGAGTACAATGCGATAGATGAAGGAAATTTGGCAAGCGCCTTGCAGGCCTCAGTTCTTACAGGATGCTGAATATAGGCATCCCTGCATTTCGAAAGCAACTCTTTGCCAGTTTCCTCCTCCAGCTTTATGTGTTGACTATTGCCACCACTGCAACAGCAACCCCTCCATTCAATAAACCTGCAAGATCAAATACCCAAGAAATGCAAAGAAGTTGCTTCTGATTTTGATAAAGATCACACAGCTGCACAAGGTTATGCAAGGGCGGGATACAATCAAACGGTAAGTCTACAACACAAATTTGAATTACCTTGATGGGTCATCTCCGAATTTCCAGACAACACAGAAGTCCCATGCAGAGTTATTATTAACGAGGGGCCTCAGACACTCCACTGCTCTCTCGAAAGCTGCCATGTCTCCACTCTTTTGAACACTGCTTTGTACGCTTCTGGGCTTCAATCAATTTGTGGCTTTGCTACTAGCCTATTATTGTCCATTGATCTGTACTCCTTCTGTCAAACTGAGCCCATCTGGACGACAATCCTAACCGACTTTAGAAATTCAGACAGCTGAGAAAATCCGTGTCAGAAAGAGAATCGGCTCAAGATTGAAGAGAAATGGGTTCCAAAAGCTACCTTCTCACGGTCCAATCTTTCTTGTAAGCTACGATTCAAAATAAGGAAACCATTACTTTCCCTTCTACTTACCATTGTTTTTCAAAGAAGAGAATAGTTCAAAAGGTGGAGAAGGGTACTATAACTGAAAACGAGTACGGTGATTCCATTTCTGATTTGCCCTTTACCTTTTTCTTTTTCTTGTCTGGATTCCACAAATTTTAACAATCATTTCCACAATGTTTTTGCACTTTTGTGAATCTTGAATAGCCCATCAAGGAAACAGAAAAGTGCAGTGTTTCAGCGTTTTGTGCCTTCCCCTAAGGGGGCAAATTTGTCATATGTTGAATTGCCATGGCTATCAAGGTACATTTCATACACTCAACTATGACCAAACAAATATGCTTTTCCTTGACATGCTTTGCTAGGAAAATTGTCACTTCCAATCTGCTCCTCCATTATTTCTCTCCCTGCTGTACCCCAGCAAGCGTTACACTTTCTTTAGCATAATTCTCCCTTTCAAAATTGAATATCCAATTATTTTGACAGTTTAGGGACTGTTTGGATTTAGAAAAAGAAAAGAAGAGGAAAAGAGAGGAGAGGGATAGGACAAAAAGGGAAGGAGAGGAAGGGAGATAATTATTTATATAGTGTTTGATTAGATATAAAAATAAGAGAAATGAAAGGCTAAATATGGTATTTATAAAATGAAAAGAATAAAGTACTTTTCTCTTCTTTCTCTTTATTTCTTTTAATCCAAACAAACTTTGTAAGGCTGTCCTTTATATATATATATATATGTGTGTGTGTGAAATTAAAATTATGGAATGCTCCTATAGTGACATGTAGGGATGATAATGGAGTTAGGTCAGGTTGGGTCGGAGACTAGAAAAGGTAGGGATCCCCGCCCCCGGCTCGCCAGGAACAAAATAATCCCCGGTTCAGGCCCAATTGGGAAAGTGGGGGCTCGTTTGGGTTCGAAAATATTTATAAAGTTTTTTTTTAGAAATTTTTTTTTACCTCCAATGTATTTTTATTTAAAACTTTTTAATCATTTCGAAAACTTTTGTGCTGGTTTCTAATGGTTCACGTATTTATCATATTACTAAATTAGTAAGAATAAAATTGATAATTTATAATTTTTTTTCTTTTTCTTTTTTTCTCTTATTTTCTATTTTATTTTATTTTATATACATATGTAATCATATATAATCTATCTATATCTAATCATATATAATATATAATATATATACATATACAACACATATAATCGACCTTTATATATATATATATATATATATATTATAATCTATTTATATATACATATATAATATAATATATAATATATATAATATAAAATATATATGGAGCAGATTGGAGACGGGAATCATGCAATTCTCGTCCTTAGGCGCGAGCCGAAGAATAAAGCCCATCCCGGCCCTGTCCCTACTTAAATCGAGGAGCAGAAAAGTTGCCTTCCCTAATGACACATGATTGAATTTCAACGAAAGTTATCTGTTCTAAAGAAACAATCCATCCATTTCTTTTGAAATCTATGAAGTTTAATGGCTAAGGAAGATATTTAATTGAGAGATAAATATACCAAGTGTGATTACATGTGCATCAAATTAATTTCTTTTTAAGGTAAATGGGTACAAAGTTCGGCCCTGTATAAGTAATCAAGACAGCCTGGCACAGCAACTACACTCCATGGACCATTTCCTTCTCCCAACAAGAAAGTCAACCACAAGCAATTTTTGGACCGAAGCCCACTCTTCCAAACGAATTTAGATGAGTCCAGCAGGTCTGGGCTAGCAGACCATCATTTTTTATTTTGGGTCACTGGCTGTGCTTCTTGACTTCATCACACGCTGGTTCTCGTTCCTAATTCAGCAAGTCCAGTTTTCCGAACAAAAGAGACTTGGCGCGCCTGATGACTGATGCGATGCTCCCCTGAGTGCTGATCGGCCAGCGTCGACACTCCCGGCGCAGCAATGTTGCAGAGACGCCTTCTCTGCACAAAGATTGCTAAACCTACCGTCGGCACCACCGCCCGGGAAAACTCGAACCCCAGCTTCAAGAAATGGGCCGTAAAGCAAGTGACCAAGTCCAACTTCTCAGCGGCGCTAGAAGAGATAAAAACCCACATCTCTAATTCCGATTACATTGCTTTGTGTTTGCGGAAGACCGGTGCTTATTCCTCTCCTTGGCAGAAAGTACTGCCCTTTGATACAACAGAAGCCGCCTATCTCAAGGCCAAGTACGCCGCTGAAAGATTTCAGGTTTTTCAGTTCGCCGTCTGCCCTTTCTCTGTGAAGTCTTCGAAGCTAATTGCTCACCCGTGAGCCCCTACTTCTCGTTCTGCATTTGGTTTATGTTTTGAGCTTCAAATGCTTTTTGTTGGGGGGTTGCATAAAGTTTCAATTTCGTTCTTATGTAGAAAAAGTTTGGAAGTATGCTTGGAAAACTATTCGCATAGATGGTCCTCGTTTCTTTGTAAAGGATTGTTCTTCTATAGATTAGTAGAAAGGCTTTCAAAGAATGCTTTTTCATAATTAAAATTAATGAAAATGATATTGAGGGGTCACATTTAATTTACAACAGTTAAATAGTGAATTTGTGTGAACAATGGTTTGGACAACGACTTGCTATGCTAGATTAGCTGGTTTTGGGACTGAGCTATTGCCTTGGTGGAAGAGTAGAGATGGTGAAAGACTGTAGAAACAAAAAAAAAAAAAACATCCGGCTTAAGTTGGGCCTTCAGAAGGCACGATGGTAGTTTTTCTATGTGCGGGAAGGTTTTGAAGTTTAAGCTTCGTTTTCCAGGTTATTGAAACCACGCTTCCATGGTTGCTTGGTGTTCAAGGTAAGTTTATTTTAGCTATTCTTACCTGATTGCCCGAGGCAACTCTTAATCCAACCATACCAGTAAAGCTTGCTGATCAATGGTGTTAAATGAGAAAGTCACATAAGAGTTCCATATTATTTATGTCCCTAGTACTTTTACATTCTAAGTCATATGTTTATCACAAAATCTGTAAGATTGAGGAGGAAAATATGCTCCTATTCATACTTCCAAGATTCGATTGGCGAATGACAGTGAACAATATCCCCTATTATTTGCAGATACAATTTTCATTTGTTCCCCAGAGATGAGTTCAAAATTGGAATGCCCTCTTACAGCTTTTTGTGTCAATCATCATATTTGACCTCGATGATTCAAGAAGGATTTGATTTTAATGCGTGCATATATGACGGTAATGACTTCAACAGGGCTCTTTCCCCAGTAATTTATGAAGATATAATTGTCTATATTATGATATGTTTCTTAATGGTTCCTGCTTGTGAAATAAATCGAGGAAGAGAGTGAGAGGAACACAGAGGTGAACAAAACATTTTTTTCCCTTTCTGCAGTTGAAGGAATTAGTTTTATCTCCCACTTTTCCAGCTGATGTTGGAAAATATGGTAAATATGGACTTTCCTTGTGGACATATTTGTTCATTGCATTTTTCACAACTAACTAATTCATTGAATGCTATAGGAGGATGAATTTTCTGGCAAGGGGTTTCTACCAATTGAATGTTTCTTGTTTTTAACTTCTTGCAATATGGGATTAGGTCTTAATTCTGGTCTGAATGCTCGAAGTATTTAAATGGCTCCTTAAAGGCAGTACATATCGGATGCTGCATGCTAAATTATATTGCTGTTGTATGCATGAACTAAGGAACCATTGCCAAAAGTTCATATATTTAAAATGACTCTTTAAAGGCATTACTTTGTCAGATGCTGCAGATTCAATTAGGTTGCTATTGCATGCATATACAATAATGGACTGCAAATTTTTTAATCCTATCCGACTGCAGATTTTACTGTCTTAAGCTAGTTGAATAATGGCCTTTTTTGCAATTGTTCTTTCTTGCACATACTTTTAAATATGGATTCTCTTTATTTTATCTCTTTTCCTCGTGCTTAGAGCACTTCTCTGGTGTGGCTTCATGATTAAGTACATGTTTAACCATGATATACCGGTATCACTTTGTCTTTTTCACTGACAGGTCAATAATACTGTTTCTATTTGCCTCCAGTTCTCTTCAAGGTGTGTACCTCATCTGAGTTCTTTTTCTTTGAATAGGGATATCATACCTATCCAGAGCACAAGAATCAGCTGCAAAAGATCGAATTGGAAGTCCATTGCCTAGTCGCAACACTGTCCAATCTCAATCTCGTTCAGCACATGCAGTTGCTGATTCTATGTTTGTAGAAAGGATCAAGTCTCGAGTTAAGCACTGGATAACTGCTTGTAGAGATTCAAAGAAGACGACCGAGGGTGAGAATACTTGATTCATTGTAGTTGAAGCATGTTTTGTTACTTATTTATGCTTTCTATTTTCATCTCTTGTAGATGCTTTGCTTAGCTCCTTGAGAAAACTAGTCTCAGGAAGTGAATTGTATGGTTCCAGACCATGCTTGAGCATAGATGTCTGCAGCGATCGTCAAGTGAAGCTTGCATTGGAGGTGAATTTACTGTACATGTTCTCTCATTGAGTAATTGAATGCTTACCTGAATTTCCATTATGAACTCCAGGTACTAATGGACTTTGATGAGGCAGTGCCACTGTTAGTCCCAGCAAAGGGAGGAGGAACGCAAGCCATCCGAGTTGTTTTGACAACCTCACAAGAGGACAAGCATATTTTTCAGGTACTAAGAAAACCTAATTTTCCTTTGTCATAAAACTCAAACAGATTGTCAGCCCTCTAGTTGTACTGTACAGTTGAAATCCACCTCATTTTTAGATTATTTTATCAAAATTTGCAGAAGGAACTCCAAAATATGGAGGAGGAGCATAATAAGCGGGTCCGTGGTTTCAGAGAGGTGATTGATTTGGTTTCATCTTCACAGAAACCTATTGTTGCCTGCAACTCCCTCAATGGTCTATTTCTCCATATGCTTTACGGATTGAAGTTGATTGATTTCAGCTTCCACAGACAACAGATTTTCTTCTGCTAATTATATTGTTTGCTATTGTGCTTGTTTCCCGCAGAATTTGCATTTGTCCATTCAAAGTTCCTTGCTCAACTACCTTCAACCATTGATGAATTTAGGCGCTCCTTGCATTTGGTTTTTCCGCAGATATATGACATCAACCATCTTATGAAGGAAATTGGTTGTCTAAGAAAAGTAAACAATCTTCCTGCAGCCATTTCGTTTTTGAAAAGAAGGTTCTCTGTGCCGATGCATATGGAGATTTCTCAGGGAGGTAAATATTCATATTTTTCTCGTACCACATTGTATTTAACTTATTCAGTTACTGGCAACACTTTAGTGATGCTCTCATGCTATATCCCTGAATTGAGTTACGTAATAACCTCTGAATATGCTGAATGAAATAACTGGGCATTCTGGTCTGCTCACATTTTGGATTTGCACGGGTCTTACAGTAAGTTTTAGGTCTATTCCTTGGGATAAAAGCTGACGTGATGTTTATTTTGAACAGCTGAAGGGGATGAATTTGGGAGTCATGGGCATGATGTTCTGCGGATAAGTCAAATATTTGCAAAGCTCAGTTCAATTTTGAAAATTTATCCAGCTTTGCCTGAAGCTGATCATGGAAAACTTTCCTCTGCACTTGATTGCTATGCAAACATTTTTAATACTTACTTTGCCAGTTCTCAAGATACTTCTGAGGAAGATGTCAAGGTATGGACCAAGAATGCTCAAAGAATTAGCAGCAGCAATTTGGTATTCTTGTGGGGATTTAGAAGTGGAATGTCTACTCGTGAGCTGAAAAGGCTTCTAAAAGGTTCACACGATGTGTTCACAGAAGAATTCGATGTTCGACTAGTGGATAGAAATTGTGCAATTGTTGTCTTCCGGACTCCTGGTTATTCTGAACGTTTTTTGGAGGTAATGAGTTCTGGAGGGCTATGCTGTGAATCTCTCAACGAGATGATCTCAGAAGGTGTCAGAGCTACTGGGTACACTACTTATAAAAGAGTCTGTGAGTGGGGTTTATGGGAAGCTAATTTAGCAGATGCCTTGGACAAAGCCTTGGAAAAAACTAGAGAGCTTTTAGAAGCCGACTTAAACGAGGATTTACCTTTAGTCTTCTGGAACACTGATGAAATGATCAATCTTGATGACTTGTAAGATATAGCGATATTATTCCGTTTTGCAAGTCTGCACACCTCATTTTATGAAAGTCAGTTGGACCAGTGATCCTAAATTCATCCGGGCTACTTACTAGAAATGAACAAATTTGATTGGCTCACTGCAGTCCGATTCTGGTTGAAACTGCCAAGGAAAGAGGAAAACATACTAGTTTCGGTTTGGCAAAGGTTCAACTGGAATGATCTTTCCAGTTCTTCAACGTGATTGTCCAAGGCCATCAAATCCATGAAGGTTCTTGATCTTCCTGGTTCAGTTTTTGCAACAACGGTGGGAGGCTCCACCTACTGGGAATTCAAGCCTGCAATTGCTGTCTCTAGGTTAACAATGTGAATACATGGAAATCAACAGGAAAGGTATATTGCAGATGGCACCCTCCAGCAGCCTTCAGCAGCCTCCAATTTGAAGGGATTGAGCTGCTACTGCTTAACCCCAATACATTTGCTGTAAGGGATTACATTCTTTTATGATAATCATTATTCAAAGAAAATGCATAATTATAAGAAAAAAATTATAAATTTTGTAGATTGTATTTTTATGCTTAGAAACATTACTTGGATATCAATTTAATCGAGAAATTTTTCTCAAGCCAGGTGAAAAAACTTTAATTTAAAGCTCTATTTGAATAAGAATTGGTTTGAAATGAATTTTGTAAAAAATTAATACTAAATATGCAGGATCACGTGGAATTTAAAGGGAGAGAATATGATGTAGATGATAGTTTTTAGAAAATAAAAATTATATAAATAATAATATATTTGAATTAAAGTGAACTTTTGATTTGGGATGAAAAAAGAAATTACTTTTCACTAATGGCCTAAGTGATGTTTAATCTACAAAAATTGTTATTTATTTTTAATTTTTTTTCCTTTTGATCTCACTTTGTTTTTTTAATTTAGACATTTTTTTTTTTAAGCAATCCAAATACGTCCTAAACGTATCCAATGGAGGGGAAGGAAATCATATTATAAAAGAAATTTGCAAAAACTTTTAATATAAACTAAAAAAAATTTTACCTTGGATATTTGTGGAAACTAGTCTAGTAATTAGAAAAGTAGGGAAAAAATTTTGTTTTGTCATCTATTTTCATAGAAAATTTGAAAAGGGAAAATTAAATATTAGTATTTTTTTTTTAGTAAAAAAAGTTTATAGAGTAAATTTTAGGGTAATATATCACCTTGAATCCTCTATTTTGTAACATTTTTAAATCTTCTATTCCGTAATATGCTTATTATAGAGTTCCTGTAATATTCCTATTTTAGAATGTATTTTTATTAATGCCGTTAACTAAAATTTTGGATTTTTCCCTTCTCTCCTCGTCTTTGCCCTCACAACTATAGCATCCCCTGGGCACGGGCTTTACCCAAGTGTAGCAATGGTCAGTGGGCCGGTTCGATTTGTCGGGCCGAGGTGTCGGGCCCGAAGGTGGAATCGGCCACTGTGCATTGGGCCGAGCCTAGGTTCAGTCCGGGCCAGGGGTTAAAACCCATGGCTCGTGACCCGTTGAGCTGGCCCGCCTGAGAGAACCGTTACCCAACGGCTCTCCCAACTTTTGTTTATTACATTTCAGTTCTAAAAACGGTTAAAATATATTTTTTTTATATTTTGGTCTCGTTATATTCTCTATTTTAACCCTCCAAAACTCTATAAACACCACCCAATTCAACCCAAAACTCATCAAACACTCTGCAATTCTCTCAAACTCTCTTCAATTCTCCATTTTCTCTACAAAAAGTATTAGAATAGAATTTATTTTTGTATTATACTTTTTTAATTCTTTAAGAAAGTTTTCATATTTTGAAAGATTGTTGAGTAGCGGAATAGTGGATATAAAAAGTAAAAGCTCTACAAAGTATTGTTATTCTTAAATCTTGGTAATCAACGAGTTAGTATTTCTTAATCTTACATTCTTATATTCTAGCTTTATTAATTGTTTATTTGTTTTAATTATTTGTTTAATTTGTAAGTTAATTTATTTTTTATATTTTTCAATTATCTTATTTCATTATTTGTTAATGTTTTATTTTTTTGAACTTTTATTTGAATTTTGATTGCTTATTTTTTTTTAAAGGAATAATGGATCCAAATCAATATCATCATTTTTCTTCATCCCAATCATCTGTACATTTTGATTTTAATATAGATTCAGCCTTGAATTTAATAAATAATGAAATAGGTAATGAAGATGAAGATCCTAGTAGACCTAGTGTTAGTGTTTCACAATCACAACCAACTCCAACAATTAATCCTGACGAATCTAATATAAGTAAGGATGATGTTGAAACAACGGATGTTATAATTAAAGCAAAAACATATATGGTTTGGAATCTTTTTGAAAAATATAATGATAATGATAGAGTAACATGTAAAATTTATAGGGTGATAAATGCACATAAGAAGGGAGGAGGGATGAGAATATTAGTTAGACATATAAAAAGGTCACATAATGATTAGTTAGAAAACCTACTTAAACAATAACAAATACATACTACAGGAGGTCAAATTGTTGGTAATTTTCAATATGATCATAGAAAAAATAGAAGTGCATTTGCTAAAATGATTGTTCAAACTAAATTGCCTTTTAATTTTGCAGAAAATCCACATTATGAACAATATATGCAAAATAATTGTCAACCAGCATGGAAAAAAATTTCTAGAACAATATTAAAAAATTATATAATAAAGATATATAAAGAAATGAAAGAGTATCTAATTGTTATGTTTGATTCTTGTAATTGGAAATTTGCTCTTACTTGTGATGGTTGGACTGCAATTACTAATGAATCTTATTTGTGCATTACATGTCATTGGATAGATCATGATTGGTTAGTACAAAAAAAGAACTATTTGTTTTAAATTATTTGAATATCCTCATGTAGATAGTAGTATAGCTAGAATGATTATTCAAACATATCGTGAATATAGGATTTTAAATAAAATTATTTCTATTCCTTTAGATAATGCTTCAAATAATGATTCCGTCATAGCAATTTTTAAAAATATTTTGAATCTTATGTTAGATGGTATTTTATTTCATACTAGGTGTGCTTGTCATATACTTAATTTGTGTGTTAAAGAAGAATATAAATATATTGATGATATTGTTAATATAATTAAAAATATTGTTTTATTTATTAAAATCTCCCTAACTAGGCAACAAAATTTTAAGGCATTATGCCGAGAACAATGTGTATCTTTTAAAAAATTTAGATTAAATTGTAAAACTAGATGGAACTTAACTTTAAATATGTTTGAAAGTGTTATACCTTTTCAAAACCAACTTATTGAATTTTGTAATAGTAATAATTTTCAACCTCCACTAATTGAAACTCATTTTGAAAATTGTACTACACTTTCAACATTTTTATTTACTTTCAAATAAGCTATTGAATTTTTATCGGGATCCTATTATCCCACTACTCATCATATTCTTCCAACACTTGCTAAGGTAGCACATATTTTTTCTGAGTATATGGATCATCCCTAATATGGTTATTTTATGAGAAGTATGTTTGAAAAATATAAAAAATATTATGAAGATATTCCTATTTTATATTGTATGGCATTGTGTATGGATCCTAAAGTAAAGACGATTAGTTTTCATAGTATTATTGAATATTTATATGAAACATTAAATTTTAATGAATCACAAACACTTAAATAATGTATGATAAAAGATATAAAAGATAAAACAGCTAAAACTTTATCTGACATGTATAATTTGTATGAATTTGAGTCTTCTTGTTCTAGTTCTTTTAGTTTAAGTAGGTAAGTTTCATCATCTAATAGTCACTTTTAACCTCCACGAAAATCTACCTCTTCAATTTCATCAGTATTTAATACATGGGGTATTATGAAACGTAAAAAAAGATCGACTATCACCTACAACGATATGGCAATTTATGAGATGTAGCCCTTAATAGAAAATGAAGACCAACATTTTGATATTTGTGGTTGGTGGAAGGCTTATGTAAGTCAATACCCCATTTTATCTAAAATGGCACGTGATCTTTTGACACCACTAGTTTCTACAGTACCATCGGAAAGTATCTTCAGTGAGAGCGCTCGAACAATCGATGAAAGAAGATCTCGATTGGCTCCTCAAAATTTGGAGATATTAATGTGTTGTAATAGTTGGTTTGTAGTCGAAGATAGGACGTTTAATTCGTGGATTATTGATGATAACTCAGATAATGAATAGGGTGAATCAAGTAGTTAGTTTAGTATTCTTGTAATTAGGAATTTAGGATAAATAATATTATGTATTTAATTTTATTTTTAAGATATTTATTATATTTTTTAATTTTAATCATTGTAATATTTTAAAGAGGTTTAGGCATCAAATCCCCCTCTTATGTAATCTTTATTTTATTAATTAATAAAATAGGTAGGAGTCCAAGCCAAATCCCCCACCACTTCAATGTGGCTTTTTTTATAATTTTAAAAAATTGTGTTAAGTATGAAGGAAAAAAAAATAATAAGCATACGGGTCGGCCCGCCCCGGCCTGCGGGCCTCACGGGCCAAGGTCCCGGTCTGTGCCCGGTCCCAGGGCTTCTGGCCCAGGGACCGGCCCGGACTAGCCCGTCCTCCTTTGGGACCGGCCCACACACCACGCGGGCCGATCCTCAAGCCCGGCCCAACACGGCACGGCCTGAAACCGTGCGGGCCGACCCAGTAGCTATTGCTACTCCAATGCAACCATCGCTTTCATGCGCAGTGTATTGACGTTTGGCTTCAATTTATTTCCAATTGCCCACTGTGCGAAGCCCCAATTCAACTAATTCAGAATCTTGATAAAATTATTCGATTAGAAACTGAGTGGAGTTCAGAAGTGAACCCAATTTTTTGCAGGGTTGAAGATTAAGTGGTTTGTTCTACTTCTGTGCGTGATGATAACAAGCCACTGGAGTTGACAAGCATTTCCGACGAGACTTCTATGATAGAACTAACTCCTGAAGCAATGTCCCATTTGTTGGGGTTTTTGACCAAAATGGTGAACTTTCAAAAAGGAGTTCCGGATGGGAGTATAGTTTTTGGGATACCCTTTAATGGGGCTACCTCGTGTCTACTAGACACGAAGAAGAGCTGTACCTCGTGTCTGGCAGACACGAGGAACATGCCAGAGCATTGTCAGACGAAGACAACAAAGATCAAACGAAGACGTTGTCGAGTTGTGCCATGCTGGACAACCTCATGTTTGGCAGACACGAGCTTGGCCAGCTTTTCCTCTTTCTGTGGCCTTTTCAGTGGAATCTCTGAGATTCCACTGAAAAGGTTGTGCACCCATGCTCAAATTCAATAATTTTCACTTTCACGGGAAGCACAGGGCAAACATTTCACAGGAAGCATAGGGCTAAATTTTGCCTATAAATATCAATGCAAACCGACGCCCATTTCATTCATCGTCACTGGTTCATTTCATTCACATTGCTTTCTTCTCCACGCTGCTTTTGCTCTCAAATACAGTAGAAAATCGTAGGAGATTTTTCTTCTCTCTGTTTTAAAATTTTTCAAGCCATTTTTTTTCTCTCAATCATCCGAAATTATATATCATATTTATTTTTTTCACCACTAATCTACCGTAAGAGATTTGTGTTGGGATAACAAATCAGAAAAAGTATTACTACCTGTGCACCGAGCCATACACACGACTTCTATATAACAGGTTTTTTTTTTTAAGAAATATAGATATTGTATTAATTAATTTATTTATGTGTTCAAATAGATATATTTGAATTTAATATTAAAAAATTAATTATTTGATTGTACACTTATAGTGAAATTATTGAGATTTTTAGATATTATGTTTGGTAAAATATTGACTGATTTATAATATGTTTTGATATGTTTAATCAAAATTTAGAGTAAATTATTCATTTGGTCTATTTTATGTTTTGCTGCTGGTACATCCATTGGACCGTCTCAGAGACAGTATAGACGGTCTGAGGATGATGTAGGTCCATCGTACGTTACAGATGAATAAGATGACGGATAACTTGAAACACATCCTTAACAACAACCTTCGAGACGAGTTCAACTTCAGAGGCACCGTCGATAATTTTATTGTGGGACTAGTTTTCATACTTGGTTTTAACGATTTTATGTGTACGTTATTGGCAGTTAAAATTAATTATAATTAATTTTTATACATAATTATAATTAAATTTCAGCATCCAAAATAATAAATTAAACTCTAAAAATTAAAATTAGATTTAAAGGAATTATAAAAATAATAAATTATTATTTCAAATATATTATGTTTAACTAATTAAAGATAAATAATAAAATAAATTTAAAATATTAAAATTTATTGCCATTTTTTACGATAAAAATAAATTAAGATTTAATTTTAGTATTAGTTGAGAATTAAAATAATTTAAAATTTTAATAAAAATAACTGTGATTTTATACTGTGAACAGGACTAAATAAAAAATTGAATATAATCGTTTATTTAAATAAAAAATTAAATTAAATAGAATTGAAATTACATGTCTACATATAATAATATTTTTGCTAAAGAATTAATGTGAAATTCAAAATGTTTTTTTTTTTTTTAATTCCAATGCAGAGGTGTTAATTTCTTGTTTTAAAGGATTCCAATGTAGAGATGTGATTTCATGTTTGAAAAAATCAAATCTCGTGTCTACCAGACACGAGGTGTGATAAAATTCATGCACCTCGTGTTTGGTAGGCACGAGATGCAATTCATTGGACGACAATTCTCGCACAGAATTTCATGCATTTAATGCGACAATTGATGTGTGCCTGGGGGGCCAGACGCGAGGTCCCTCCACCGAGTACCTCTCCCACATTTTGTACTCACTTTTGGCACTGAATTCTAAAAAGTGCCTACTTTGGTCAAAAGTCTCATTTGCTGAGTATTGTGCTCTAGATTAACATTGTTTCATGGTGAATTTGTGATTTTTGCCTTTGTCCCATGACAATTATATCCAGGAAGCTTGAAATAATGGTAGCTACTCTGATGCCATTGCTCTAGGCTTGTTTTGGTTCTCAAGGGGGAGGGGGAGAGGAAATGGGAGAAGGAGTGGCACATTTTATTTTCACTAGAAGAAGTAAATGTATTTATTTTTATCTTATTTGATTGGAGTGAAAATAGGAAGTAAATGTAATTTCCGTCCAAATCGGAATGGAGAGATTTGCTAATACAGAGGGGAACGACTCCCCTTCCACATTTACTTCTCACTTTCTTTCTACTTCAACCAAATGAAATTTACCTCATAATTTACTTCATCTCCTTTTTTCTTTCCTATTTTCACTCCAACCAAACCAAGCCTAAGTACTTATGATTTGTTGATTCATTTTCTTGGATGAACTCATTTTTGGGAGAAAGATCATGAAAATTTAGAATTTAAGTTGTTGTTCTTAGTTTAATAATTAAATATTATAAAAATAAAATAAAAATATTATAAGAGATGTTATAAGAATATTTGAAAAAACATTTAGAATATGCTACCCCCACCTTGAGGGTCAATATCGCCACACCCTCTTTGGAGTTTGGACCATGAAGGAAGAAAGTAAATTGTGGTTTGGCCATGAAGGAAGAAAGTAAATTGTCAAATATATTTCAGTAGCATTTTTTATTAAATTGGGTAAAAAATCCAACAATCCACCGCGAAGAGGACGGGTCGGGGAGGTATCCCTATCGGTAGGGTTCCTCGCGTTAGCCAGGCACGACCTCACGCTAGGCAAAAGCGAGGAGTCCAACCTGCCCTCAAAAACACAAAGCAGCTCGCCTGCAGTTGCGCCTCGTGACTGGCAGTAGCGAGGTCCAGGCCTCTCGACTAGCAGTCGTGGACAAGGCGTCGCGATTGGCCTCACGACTAACAGTCGCAAGGTCTGGCAACGCCTCCCGCCTCTATATCTTTTATTTTTTTTATTTTTTTTATTTGTAATATAAATAAATTTACAAAATTTTTTGAATAAATTTATATTATTTTTAAAATTTAAAATTCTAAATAATTGTAAATAATTATCTATAGAATAAAATATAAAAATATTATCTGTAATTCTCTCAAAAATAATTTTAAGTTTAATTATTCATAAATGTATAATTTATAATATTTCATTACAATTAATTATAATTATTTGTAAAAATATAAAAAATTCAAATTTCAATAATAAATGAAATTTTATATAAATAATAATTTATATTTTTGTGAATAATAATGATGAAATATTTCATGAATTACAAGGCACTTTTTTAATTTCAAACAAAAAGGCATGAACTTCAAAATAGAATGTAAAAGATATAAATGAATTATTGGAAAAAATATCAAATTATATATCAAGTAGTCATATTACACATGAAATTATCTAATAGAAGGATGCTAGTTAGTCCCACAATAATATCCTCGATGGTTCCTTGGGGCTGAACCCATCTTGGAGGTTGTTCTTGAGGTTGTAGTTCAGGTGGTCTCTCATCGTGTTTTATGTAGCATATGAGGGACCTGCATCTAGGGGCGGGAATATTGAACACGACACGCTAACACGACACGAACACGACACGGTTATAGCGGGTTAGGGTTGGGGTTTCGCGGGTTCGGGTCTAAACGGGTCGACCCGTTTAACTTTAAACGTGTACAGGTCATAAACGGGTTCAACCTGTTTTAACCCTTTTCAACCCGCGAACCCGTTTAACTTTTTTTAATATTTATATTTAATACTTTTTGTAATACCTTACAAATTTTACTATAAATTAGATAATTTAATTTTTTACTTGAATTAATTGAATTAAATTTTATTATATGAATTAATTAAATTGTTTGTGTGTCTATTTTGTTTAATTATATGAGACATCTTAAAGAAAATAAATGATGTTAATGTGGTTATTTGTTTGATATATAGTAAATAAATCATTCTTAATTAATTATTATTTAGTGTCTATAATAATAATATTAGTACGAGTTGATAAGCAACGACCTTACGCGAGTCTAAAGGGGAAGGTTAGACCTTTAGGAAATAACGTATGTAATATGCCTACAGGCCGAATCGAATATAGAATGAAAAGAAGCTCGTATGGTGCATTTACCAGAGGGTAAGGTTCACTCAGCATCGATTTACCAGCTCGTATACTATGTTATTTCTGACATTGGGATAAAAACAATTTGAATTACACCCTACAAGGACAAGCCTTCCTTTCATGCTCGTTTTTTGCTCTCCATTTGCTCTTTAAAATTCCTGGCATGCTACGACAAAATTGTTGTTCTAAATATCTAGAGAAAATAATTTCTTGAATAATCCAATTTTATTGCAAAATTACATTTGTTTAGATTTTTAAGATTAAATCTTATGAATTTATTAAGATCTCTAAATATTTAGTAGGATGGTTTGTTATTTTATTGGTAATTTATGACTTTACGGACTATTTTATTAGTTTTTTAATTTTATATAATTTGATTTGATTTTTTCAAATTTTTTGTGTAATGGTGCACAGATTGGCGGGTTTAATAGGTATTCGGGTTGACGAATTTAGTAATTATCAATTTAATTTTTGTGTCTAATTGTGTCATGTCGTGTCAACCCGTTTTATAACACGAACACGACACGAAAATAAATGGGTTGACACGACACGTTTATTAATCGGATCATGTTCGGGTTGGCCTGTCAAGTGTAATTATCTCAAGTTGACACGACCCGCCAACTCGAACACGACACGATTGCCACCCCTACCTGCATCCTCTTCAAACTGCATATGCCGTCTGCGAAACCACTTATTAGATGGACCAATATCATATTCGCCGACAGAAGAATGACGCCTAGTATCGAAAATTAGGTGCTGTGGAGTAATGAAATCATCAATCGCTGCAGAATCACTTACAACATAATCACCTTCATCTGCCGGCACAGGTGAGTAGTGATCCTATTAAGGAACTTCGTCCACTATAGCACGCTAATGTGCCCGCCTACCGCCCATTTGAATTGGTAATGCTTCTCCAGGGATTTGTTGCGGAATCTGTAATTTTGGGTCAGAAGAATACGATTGTCGGGATGGCTTGTAAGGCATGCGATTCAGACGATCTGCTTCGCCACAAGCAGTCAATGTACACTTGGCAATATATGATATTCTTATGAAGTCTTGCTGAGCGTACGATGTATCATTATATTGGGACGCTTCGCTGCTTATGTGCAAAATCAGGTGCAATGCGTCGGCCTACATATGAATTTTTAAGAATGTCATTAAAAATATATAAATAAATTGTAATTTATATATACTTACATGTACTAGAAAAAATTTACTTACATATACTTCAAATGTTGAATTAGTAGATTGGTAATCTATAGGATTCGGTTGTTGTATGGTTAGATTGCCAATCAATCACTGTGTACGAGTCTAATACCACACATCATAATCAGATGAAACCGCCACTTGTCCAAAAATGAGCTACCCTGTCCTAACATATATGTTGCGGTTTATTCAGTTAGCACGGTGTAGCACATCAACTGCATCCTATCTAGCACTAGTAGTACGCAGGTCATGTCGGTGCAAATTCAACCCCGTGTCAACAGTATCAGGAATTAATTCACCATTCCAAATTATCGCCTGACTCTATCGAGTTGATGTAGTTATATCGTCTCCCAATTCAATAGTGATGTGACAAATACCCAAATCTGTCGTCTATGTGTGCAATATAAAGGGAAAGACGTCAACATGTGCTCATTGTATGGTTGTCAAATAAACTACACAAATTAACTCAATTTTAGTATCAAACAAAAAATAATGATAATTTATAATACTTACATGATTGTGTCGTATTCGATCCAACTGATCTCTATATGTAATCAATATATGTGTTGGGGTGCGAAAAAGTTCTAACAGACCCTGTCATACTGCCCCTCTTGGCGTATATTGTGCAACATTCTCTATTGGACGTACTCTATCCGGTCTGATAGTAGGAATGCGCTCTCATACCCATAGCTATTACAAAAGTAATAATAATTTTATAATTAGATCTCATAATTATTTTGATAATGAACTACTAATAAGTTTAAAATTAGATCTCGTAATTATTTTTATTACGTACCTGAAACAATAGTAGGGGACCATTTATTTGATGCGTTGTGTATGAAGTAACATTGTACACACAACGATACAAATGTATACAACAGTACAAATGTGTTAGTGGTGCACTTCCCCAACTAAGGGTCCCTAACAAGTCTAACTCATGGATATATCTGAGGAAGCGCAAATGAACACGACTCCCGAATTTGTCCTAGAACAGGAACCCACCAAGAAGCTGCATGATGCGACACCGTGTGTGTTGTACAACTATATTTGGAGCTGCGTTTGATGGGAGTGGTTGAGTTAGGGCTCTCTGAATTGCGTTTAATCTCAACTGAGACCCATCTAGGTCTGTGCCTGTGGGTCGAAAACTAAAGAGCGCGTCGCACAAGACATACAACTCCTCTTGTGGGCAGTTGAACCCACGACCAATAATCGGATCAACGTCAATGTGTAAATCGAATAGGACCTCCACATCTTGGAGTGTAATAGTCGCCTTACCAACTGAGAAGTGGAAGGTGTGTGTCTTCTGGCTCCATCTCTCTACCAATGTCGTAATAAGCGGATGATCAATTTTTATGTATGGTAGACGGATGATTTTACCGAACCCAGCTACATTCATAAGTTGTACTACACAGGGATCGAATGGTTTAGTATCCCAAAATGTACTGTTATGACGCCTTACATATAGTACTTAATCTTCTAATTGTTCTGCCTAAATATAAGTCGACCGATGTCTACGCTATAGTGTCAGCACATCCGGGACAATAGGTCCAGGATCGATTCCCTCAGCTGTAGGTTAGATTATATTATCTTGAAACAGTGACATGTTTAGAGGAGTAATAAGTTTATCTCTCAATGCGAAGAAAGTACAATATCAGCTAAAGACATACAGTAAGCAGAGGAAATATAGACGATAAAAATTGCATGTATCAATTACGTTAAGACAATACTAAGAACATATTACTAACTATCCTGAATTAAAGTTGATATAACAAAAATTATATATGGTACAATAATTTTCAATCATACAAACTATCCTAGAAAAATATATCATGAACCATGTACTGAACTATTGGGGTAATTTCTCCTATTATGTCTAGTACGATGACAGTTTCTACACCGAGGAGGCGAGTCAGGGTTGCGTTCGTCCATCTTATTTCTGATGTGCGACGTCCTTATATGACTGCGACAACGGTTCTTAAACCGATGAACATTTGGAGCCAACGTAAAAAGATGATTGCGCCAGTAATCCTCGTGTGGAATAAGCCTAAACTATCCTGAATAAGCCATCTTGTAGCATGTTGTGGTGTTTAAGGGTGACACGAGATCCCCTGCATTCAACTCTATTTGTTGATAAGTTGCAAATGTGTGCAAATAAGGTATTTCGTATATTTACCATTTACAGTAGCTGCAGGTCCTTGAACCAAGATCAATCTGGTATGAATTATTCCCCTTCCCATGCTCACAAAATGGTGATAAAACACTAAAAATGTCCCAATCTTGATCATAAGCTTGCACATGGTGGCTTCTCCCCTTCAGCTCATTCTTCACAAATTTGGACCATATCCGAGAAGAAAAGTGATATCTACCATTATTAGCTTTCTCTCTGTGGTCATTGAAATATTTGACTATTTTTTTTAAAGAAGACTCAATAATTATCTTGATGGGTAGAGCACGTATGACTTTGACAATACTGTTAAATGATTCCACTAGATTAGTTATCATATTACCAAACCGATGTCCGCCATCATAAGTAAGCGTCCACTGCTTCTTCGGGATCAAATCTAGCCAAGCCTTTGTTTGGGGGTTTAACAAACTTATTTCTTTCATAATCTTCACAAATTTGCACTATTTGCTTTGATCCCCACCTGTATACATCAATTTTTTCAATTGATGATTCTTGAACTTTGTGTTGAAATTGCTCCGAATATGTCTAAGACAAAATCTGTGCATTGCTATTGGCTCCTACCAACGGGGCAGTTGATCAACAGCATTCTTTATCCCGATGTTTCTATTTAATATTAAACAAACTCTTCGATCCTTTAGTACATGCTCTCTGAGTAAGGATAAAAACTAACCCCAATTGTTATTCATTTCTTCATCGACGACTGTAAAAGTAAGGGGCAATATATGATTATTGGCATCCTGATCCACTGCTGTTAAGAGTTTTCCCTTATATATATCCCTAAGAAATGTCCCGTTAAAGTTGACTACCGATTTCATGTGAAGAAATACATCAATGCATGGTTTAAATATCCAAAAAACATACCCAAATGTCCTGGTCTCATTGGATTTGATGGGTAAGAAGTGCCACGCCACGACGGAATCAAGATTCACATCCTGTAATGCTAGCATATACCGCGATAGCTGGTCGAATGAACTAGGCCAATCTCTGTATATCATTTCAATAGCAAACATCTGAGCGTTCCACCATTTTCTATAAGATGGAGTGAAATGCAATGTATTTTGAATATAAATGTTTATCTCGCTAACTTTAATCTCCGGATTATCATGAATCATCGTCATAATGTGCTTCGCCATAAATTTCGCGCTCATATTGCAATGGTTCCCGCCCACTATTTGCACTAGACAAATGTGCTCTCCATTCTAGTAAAATATCTGCCATAAGCCATGATTTTTCTTCTTTCTTGAACAGATTCTCCAAGGACAGGGATGCTGCTGAGTTGAATTTTTACACTCAGCAATCCACAGTGCACTCTTGCTTTCTACTATCTTAAACTCACGCCTAATCCTAATTGATCATGATCGAATAGCCCAAAATAACTTATCTTTATCCTTAAATCACATGCCAGCCTTCAAATTATTGTTCAATTCTGACAAAAAAATCCATCACACTACTACTTGTTCTAAATCCATCATTTTCGATTTCTATTTCCTGAGCAGCATCCAACCTATCAAGGTACACTGCATATAGTGGATTATATAAATGTTCATCTTCAACGGGTCTATCAGGCTCTTACTGCATTACGAAATGATCGGGAATCTATTTTTCAGTATCGTCACCCCCCTCGGGGTCCTCGTCCTCATCGGGAGTATCTTCCGCAATAGGTCCATCAATGTCAAACGTAGGTCCTAAACCGTCTACCATCGCTTCTGGTGCACCAACCCAATTGCACTCTCGAGCAACCCATTCATTAAATGGAGTTATATCTAAGGGTACACCAATTTTCGCAGTTGAAAATAGCTGTGTCATAACACTTGGTTGGAAAGGTTGACTGTTAACATGAAGTGGAGACGTAACGAACCATATCGGGATTGAATATGACTGATTGCTTGATTCAACAATCGGAGTATTTGGATTGGATGTTATTTAGAGGGATTAGAAAGTGTTAGTCGGGAGCTGTCGTTAAATATTGAAGTCAACAGGTGCAAGTAGATTTAAATCAAAATTAAGCATGTTCTCAGAAGTAGCTAAGTTCAATAATTCAGTGAAAGTCCCAGTGGCATCTGCTTGGCGATTTTGCTCTTAACTTTCTGTTCCTGGTACATTCGGTATCTAGATGATCTCATGATTAATACGCAGATCAATCGGTTGTCCTTACACAACAGATGAATAGTACCACAAACTTTCCATATCTTCATCATCCGTTATGAAAGTTGTTGTAGACCTTATTACCGGACCAACAACAATGTTTTCCCTCATTGTGATTTGTAACTGAACAGTAGCCATAGCAAATCCTTGAATTGCACATATTTTATTGACTAAACCGAGAAAATTAACTCGATTTCTAACAACCAATACTTTACGATAGGGACTATTAAAAAAATCGCCATATTCTGTACATATAATATCACAATCCTAATACAACCGTAATTTAACAGGCTATTCTAATCACATTGTTCATATATAAAATTAGAAGTATTTGTCTATTAAAAAATTAAATAAATATAAAAAAAGCTATCATAATATATCGATCCAAAGGAATTGAACATAGACAGAGCATGCTTTACGGAACAAAAAAAAAATGGAAGAACAAACATATAACACAGTATGGCAGCAGCATGGAGGCTTAAAATCATACATCTTGGAACCTTAAATCTTGAAAAATATGGTTGAATCGATTGAAGCTCAAGAACAGCTTCTTCTTCACCGTGGATGAACACCACCAGTGCAATCACAGTCCACTGTCTTCCTTTCTTCTCCAGCTCTGGTGTGATCTTAATGCTAAGCTTTTCAATTCTTAGAATATGATTCAGCCTAATTTTCCGATGGTGAGCACACATTCGGGTAGAAGGAAAAATGATAGGTCTCAATTTTTTTCATTCCCCACGGTTGGTTTTATTCAAAGGCTTGGCTCTTAAGCACTCAAACAAAACCAACAGCCAAAAAAACCAAAAGTCTGAAATGAAAAGGCCATGAGAGAGAGAGAGAGAGAGAGAGAGCCAAGAGTCTCAGGAGAAAGAGAAATTTTTTTCCCTTTTCTTTTATTTTATTTTTCCACACAGAAAGCCAAAAGTCATTAAACCAAAAATAATTATTTTGTTAAAAATAATATTCTCAGAATTTAATATCCGAATATTATTTACAAAATAAATTTTGACTTCACCTTAAATTCTTCTAAATTGTGTCTGGAAAAATCCTATGGTTCAGGCTATTGGGCCAAAATAATATTTATTTTTTTTCTTGAACCCAAAAAGCCCAAAATAATAAATATTAATTATTTTTCTTGGGATTAAATAAATAACCCAATAATAATGAACCCAAATGAACAAAAAATAATTAAACTTTAATTATTTATTTCTTGAAATTTAGTTAAATAAATAACCCAATAAATAATTAAGTATTAATTATTTTCTTCTAGTTTAAGTCCCGGTTAATTTTCTAATTATTCAAACTGGATCTAGGCCCTGAATAATTAATTAACCCATTAAACCTAGTAATAAATTTCTCTCCAATTATTTTATTTCAGTCTAATAATAAATTAGACTTCCTAAATAAAATAAAACCCTCTTAATTGAGATCAATTTCTCAACTCAAAAATTAATTAGGACTTACGGGCTATTCCGAGGACCAAAAAGACACATCGCTTTGACTACTAAAATGATCAAAATACCCCTACTATATAAATAGATGTATTTTACATTTTAAATATTTCTTAATATCACCATAAGGAAATATTGACCCCAAAGATAATGTTGCATTAGTAAAGTCTTCGACCTACAGGTGAAATGACTAAAATACCTCTCTACACATCGCCGTACATTTAGAGAGGAAGAAGTGTACTAACACATCTCTAAATGACATCTACCATCCTTAAGCTTCTAATCCAATGATCCACGACTTCTTGAAGTGTTTCTGCTTTCTAAGGGAGCTACCCTAAAGCAAATATCCAAGTCATGTTTTCCAGGGCCCTGGATATTTAGATCATTCAGACAACCGCAAGGGGCGATATAGTGTAGAAACTATCTTGTACAAGTCTGTTTTAACTAACTAGTTACACATACCCAACATGCAAGTATATTGGTGTTAGGGATATGCCCTAGAGTCAATTTGTACTTATATTATTATCGTTATATTTTATATTATAATATGAGGTTTTTCTTTCCATGAATAGTGCATTTTGTTTTGTGGTCATCAAGTATGTGACTTGATAGTAAAACCCTACAATGAATACAATGACTATTCTAAAACTGTCCCTAATCGATTATTATTATTGGAACAATAATAAATTAAGATTAATATGTTTGTGACTTGATGACTATGTTTTACTGGTCATGGATATTTGTGATATCGAGTCAAAACATAAATAAATGTTAGAGAACATTGTATTGGACATGACCCACTGTAAGAGTACTTCATGGAACATGTCATAAGTACTTTCTAGCTATAATAATATTAAAAGTCCTTCGACCTAAATTCATCATATTTTCCTACTTGATAAATTCTATATTTTGACGTTGTCTAAAGTTGTCTTTAACCAGATAATAAATTAGACTACTATTGGATATAGAATAAATCAATGAGAGAAATATGATTGATAGTGAAGGAATTTGTCCCTCTCAATTATGGAGGAGATATCCATGGGCCCCTTGATAAGTTAGACTATTAAAATGCATGGCCGTACTCAAATATATCAATCTAAAATATTGAAATCATTTATTTGAACAGTCTACTATGAAATCAATAAATAATTGATTAAGCTTAATAAGGATGATATGCTTCGTGCCTTATGCTTAATTTGGATATCGTGTGACAAAATGACTAAATATAAAATTATGGTTTGGTTCAAAGAGATCACCGATCTTCATTTAACCTAGATAGTTATAATGTTTTGCTAGAAATCACTTATAACTTGTGGGCCATTTAAATATGATTTGGGCACACTGTCAGTGTTAAATAAACCTATAGGGTCACACAATAAGCGAACTTATTAGGTTATTTTTCTGGTAACCAGATTCGATGAATCTGGAAATATGTCTAAGTTAATCGAACTTAAAATATTTACCAGATACAACGAATTTGGAAATATGTCCACATTCGATGTATCTGGATGATGTCCAAATTATAAGAATCTAACTCGATAAATTAATTAGTTAAATTATCGAGATAATGGCAAAATCTTATCATATAAGTTTTAATTTAATTTGAATTTAAATTAAAATACGATAAGATATTATTAGGGTTGGACTATAAGAGGTTCGGAGTGAGTTTTTAAGAAAAACCCTAGCCGTCTTATTGGGTGTGCCAATTTCTGTTGAGAATATTCGTACATCCATTGATCAGGAAAAAACCTCTCAAACCCTAAGCGCTAGCACTCCTTGGGTAACGAGTGAGTTCGCGGTGTGTACCCGATAGAGGACGTTCGCACACTATAGCGTCTGGTGATCGTTCGGGTTGCACGTACAGTAACAGAATCGGAATCGAAGGATATCGATTACACCAAACAAAGGTAATTTTACAAATTTACGATCTTCTTAATCGTTTACTTGGATCCTCGGAAGGGATTCGTGGATGTTTTCCGCGTTTAGGAGTCCACGAATCCTAACAATTGGCCCTACGATAAACCTCAACTATAGCAAATCAAAGTATATGCTTCCAGTTTCGCCAGACCACCAACTCATACTCAAATCATAGAGTACTAGTCAACGCTGTAGCGGTAGTAGTCTAGATTTCTACCATATAGTACTTTCAGAAACCACTACTACAGGTTCTGTTCTACGTATTTAAAATATGCTTATATCATGAAGTGAGTGGCCTACTCACTGGCTAAAGGTAAGCCATTCCACATTTGGAATTCATAACATAATAACCTAAACATGATGAGATTTCCATTCTCATCAATCGGTTAAGAATAACTGTTTATGTGTTTAAATAACTCATGATCCATACCTTATTGTGAAAGACCTCCATTCACATGGATAACTTATTTACACACAATAGGTCTGTTCCAAACGAAAATGTGCACAAATAAAGAAAATAAATTCACAAACGATTTCCGACAAATAAATTCTTTTATTAAAATATTCGATATTTTCATCAAAAAACTAGTCTAAGAGGGCATACATTCTAACACGATCATCATTATAAAGAAATATATGCCAAACTAGTTTGATATTTTCTACTACATTGATGATCGAATTTTTTTATTGTCATTTAATTAAAATTAAATATCAAGCTATTTTATGAAATTAGATTTTAATAACAAAATAAATCTCAAACATTTGAAAACTTAATAAATTTAATATATTTAAATTATTTTCGAAGATTGTAAAATATTTAAAATAATATAATATTTTAAAATGTTTAAAGTCTAAAAATTATTTAAGTATAATTAATTATTTAAATTTACTAAAATAATTAATTAGTTAAAATATTAATAAAAAAATACAAGTATTAATTAATTAAAATATAAAGTATAATTAATTAAAAATTTAAATAAAATAATTTAAAATAATTAATTAAAACTGTCCAATATTAATTAAATTAAAAATATTTAAAATATGTAAATATTTAAAATATAACAGTATTTTAATTATCTATCAATTTGTAAAATATTTAAAATAATATAATATTTTAAAATATGTAAAGTCTAAAAATTATTTAAGTATAATTAATTATCTAAATTTACTAAAATAAATAATTAATTAAAATATAAAGTATAATTAATTAAAATAATTTAAAATAATTAATTAAAAAATCTCAAGTATAAATTAAGTATTTTATAATTAATTAAATTACTAAAATATTTAAAATATAACAACATTTTAATTATCTATCAATTTGTAAAATATTTTAAATAATATAATATTTTAAAATGTGTAAAGTCTAAAAATTATTTAAGTATAATTAATTATCTAAATTTACTAAAATAAATAATTAATTAAAATATAAATTAAAAATGTCAAGTATTAATTAATTAAAATATAAATTATAATTATTTAAAATATTTACTAAAAATTTTTAAAATAAATAATTAAAAATATTAAGTATTAATTAAATTAAAATATGTAAAGTATAATTAATTAATTAGTTTGTGTAATTAATTAATTATGTAAAGTAAGGTTAGCACAAAAAATCAAAAATATGGAACACAAAAAATCTATCCACAACAATAATTATCACCAAAACTTCATTTACTATTCATGTCATACTATACTATTTAACATAATTAATTATAAGATAACATAATACAAATCAAAATAACATCTAATAAAATTTTTAATTCCACGTAAATACAAGAAATGAATTTATAAATTATTTAACATAATCTCAAATACATATGACATAGCGATTGACACTCGCGCAATCAATCAGCCTTTTGATCGGCCAGTAGACTTTTTCCTTCACAAAAATCACGAACGGGCAAGTTTTGTTTTTCACGAGTCGGTAGACAATTCTTCGGTGTTCTCTAGCGTGAGATCGCACTTTACCTTGAATCTGATTATCGCGGGAAACTCTGTTAACACAGATACCTCCCCCACCCATTCCCTGCCCTTCATGGTGGATTGCATAGTATTTGACCAAATATGGTCAAAACCCATTTCAGTGAGTAGCCGTACTAGAGTTATCTTTTAATTAAAGGGTCAAATTCTTACCAAAAAGGCAGGATTGGAAACTGTCCACTGATCCATTGAGCTATACCCTGAGGCATATAGAAGTACATTGAGGTGGGACCCAGCGAATACTGTCACGTGACGGGCTTATTAACAAAATCGCAAATTCCTACGTTTGACCTTCTTGTTCTCCTTCTCAAGCGTCATCACGTGGCTTGCTCATTGAGCTCCTCTGTACCGAAACCTTCGTAGAAATCCAATAATGGCTACTATCAATCTCAAAATACCTGCAAACCCTGTCAGCAACGGCTATGTAGTTCGGAATCCTTCTTACGAAGGCTCATATCATCGTTTAGTCTCCAATCCAAGCTTCTATGGCAGAAAAGTTGTTGATAGTGATAGTAAACTTGTGTTACATCCGACTTCAGCGATTAAGGCTCGTAGGAATAGGTTCGGAGAGATTCGTGTTTCAGCTACGAGTCGGGCTTCTAAATCTCCCACGCATTCATTCGATGTGGTCATAATAGGCGCTGGAATAATCGGGTTGTCTATCGCCCGGCAGTTTCTCCTGGGGTCGAATCTCTCCGTCGCTGTTCTCGATGCTGCCGTTCCTTGTTCTGGTGCTACCGGTGCAGGTACAGCTCTCCTTTTCCTTCACGATATATGCATGCTTATACTCGACAATTCATGATTCATTTTTGAATGTGAATCACCCAAAAGTTTTCTGCTTCAGCTGTTTTGTGCTGGACTCGTTGCACTTCCTGAAGGATTCTCTCTACATGAGTATCTATAGCTTCGGGAATCTTCTTTCTCCTTCAGTTAGTCAATTCCTGGCACCAAGAGTCACAGAAACAGGTTCAGGGATAGTCGTCGAGTAAGGTTTTCAATTGGAACGATAGTGTTAAATGATTCAAGATTCTTATTTGGAGGAGTTTAAACACTTTAAGACGTGCTTGTGCGGAAACCTGTTTGAGGAACCTTATGCAACTGCTGAAAGAACACCAAGTATTAATTACTTAAAATTGTTTTTCTTTTTTGGAGGTGTGACCATCTCTTATACACTGATCATGGCTTATCTGTAATGGACCTGCCCAAAAGATGCACTCTCTTCTGATATATTGTTCATAGCTTTTCGCTAATGCACCCCGTTGAAAATTTCTGGAGGTTGCTGAATATCCTCCCCGCCCCTTCTCCACCAAAACACAGAAAATTAAAAAAAAAAAAAAATACACACACACACACACACTCTCTCTCTCTCTCACTCACTCACTCACCAAGCAGTAGGATAATATATTAATGAAGGAGTTGAAGAAATATGTCGAATGCTTTTCCATTATTTTTCCTAAATCCTGATTGGTTGTAGGATGTCTTCATCTTCTTTGGTCTTTGAGCTGATTCTAGGGCAAGGTTACATATGGAGGATAAACAAGACACCGGGAAATGAGAAATGGGAGCTAGCCAGTAGAAGCCACAAACTGTGGGAGAATCTGGCTGAGAGCATACGACAACAGGGCATGGATCCTCCGGAAATCCTTGGTTGGAAGAAAACTGGTAGGTTACTTCCTTATATCCCTACATAAGTGACTTAAATGTGGTTGTATGGGGAATTCTTTTCTGTTTCTTTTTTTTTTTTAAATCTTTTTAACTGATATTCGACATTTCTTTCCCATTTATTGTTCATTTTCTGGTTCTAATGAATTTCTGGAGTATATACCCAGTACAATGGGTATAAAAATAGAAACTTATGCAAAATGTTGATAATTTGAATGGAAGGCTAGTTTTTTATATGCATGATTTCAGTGTTTTACACGATCAGAGTATTTTGAGGTTCAAGCACTGACATGTTACATCTAACTGGGGTGCCCCTCAGGGAATCATATCCCTCGTTTATTGCATTCAGAAATGGACGGATGTTCTCCCATCATGTTTTTAGTTTCTGGGAGAGTTTTGTTAGTAATGACTTTGTCTTTTCTTGTTCCCTATTAATTATGAAGTTTTATTCTCTTTGTTTTTGCCTTTCAGACTGCACATTCAAATATTCTAGATCTTACACAGTTGTATGAACAGGCTTTCAGAAATTGTAAAAATTGGGAAAAGCCATGGTAGAATTTTGGTTTCTTGAAAACTATTTGAAATTCTAATATTAGACAAAACGTGCAAATGTTGCCTACAGGAAGCTTATTAGTTGGTAAAACAGAAGAAGAGTGTGCCACATTGTGGAGCAGGACCCAGCAACTACGTGATGCTGGGCTGAGTGTGGAGTTTTTGTCTAGCCAAGATTTGCTGTTGAAAGAACCTGCTCTTATGCTTGGAAAGGAAGGCAGGGCAGCTTTCTTACCTGATGACTACCAATTGGATGCTCGATGTACAGTTGAATTCATTGAGAAGGTATGCTTGCTACTACTCTTCCTTGCTTGAGAAGTGGTTCTTTTGTTATCTTGTTGTGTTTATAATATACCATCCATTTGCATAAGCTATGGATAGTGTTTCCTTTATAGGTTAACAGGCGTTTTGCCGCTGAAGGGAGATATGCTGAGTTTTATCATGAGCCAGCAACCAGTTTACTGAGGTTTCATAATTGATTTTAATCAAATTTGCTGCATTTGTGCAAAATTGGTTATTATTAATTTGTTTTTGCACATCATAATGTGGAGTAAAGGTAACTGTTTTGTCATTATGTATCTATGATCCTCTGTTTAGATCTGGTAGCAATGGAGAGGTTGAAGCTGTTGAGACTTTAAAGGGTACCATTTTCAGCAAGAAGGCTGTGATTGTTGCAGCTGGTTGTTGGAGTGGATCTTTGATGCATAACCTGATTCAAGATTCAGATATTGAATTGGATATTCCAGTAAAACCTAGAAAGGTGAGGTTTGGAGATAGATAATGGCATGTTGAAAATGTTTCATGTTTTTGGATATATGAAATGATATGGCTTAAACAAATATTTTAATTTTATCGTCCTACATTTCTTGATGTTGGAGGTGTTTTCCCACATACTCCAAGATTTTGAACCATGCTGATTAAGCAATCAGCACAAAAAGGTGCTTGCCTAATACTCTCTCTGTAAGGATTTGAATTTCCCATTTTGTATTGAATTAATTCTCTGTCGACTATGAGATGTTTACGTATTCTTTTGCTACATGTCAACCTACATGACAGAAGAAAATAATGGAGCAAACAGATGAAAAAGAAAGAGAACCCAAGAAAGGGTGAAATTGGGATTTGCCCTGCTCTCTGATGCTTTGCCCTCAGATGTCATTCTTTTTTATGATAGGGTCCAAACCAGAGGAACATACATTTTTTACATTTCAAGCCAAAGGCCTAAGAATTGCAAATGTAAGATTTTATATGTCTATGGGACACCCCAGCTAGAGGCAAGACTGCAGATCTACAGCATAAAGTCAAGGTTTATAACTATAATGAAGGGGATGGGGGAATCCTTGCTATCTATATCTTCCATGTTATATCAGATTTATTAAAAAATATATGTATATAAAACAATAATAATAATAATAATAATTAACCGGAATTTCGGATGTCCTGATCTTTCTCCTAGTTTCTTTGTCATTAATCCTGATATTGGCATAAAATTTGACTAATACAGATCCAATGCTTGAACATACTGCTGTAGAGTTTGGTTTCTAATGGTCTAGTTGTGGAGGATGTTTATTCACTGCTTGGGGGTTTTTACTAAAAGGAACTGTCAGATGAAATGTGCTACTCAAAATGTTTTATGTAGCTGATGTACCCATATATGTCCTTTCAGAATTTGTTGAACTGAAGACAAGCTTCTTTCTTATATGTATAATAGGGACATCTGCTTGTGATTGAGAATTTTAAGTCTTTCAAACTAAATCATGCTCTTATGGAGGCCGGATATGTTAAACATCAATCCTCAACTCTCCAATCCACTGCTGCCAATCGTGGATCCATTTATGATGCTCAAGTTACATCTGTTTCAATGACTGCCACCATGGACACATCTGGAAGAAGCCTTATTCTTGGTAAATTTTCATCTCAGCCTATTTTTTTCTGTTCTCTGTGTGTATCTGCTATAATATTGATTGAAAGATCAGGATGTTATTTTTTATTTAGTTTGACAAGAATAATAGAGAAAGTTCTTCAATGTAGTTCTTATGTGAATATGCACTGTTTCATCTGAGATCTGTTACACCAGGAAGCAGTCGCCAGCTTGTTGGGTTTAGCACAGCTATAGATGAGTCTATTATCAACCGCATATGGGAGAGAGCAGCAGAATTCTTTCCGGCGCTAAGGAAAACATCTATTGAAGATTTGAAGAAAAGTAAATCAGTTAGAGTAGGACTGAGACCTTACAGTAAGTGCAAATACGGAAATTTCGTGTCCTTATGTAAAGCAGTAGCTGGGATAATATTAGCATCCTTGTGTAAAGTAGTAACTGGGATAATACTAAGGATATAAGTTGTTATGACCTATCAATCACATATGCCATATTCTTTCAGTGCCTGATGGGAAACCTATGATTGGGAATGTTCCTGGATTTTCAAACTTGTTTATTGCTGCTGGACATGAAGGTGAAGGGCTCACGTTGGTAATCTTCAACTTCTCGTCATCATACTGTTTTTCAGAGAAAAGCATAATGTAAAAATTACAGAATTAAGAAGTTTGTCCCTTCTCAGAAAAGGAATAACAAACGCTTATTCACCAGGCTCCAGGAACTGCTGAAATGATTGCGGATATGGTGTTGGGCAATCCTTGTATAGTTGAGCCAGCACCATTTGCTGTGCAGCGGTCTGAGGTGTAACATACCAGATGGAGAGAATTAGCTTGTGCACAGGTTAGTCCTTTTCAGAAGCTCATTTGAAACTTTTTGGCTATTTCAAGTGCAAATATGAAAGCTTTGTTTCTATTTTAAGGATCAGCTTGAGACACCCGATTGTGTCAGGGGAATTTGATGTATTGTAACAAAAGTTTATTCTTTTCAATTGTCTGATTGCCTTAAAACATTATACTCAATATTGGATGACTATACTTCTGTCTTAAAAACTTGCTGGTACATGCTATTGTTTGGATGAGTAAGTGAAAATTTTGAGAAGAGTTGTGCTCAAAAAGAGATGTGTCCTTCTACCTCTTTTGATGCTGTAGAAATGGTTTTTGCTGTCGTTTCTGTTTTGTTCCGAGCACCTGTATTTTTAAAAGTGTTTTCTTATACACTAGTTGCTACCTTGGCCCATCTATTTGCATCTGCTGAACATTTTTGTGCTTATATAGGAATCGTTGAGTACTAGATAACTTATCTATATCAATGCTAGTGTATATGTGATTACAAAGACACCCTGGAACATAAAGAGACGTATAAGGATACTATCTTAAACTTGGTCATATATCAACGCTAGGTAGGATCCCTTTCCCTGTGAGGCCACCTCCATGTCCAGTATCTGATCTACCAGGGTAAAGGAATTCGTAAGGAATCTTAGCAGGGCCGCATCTGTTCTTGAACTTCGGATCTCTGTTTCTCTTCTTGATTCTCTTTCCCACCTCATTAAGTTCATCAGAGAATTGTTTAAGCCTCTTCTCTATCCATTGGTCATCTATCCAACTTGATGATTGCTGTTGGTCCAAGCACACTTTGTTTACTGCTTCCTGTGAGAGAACCTCTAAGAAAGCTATAGTTAGGGTCATCTCAAACCTTTCAGGCAACATTTCAAGGTAATAAGTATCTGGATCTTTGAGAAACTCAGCAAACTCTCTAGTCCCTTCTTCTGGAATAAAATTTCGACATAATGTAGGCCGATTTGGTGGGTAACCAGCGTATGCATATTGCCCGAAGTTCATTGAAGCATGAAAAGCTGTTGCTATCCATATGAGAGTTGTCAAAGCTTCTATTAGGTCGCAGAGAGTGGTCATTGAGTACCAGGTTTCATTGCTCTTATCTCCGTGTCCCACATATTGGATCTCAGACCACCATTCTTGTATCTCATTGTCAGATGTTAGGGAGTCATCATGTTTGTAGAAGTATGAACAGAAGTCTGCTACCCATGTCTTAATTGTGACCCATATTTCTAGTCCATCAGCTCCATAAGGATAGTCTTCGAACAGAAGTTGCACGCCAGCTGGCTTATCTGGATTGTACACAGCCATGTGTCTGCAGTTTATTTTTCATGTGCAAGAGAATAAAATTAGTTGTTATTTCTGGTTATTTTGTTATAGATAGGAGAAGAATAGTCAATCTGGGGAGGGAAGCTTCTTTTTGCACTTCTGCCCTTTCTTTAATTCTTGTACTTTAATCTGCAAACTGAAGTATGTTTAGTTTAGTGTTTGTATTATTCACTTCACCGATATGGTATCTTACCTATTTGTCATCTTTGGTAATATAAATGGAACCATCAGCACTGGATGTGCTGTTGCTTTTGAGGTAACCTAACAGGGAAGCTCTTTTTGAGTTTGACATAATTAATGACTCCTATACCTAGAAAATTTGACATGAGCTGTTCAGTTGAAGGCATAGTGCTCTTCTTCGTAAGTTCTATTGCAAAGTAAGTTTGCATTATCTGGACAAAAGCATTAATGTATTCTATTGGAGGAAACAAAAAAAGAACATAAGTGTAGCTCAATTAGTCCAATAGCAGGATTAGATTAATTGTGAAATGTCAGTAAGCTAGATTTGTTCTCTTTTTCAGTATGTGGACTCTCCCCCACTTGTGAAGAGAATATATCTGCAGAAAGAGAATGGGAACACTGATAAGTAGCACCTTTTAATTAGGTCTGCAGGGAGTCCTTGTTCATCAAATCTCCATTCCTTGTAGAGTGTAGAAGACAACTCCATTGAAATTCTACCAGTGAATAGTATATTCTCCAGGACTCCCCCAGAGTTTATTACCATGTTCCTGGCCAATGCATTTATGTGCATGGTATCCTTGAAGTGAGGATCTAGCAGCCGGTGGATTGGATGCATTGCACTCAAATGTCTTCTAGTGGCAATGACGAATGGTTCAACTGTTGCATGAGCATGTAACCTGTTATATGTGTACTTGAAGATGAATATACTTAATATATTATTATTTCTTTTGGATATGAAGTACAAATAAAAAAATTTGTTTACATTTGAAACTATTGAGACGTGAGAATGCTGATGGAGGAAACTAGTACAATAGCCATGGAGAGAAGGGAAAAAGAAGTCAGAAATATTTACAATGTTTTCTTAAAGTTGTCTTCTCTTTAACGTTAATGGAACTTATTCTTGGTATTAATACCTGTGCAACCTGATTCTACATATCATGCATGTAACAATCTTCTGTCTAGTTAAAGAGTGACGTTTACTGGGGGCACCAATAAAGTTTCCTTGTATAAAGCAATAGTACAGTTAAATTAAATAGGTCAGATGGTTATGAAACTCACCAGTGGTTAATTATTTGATGGTAACCTGAGTCATTGACTGCTACATGAGCTTTAGCAAGTTGCCAAAGAGCTGCTTCAGTCCCATCTGCTGCTGGACAAAACACCCGGTTAATCTCCTCAGCAGGTGAGTAACCGGGCAAACTCAGTTCTATTGCCAGTGGCCTTAGTGTTGCATCATTTTTCAAGAATAGTAGGGTTCGGGAAGCATAAGCACATATGCCATTTGTGTATATTGTGTACAAAAATGGCATAAGATAATCATGGTGATCCAAAATGAAAATCCTCTGTTGATTCATTGCCTGTAATGAAATTTCAAAGTCAGTATAGTCTACTGCATTAAAGATTTTCTTCCAGAGAGCAATTGGATGAGAATCTGTACAGGCATGACTGTGTATTATGCTGGAGTGAAACAGAAAGAACAGAATAATGCATCTGTGGCCGTTTTACAATCTGTTCTGTAAGTTGTACTGGTTTTCGGCACCCCCTTACTTCCCTATAATAAGGAAGCTAAAGGTTTCAGATTGTAATATTGCATGGGAGGCTTCTGTTTTATACCTTGTGATCAAGCAGTTGCCTAGAACTCCAATTTTCTCTTTCTAGCTCCCTTATATCTGGAATGACAGAAATGCATCCACTGTATGTTCTCTTTATTTTATTATTATTAATTTTTTTTTTCTTGGGGATGGGTGGGGGTTGGTTGTGGTGTCTCAAGTGAGTGGGGGTGCAGAGCATGATAGATTTACCTCTTCGAGAGTAAGACCATCGAGGTTATTTTCTATGTGGGTCGACTTTATTGAACTCTTAACTCCATGTCTGCTTTCCGGTGGGAAGCACTGCATCAAGATTAAGAATTGCACTCTAACAAGGCACATGGTAGTGTAGAAGAAACAGGGTAGTATGTGAATTTCATAGTTAGAAGGTCCTCTTGGGAGGACAAGACCGCGGTGAGAGGAAAAAGCAAAATGGAATATTTACTATATCAACCTCTATGGTAGTTTCTCCTTAAGAATTTACCTGCAAACACTGTATTACATTGGGACTGATTCCTGCAAGCATCTGCCGTCCAAATTCTTGGTCGTCTTTCCATGCAAATTCATTCCCTGATGAGGCACAAGAACCGGAAGATGTGAAATCAGAAGCATTTTTCTTGACAGCAAGTAGACATAGTTGTGTAAAATAAAATGTCACCTTGAACTATTTGGGGTAATGGAAATTTTGTAGAGCTCTCTTTGATTGAATGTTTGAGGATTTTGAAGACATCATCAGGCACTAAACCTCTCAATTTGTTTACCACCCTTTCCCCCGCTGCTTGGCCTGTCTCTCCAGTAAATAAAGAGTTTATCTCTGCAAAAGACTGAAAGTGACCCGATTCTCCTCTGGCCATGGCTTTGGCCTCAGGAATTACAAAATGCACAGCAGCCTTGATAGCATTTGATATCAACTCCGACAGTTTCCGAGGACTCATTCTCTCATCAGGGGGGACATACATGTCTAGTAATCCTCGTAGATTCTCGGTTTGAAAATCTGACCATTTCAGCACTGTCAGACAAATCTTGAACCAAGAAGGGCAAAATGATTGTAATTGAGGATTCATCACTCCCATGGTTCTTGTTACCTGGAAAGAAGTTGGCATGGGTACTGGCAGGGCGACCAGTTCTTAGACGGCGAGGATAGGGATACATGTCAGAACCACCTAAGGTTGGCCTCTCATAGTCTGACCCTTCACTCGGATCACCAAGGTCATCATAATAATCGTAGTCGTAGATTCGATCCCATTCCCTTCTCTCCCCAGTTCCATCTCCTCTCAAACTGGTGAGCTCTTCCTTCCTCAGTTTTACTAGCCCACTTGGCGTTTCCTTTGGGAGATAACACTTCACACGAAAGCCAGATGTTATGGCTTCTTTATTGCCTCGAAAAAACGAAACGAATTAGACAAGTGAAGCAACTTACAATGTTTGAAAAGAATATTCGATCTTTGTTTGTCAAATGCATGGGATAAAACCAGGAGTTGCATTCAAAATGGACAGTTTGATTATCTGGAACTTCAAGAATCATGAATTCAAGAAAAAACTTGAACTTGTGTTGGCTTTTAATAACAAATGCTCCTGGAATTCCAAAATCTGCATCAACGGTGAACTCCAACTCATATGTAATTGTTTTTGCCTCATTAAGCTTGTTCTTGCTACTCTTTCCACGTTTCAGGCGTGCTCTCTCACTCAATTTCCCTTTTCCAGTGTCTGCCAAAATCAAAGTTAAACAAGATACATAAGTGCAGAATTGAAAAGAAGAATGAAACTCACTCGGGTCGATTTCTGAGTTACTAAAGAGCTGAACTGAAATTGATAACCCAGAAGGAGCTGGTGCTCCATAGCTATGGTGAATGATGAGTTTTCCCTTTATGGTGTATTGCACAGAATGTGGACTGTCGGAACCCACTCGATCGGTGACGTTGCCTGGAAATGCATTCAGACAATCAAGCACTCCAAAACAAAGCCGCTGCCCTGATTCCATTATCCTGGCTTTCTTTATTTTCCTTTCGATCGGATGCTAAACTGTTGATAAAATTTCATCACCTTTGAAATGATATATTGTGGTAGGAAATGGAAATATGCTTGGAGTTGGACTAAAAGCAAGCAAGAAAGAAAGGGAAGAAGTCTTGCCGATCTTGAAAGCAAAACGTTTGTGCTTGTCTTACTTGCGTAGCAATGTATCAGATTCATTACTCAATTTTGGGTTCACTTTTTGTACAATTCTGTATGCGTTGTTTTTGCAATTCACATACATAATTCAGGTTTCTACAGTTTTAAATGTCACCTTTAAACTTTTTAAATTTTACTTACTCTGAAACCAAAGATCTCTATTTGGTTCAAATTATCAAATCGTTCAGATTGTCATAAATTAAAAGTAAAATATATTGAAAATATTTACCTTTTGTTTAATTTATTATTCAAATTTTGACAAAAGATTACTATGTCTGGATTGGGGGAAAGAGAGAAAGGAGAGAAGAGAAAATAGAAAATTTGTGTTTTCCATTAGTTTTTTTATAAAGAAAAAGAAAAATGGTGAGGGAATTGAAGGAATAGATTCAATATAAAAACTCCAACCTTCTTTCTTTTTAATAAATTAATTAAAATATTTAATATTATTACATTAAATTTAAAGACAAAAAAAATTCAAATGGTATAATTTCCTTTCCTTTTTTAAACTCTATACTTAACATTTTATTTTTTTCAAAAAATATGTAATTTTTCAATCGAGTATTTCAAAAATTATTTTGTTCAATTTAGTTTTTTAAAAATATAAAAAGTGTCTCAAAGTAGTCCTTCGGGCTGAAGGATTACTTTGAGACACTTTTTTTTTTATTTTTGGAAACTAAATTGAGCAAAATAATAATTAAAGAATTTAATTGAGATAATTATATATTTTTTTCTTTTTTTTATAATTTCAATAATTCATATTTATTTTTGAAGATACGTTTTTCCTTTTATTAAGCTCATAACAAAATTTATTACCTTTCATCTTTCTTATAATTTATCTAACTCAAAAATTTTCAATTATATTTTTTTCCCATTTATTTTAGGTCATGTAATTTTTTTTTTTTTTTTTTACTTTCTTAGAATTCTTCTAGTTCACAATATTTTCTTGATGATATTTCTCATGTTTCTTTTAACTCATAAAAATCTTTTCTTCCTTTATTTTTCTTGTAATTCAACTAACTAATATTTTTTCCTTTTCTTTTGGCTCGTATAAATTTTTTACTATTTCATTTTTCTTGTAATTTCTATAATTCATATTTTTTTCTCAAAGATATATTTTCATTTCTTTTAACTCATAAAAATTTGTTCACTTTCTCTTTTATTATTTTCTATAATTCATATTTTTTCTTTTCTTTTAGTTAATAATTTTTTTTCTCTTTTCTCTTTATTGTAATTCATCTAATTCATTTTTTTTTTATGACATATGATTTTTTCTATTTATTTTTGCTCATATAAAATTTCACCACATCAGAAATATAAACCAAAATAAACAAGAAAAACATATATTGTTGCAAAAAATATGAATTAGATGAATCATAATAAACAAAAGAGAGAAAAAAATTCTATGAGTTAAAAGAAATGAGAAAAAAATTATTGAGTTATAGAAATTACAAGAAATGAAAAATAGGAAAATATTTATATGAAACAAAAGAAAAGGAAAATATATATCGTTGAGAAAAAAATATTAGTTAGATGAATTACAAGAAAGAGGAATGAAGAAAAAAAATTATGAATTAAAAGAAATAGGAGAAAAAATGATCAAGAAAGTATTATGAATTAAAAGAATTTTAAAAAAGTAAAAAAGGAAAAAAATTATATGAGTTAAAATAAACCAGAAAAAATATATTGCTGAGAAAACAATTTGAGTTAGATAAATCATAAGAGAGAGGTAATAGAATAAGTTCAAAAAAAGAAAAACATATATTCAAAAATAATTATGAATTATTAAAATTATAAAAATGTAAAAAATATATAATTATCTTAATCAAGTATCTTATAAATTATAAATTAATTTACTTAATTTAATCTCTAAAAATATGAAATGTGTCTCAAGGTAATCCTTCAAGCTTGGCAGTGACCTTTACCATTTACTGTTACGATTTATTTACATTTAAATTTATTCAAAAGATACAATTATTTCAACTCTACGTAATTCAAAAATTATTTTATCCAATTTAATTCCTATAAATAGAAAAATTAAAAATTATTCTTTTAAGTAAATAAGCCGTAACAATAAATGGTAAAGGTCACTGCCAGATTGAAGTTACCGCGGTGAAAATGAAAAGCTGGCCTCTCCTGTAGTACATCACAAATCTCGTCCCCTGTCGAAAGACTCGAAACCCTCGAGCCTCTCTAAAATTCCAACAATGGCGATCGCAAGTCTACAGAGATTGGCCTTTCAAATCTCCAAAACCCCGTCCTTGTCAATCGCCTCCCGAACTATAATCTCCCGTTCCTCTGCGTCCACATCCGCCTCCGCCTCCACCTCGTCTGCTAAAGTCGCTGATCGTATCGTGAAGCTTTCTGCAATTGATCCCGATGGCCAAAAGAGGGAGGTTGTTGGACTCTCCGGTCAAACTCTTCTCAAGGCTTTGGCTAATCACGGCTTAATCGACCCGGCTTCGCATCGGTTAGAGGAGATTGACGCCTGCTCGGCCGAGTGTGAGGTCCATATCGCTCAAGAATGGCTTGAGAAGCTGCCCCCGCCGACTTATGACGAGCAGTATGTCCTCAAGAGGAATTCTAGGGCTAGAGTTTTGAACAAGCACTCTCGGCTTGGATGCCAGGTGATTCTCACTCCGGAGCTCCAGGGGATGGTTGTTGCTGTGCCTGAGCCCAAGCCGTGGGATATTCCATAAGCTCATTGCGGTCAATTTTCAATTGGGCAACTGTTCTGTAAGGTTTATCTATGAAATGGGGTTCTAAGGCTGGTTCTCCTTTCCCTTTTTTTTGGGGTAATAATGTTTCTGCACATCTGTGTACTTTAAATTGAGATTTTTCTATCAATGTTATAAATTGATGGGGGCAATTTGGTTTAAATTGACTGAAATTTGATGTTTGGATTATTACTTGAAATCATTTTCTGGATTCATATTTTCCCACAGTTCTCTTAGAATCCTTTGTACTCTTATTTGCTGTATTTGTTTGTCATGGAGGTCACCCGTTTGTTTGATATGGTTTATTAGGCCTTTTCTAGGATCAGAAGAGTATTAACGTTTATATTTTTCCTTTGCTTCTTTCAGAGATTGTTTTCAGCTACAGAATGGGGGTAGATTTTCATATAGGAACTCTTGAAACTGACAACATGGTTACATGGCTATCCTTCAAGTGGAAGCTCATTTTAGTAATTGAAACGTATGGTTCGATCTAATTGTATAACAAAACTTAGCTAATTCTGGGTAGTGTTTCATAAATGAAAGCATTTGTGCAACAAAACACGTGAATGTGCTAAATGTTTCCAGTAGTTGTTTTGTATCCAACAAAAATGGTTTGGTCTTTCTGGTCATGAGATGTTTAGGTTTCCATTGATAAGAACCATTGTCCATTGCACAACTGAGTGGGCATTGAATATGGATAGTTTTCCCTCATTTTCCATTCCATTGTTTATCAATTCACTGAAAGCATGTTGTGTTCTTTTATCTGATGTTTAATCTGTTTTTCTTTTCGTCCTTTTTTCAACTTTGACCGGACATACTAGAAACTCAAGGTAGCAAAGACGTGTATGTTAATGTGCATGTGCGGACATACTAGAAAGGATAAAGTAAGGAATGAGATCATTTGGGAAAAAGTGGGAGTGACATCTATTGAAGATAAAATGAGAGAAAACTGCTTGCGATGGTTTAGACATATACAGAGAAGATCAAGGGATGTCCTTATTAGGAGAATTAAGGGATGGAGGCAAGATAGGTGGGATAGAGGTAAGGCTTAAGAAGATATGGATGGAGGTAATTAGGAGAGATATGTCTTAGTTGGATTTGGATGAGAGTATGAAAGTGGATAGAAAAAAATGGAAGGAGAAGATTCATGTTGATGATCACACGTGATTTTGTATTAGTTCATGTAGCTAACTCCAAGTTACTTAAGACTAAGGTTTAATTTGTTGTTATTGTTCTTTCAACTTTGAGAAGTGGGGCCCTCTAATGAATGATCTATCTGGTGAGTTACATTCCTCGACTATTTAAAATATTCCCTTTGTTGCAAATTAAATTCTCTATTTGATTTGGCAAGGATGTTTGGCTTAGATTTGAAAATGTTTTAACATCTATAGATGAAATAAGGAACACATGAGATTGTAAGTGATGGAAAGTGTAATTACCTGGTCCTACTATATTGGAATTTACTGTATTGTGCTTATTTGATTTTTGGGTGATTGCTCTATTTTGCTTTGCGGCATCTCCTTAAAAGCCCACAAAAGTAAAAGCTTGATGCATACATTTTGATCTAGCAAGAGGCAAATTGGGATTTGCATAGTTGCGAGATCGTATTGGTTAATTATGTGTGAGCAAAAGCACTCTGTCCCAAAACCTTTGTGATGTTTTGTGGCGATCTCCTTAAAAGCCTGCAAAAGTAAAAGCTTGATGCATACATTTAATCTGGTTTTACTGAGACTTAAGTATTTTAAGATAACAGCAAATTGATTGGTTGATTTTGCTAAACTCAAACATACAACTGCAGTTTTCTTTCTCTCTCTCTTACACGTGGTTCTAGATTGTAAGCTGGGCTTTTAGTTTGTTGTCTTACAGATTGCACTGCAGTTCCATAAGGATGACTGTTAGCAATTAGGGAATTCCGAATGCCATAGTTGTATATGTTAGCTTTCTCAAAATCCCTACTAATAAGAAAAAACTGATCTCTGTGACATGTGAAAGCACATTTGTTACTTTGGCAGTGTTATTGATGACTGATACTAAAGATGGCCTCTTATTTGCTGCTGATTGCATGGTCTATCATCTATTACTCGTTAAGGCATTTGTTTTCTTATGTGATTAGTTTTACTGCATTTTGAAATACGAAATCAACCCCCCAAATCAAAACAGAAAATTCTGTTGTTGCATTCAGTTGTTGTTTATGCACTGGTTTCACAGTCTCTGTAGCTTATTACCAGCTTTCCCTAAAACTATAATCCCATCTTGGCATTGCGCTTCTCTTCTTATTGAAGACGATGGTTGTAATATCTTCCTTTTTTTTAAATTTTTTTACATGTATATATTTGATGCTATTTGTCCATATGTATATATTTACTGGTTTGAGCTTGTATATGAAGAAATAAATAGACAACACTGGTGGCCCGAGTGGTACCCTCTGATTTTTGTGTCTTGATGATGCTAATGGTTAACTACAATTACATGCCATGTGCAGTTTCAAAATGCTGTTAGGTTAACTACAATTACACCTACAAACTCCCTTGGACTACTGTTTAGTCTTAAGCCGTTAGGACTTGATTATCTCCCCGATTATGTTTACTTTTTTGGGGTGGCTCTTATATCGTCTGCTATTATTGTCACGAGTAAACTGACAGTTCCGATCACTAATGCTCAGGCGCCTGAGCTTCAACCTAAGGAGCTGTTTTACCCCTAGGGTTTATTTTAGGACAAAATATATCAGTCATTTTGAAACTTTCATCAATTTTGATTTTCACCTCGAACTTTAAAATGTATGATTTTAACTCTTGAACTTTTAAAATACTTAAAGAATAATCCTTTCAACAATAAAAGTTCAAATACAATACAAAGTTATCAGATTTTAGTTTTCATTTTTCTGTTTTTAATTTTTAAAATATTATTTTTCAATTTTAATCTCACTTTTTTCTTTTCGATTTTTTTTATTTATCAACAATAATTTTAAGATCTAGTTTCAAATTTTTTATGTGATTCAATAATATTGAAATTATTCTTTTGTAATTTTTCTAATCCAACTATATAACAAAAATAATGTATTTTACTTTTTAATAAATAAAATTAAGATATAAAGATGAAGCAGAAAATGGTATCTTTACAGGAAAGAGGAATAAATTTGAAAGTATAAGTGAATTATATATAAAAAAAATTAAAAAGAGAAGTGAAAGATGCGTAATTTGTAATAGTCTTTTCTTATTATATATAAAAGTTATTTTATAATAATTAGAAGGATGACATCACATTGTTAGAGTTGAGTAAATGAAAATACCTATAAAATAGGTTATGTGGAAGTCATGTGATGAACTTTCGTGAGTACTTAATAGTTTTAATTAATGGAAGAGTTAAGAGTTAATTCAAATAGAAGGGAGCGAGATTAAAATTAAAAAATAATATTTTAGAAATAAAAAATGAGAAAATGAGAGTTAAAATTTAGAAATTTTGTATTGTATTTAAGCTTTTATTGTTAAAAATGTTATTTTTTATGTATTTTAAAAGTTCGAGGACTAAAATCAATCATTTTAAAGTTCGAAAGTAAAAATTAAAATTTGTAAAAGTTCAAGAATGGCTGATATATTTTATCTCTTATTTTATATCTAAACATCTTATCCAAACGGATAAAAATTGCTAATTAACTCGTCCAAGGGGCAAAATTATTATATATATATCTCCAACACATCTACTTTTAAATTTGGAAAATACTTACATAAATTCTTATTAAAAATTTATAATAATTTTATATTTTTTATAATGATATGAATTTTTAATACATATGATATATGAAGATGATATTATGTTATTTTTTTTATTGTCTAGAATATATGTTGAATTTGGTGTTACCATTTAAATTATATTTTGGATTTAATGTATGTCTCTATTTTTTATTATTTAGAAAAGAATTATATTGAGATAAGTTTGTTAAAATTTAATAAAATATTATTAAATATGAGATAAGTGTGATGTCTAATTATTAACGAGAGAGAAAAAATATAATGTATTGTAGATATATGATAGTTTTTAAAAAATAAAAATTATTTAAATTAAAATTTTAATTTAAAATTAAAAAAAAAAAGTTTCTTTCCAAGTATAGTTTAGATTAATGGATGATGATAAGATTTTACCTATTGTGAATTTGATTCAAAATAGAATTAGTAAATATAAAATTGTAAAGTAAAGATATTAAAAGATGAGAGAAAAGAGAGAATCACTTAGATACAATTTCATTGATTCATTGTTCGTTTGTTTACATATGACTTCTATTTATAAAAGTTTCGATATAAAATTTGAAAGATTAAGAAATGAACAGTCACAGTATATGAACAGTGATATTATCTTCAAAATAAATGGATAAAATGAAGAAAATGAACAGCTACTTAATATTTTCATAACACTCTCCCTTGAATGTTTATTTTTAATTACTTTGAAAAATGCCTCGTTAAAAACCTTCATAGGAAAAATTATGGGAACAAAAACCTAGTGAAGGAAAATAGTACACTTTCCATTCTAGAGGGAATACTACTTCATTAAAACTTGACTAAGAAAAAATCCAGTAGGAAAAATTTTAGTTAGGGAAAAAGAGTACAGTATACATACTCTCTCTCTTAATAACATCTTCAAGATGACTTTATATCTTTCAACCGACACATTTCAATTTTATGTACTAATTTTTCAAATGAAGCAATCGGCAATGCCTTAGTGAATAAATTTACCAGATTATCACATGATCGAATCTGTTGCACATCTATTTCACTTCTCTTCTGGAGTTCGTGAGTAAAGAAAAATTTTGGTGAAATATGTTTTGTCATATCTCCTTTAATATATCCACCTCTTAATTGAGTTATATAAGTTGCAATATTTTCATAAAGATGTATTGAAATTTCCTTTTCAGAAGTTAATCCACAATTTTCTTAGATATAATAGATCATTGATCTCAACCACACACATTTTCGGCTTACTTCGTGAATAGCTATAATTTCAGCATGATTATAATAAGTAGTTACTATAGATTGTTCTGTAGAGCGCCATGATATAGCAGTACCACCATATGTAAATAAATAATCAGTTTGAAAACGTGTTTTATGTGGATCGGATAAATAACTAGCATCAACATATCCAATCAATATTGGACTGGTTCTTTTAAATAAAATAATCTAAGATCCACTATCCCTTGGAGATATCTTAGGACATGTTTAATCTCATTCCAATGTCGTTATATTGGGGAAGAACTGAATCTTGATAATAAATTCACAGAAAATGCTATATCAGGTCTAGTATTGTTAATAAGGTACATCAATACGCCAATTGCACTGAAATATGGCACTTCAGGACCAAGTAGTTCTTCATTATCTTCTCGATATCGAAAATGATCTTTATTTTTATCTAACGACCTCACGACCATTGGAGAATTTAATGAGTGTACTTTGTGTATGTAAAACCTTTTAAGAACTTTTGTTGTATATGTTGATTGATGAATAAAACTACCATCTTCTAGATGCTCAATTTGTAAATCAAGACAAAACTTGGTTTTGCGAAAATCTTTAATTTCAAAATCTTGCTTCAGACTATTTCTTGTCTTTTGGAGTTCTTCTGAAATTCCAATAAGGTTAATATCATCAACATATATTGCAAGTATTACAAAACCAAATTCAGATTTCTTAATAAAAATACATAGATATAGTGGATAATTTTTATATCCTAATTTCAATAAATATTCACTAAGACAATTATACCACATGCGTCCAGCCTACTTTAAGCCATATAATGAGTTTTATAATTGAATGAAATAATTTCCATGAGAGTTAGAATTATATGCTTCAAGCATACTAAATCCTTCTGGGATTTTCATATAAATATCATTATCAAAGTTCTCATATAAATAAACAGTCACAACATCTATTAGATGCATGCCAATCTTTTCACGTACTACTAGACTCACAAAGTATCAGAATGTAATTATATCCACCACAAATGAATATGTTTCATCTAATTAATACCCGATTTTTGCAAAAATACCTTGTGCCACAAGTCGTGCTTTATATCTTACAACTTCATTATTTTCATTTCGCTTTCGCACAAATCCATTTATAACCAATTGATTTTACACCTTCTGGTGTTCGGACTACAGGTCCAAAAACCTCATGTTTTGCAAATGAGTTTAATTCCGATTGAATCACATATTTCCATTTTGACCAATCATTTCTATGACGACATTTTTCAACTGATGTTAGTTCAAGGTTCTCATTATCTTTTAACATTTCAAGTGCTATATTGTATATAAAAATATCATCAACAGTTATTTCCGTCCGATTCCAACTTCTACCAGAAGTTATATAATTAATGGACATCTCACTATTCTGTTCACTATTTTCAGATATTTGGATATTTTCATCAGTTTCTACTTAATCCATTTTTCTTAATTCTTTAATTGGATCATTCTCTTTTCTTTCGAGGATTTTTATCTTTTGAACCAATGGATCGTTCACATTTCTGACGTGTTTTTTATTCAGTACCTATATGAATTGTATTTTGTCCTGTTGGGACTTCTATCCGAATATGAGTATTTATAGTTGGAATATATCATTTAGTTACCCTTATAGAGTTAGCAAAAGAATCTGACAGTTGATTTGCAAGTTTTTGCAAATGAATGATCTTTTGAACTTCTAGTTCATTTGCGCTTGTGCACGAATTTAAATAATTCAATGGTATTGTCTAGGCAAGTTTCTTTTTATGTGGTTTATGTTTTCCCCATAATTTAGAAAACAAATTTTAATCAAAATGACAATCAGTAAATCTTGTTGTGAATACATCACCCGTCAATGGTTCAACGTATCTAATTATAGAGAGAGAAACATATCCAATATATATCCCCAACCTTCTTTGAGGACCTATTTTGATACGTTGATTTGGCGCTATCGGTACATACACAGCACACCCAAAAATTCTCAAATAAGCAATATTTGGCTCGGAACCAAAAGGCAATTGTAAGGAAGAAAATTTGTGATAACTTTTTGATCTTATGCGCACAAGTGCTGCAACATGCAAAATAGTATGTTCTCAAGCAGTTGTAGGGATATTTGTTCTCATTAATAACGGTCTAACAATTAATTGTATCCGTTTAATGAATGATTCAGTTAGACCATTCTAAGTATGAACATGAGCTACTGGATGTTCAATAGTAATACCAATTGACATGCAATAAGTATCAAAGGCTTGAGAGGAACATTCTCTAGCATTATCTAGACGGATCCTTTTGATAGGATAATCTGGAAATTGTGCTCTTAAGCGAATTATTTGAGCAAGCAATCTCGCAAACGCCAAATTGCGAAGTGATAATAAACTGACATGCGACCATCGGGTCGATGCATCAATTAAAATTATAAAGTATCTGAATTGACCACACTGTGGATTAATTGGTCCACATATATCACCATGAATTCTTTTTAGAAATATTGGAGACTCAAACTCCACTTTTATTGGAAATGGTTTAATAACCAATTTCCCTTGAGAACATGCAGTACATGAAAATTTATCAAATGTCAAAATTCTTTGACTTTTCAAAGGATGACCATGCATATTTTTAATTATCCTTTGCATCATAATAGCTCCTGAATAACCCAAACAGTCATGCCAAATGATAAATGTAGTAGAATCAGTAAACTTCTAATTTACTTAATAATGCACTTCAATTGCATAGATTTTTGTGCTATATAGGCCAGATGAAAGAGATGGTAGCTTTTTAAATAAAGATTTCTTACCCGACATTATTTGAGTAATATAGAGATACTCAAAACCATTTTCTTCCATTGTTTCAATGTGATATTCATTTTGGCGAATATCTTTAAAACTTAATAAATTTCTTCGAGATTTTGAAGAAAATAACGCTTTAGGAATAATAACACTTGTTCTTTCGGGTAATACAATATTAGCTCTTCCAGAACCTTCAATTAACTTTACACTACCACCTATAGTATTAACATTTATTTCTCCTATCTGCAAGTAAGAGAAATATTTTCTATCTTTCAATATGGTGTGTGTTGTACCACTATCAATTAGGCATATATCTTTAATGCCACTTGTGTATCCAGTAAGTGGAATAATAGCCATCTAGGTATAACAAAACATTTATAACTTTAAATACTCAAACAATAAAAACTTTAAACACTAATTAATATTACAATGCCAAAAATATAAAATATAAAAGAAACATATTAAAAGTAAATTTCTAATTCTTCTGGACACTTCCATCACCAATCAAATGTTCAATTCTTCCTTTCTTCTCAATAGACGCCTGATACAGATCAACAAGGTGTTTTACAATACGACAGGTACGAGACCAATGACCTTTCATGCCACAACGATAACATTTATCTTCATAATTTTTAGAAACAACATCATTTCATTTTCCTTTTTCGTTAGTTTTTTGCCACTTCTGGTGGTTGTCATTATTTTTCGTAACTTTGTTTTGACTATTGCGATTATAATGAATATTTTTATCACGATAATATATACGTCCATGGCCACGGCTATATCCACGACCGCGACCTCTTCCAATGCCAAAATTACGAGTTCTAACATCATTCACTTATGGGAATGGAGTAGAACCTGTTGGTCGAGTTTCATGATTTTTCATTAATAACTCATTATTTTGCTCAATTACGAGAAGACAAGATATCAATTCTGCATACTTCTTGAATCCCTTTTCTCGATATTGCTGCTGCAGGAGCACATTCGAGGCATGAAAAGTAGAGAAAGCTTTTTCTAACATATTTTCATCAGTAATATTTTCTCCACACAGTTTTAGCTGCGAGCTAATTTTAAAAATAGCAGAATTATACTCACTAACGGATTTAAAATCTTGTAATCGCAAATGCATCCAGTTATATCGTGCCTTTGGAAAGACGACCATCTTCTGGTGATCAAACCTTTCTTTCAAATTAGTCTACAAAATAAGTGAATTTTTCACGATAAGGTATTCAACCTTTAACTCATCATGAAGATGACGGCGGAAAAAAATAATAACTTTAGCAGCATTTTGTGATGATGATGGATTTCTTTCTACAATGGTATCTGTCAGACCCATTGCAGCTAAATGCATTTCAGCATCTAGTGTCCAAGATAAATAGTTTTTTTCAGTAATATCAAGGGCTGCAAAATCAAGTTTGGCGAGATTTGTCATGTGAATACAAAATCAAATAGAAAAAGTAATTACCTTCCTCTTTTGTTCTAGAAAACTTAAAAAAAAAAAACCAAACTTCTTGATTGCATGGATCGAGAGAAAACTTTGATGGTATTGGATTGGTTATCACCTTCAATAAAACAACTTCAATATAACATTCAGTAAAACAACTTAGATAGAGTCTCATATGATAACGTATTATGAATTTGATTCAAAATATAATTAGTAAATATAAAACTGTAAAGTAAAGATATTAAAAGAGGAAAAAAAAAGAGAGAATCACTTAGATACAATTTCATTGATTCATTATTCGTTTGTTTACATATAATTCCTATTTATAGAAATTTCGATACAGAATCTGAAAGGTTAAAAAATGAATAGTTATAATATACAAACAATCACATTATCTTCAAGATAAATGGATAGACAGCCACTTAATATTTTCATAACATTTCTTTATATTTTCGGTCTAGAATTGCTAGTAGCCTTATTTGTTCAACTCCAAATACAAAAATGGCAATTGGGGACACCGAAAGGCCCAAGAGATTATGGGCTACAGGCTGTGCAATCAATCCAAAACAGATATTTTGCGGCCGTTCAAGAACCCTAATGGGCGCCTCCTCTCTCTCCCCTTTCTTTAAGATGCCTATTTGTTCTTCTTCTTCCTTCGTCATCTTCCTGCTCACCAAAAACTTTAGACGTCGTGCAGAGCGGCGGCCGGGTAAGCGAAGTGTAGGCATTATCTCTTCTTCTCTATTAGTGCTTCTCCTTTTTTGTTTCGTTTCTAAGACGGTTATGGCATCCTTCTTTTTGGCATCTGGAAAAGGGTAATACAAAGAAAAGCAAGTCAGCTTGTTGGCTGGATCTGGATAACCTTACGATCCAGGCAATAATTTACTCAAAACTTGCGAAAGAAACATAAGCCAGTATCACTCGCCTGAATCTGATTTTCCACCTGATTTTTCAGGCCCTTTATCTACTGGTACATGATGATTTTGATCTAGAAAGAGGCAAATTGGGATTTTTGCATAGTTTCGAGGGTTGTGAGTTCGCATTGGTTAATTATGTGTGAGCAAACGCACTCTGTCCCAAAACCTTTGTGATGTTTTGTGGCAATTTCTTCGTTTGCCAAAGTAATGGATGGTATCCAATTAACTCGTCCGTTAAATCATATATTACCATGATCTTAATGGGCACATGATTGGATTACAGGTCTATTTTTGTTGATATTTGACAAACGGGAAGACATTTATTTTGCTTGAACTTGGAAGTAAATCCCTTTGGCTCTTGAGTGCTGCCTGACAATGGATCCAAGACAAAGTTTGTTGCCTCATGGCCTGGGATCAATTAACCTAGCTTTTCCGCAAATGACTTAATAGACACTTTTATTTTTTTGCCAAGTAAAATCAATCATACATAACATAAGAACCAGAAGAACGCGGCTGCTATACTTATGGTAATAGAGATATCCCAAGCTAACAGACAACACCCTCCAAACTCTTGGTTGGTAATCTTGAGAAAATAAGATAAATGCACCAAAATCTTTCACTTAGTTACATTGATATGCAGCTGCCCACGTATACTCTGTCTTATACCTTTCATACGTGTACCGGGCTTCAATGGCCGTCCAAGGCTCATTCTATGCACTCCACGTGCTTGCACTTCCTCCCCTCTTGGATTTCCCCTTCTTTTTCTGTACGAGCCAACACTCCATTGCAAAATGAGTATATATTTAACACAGCAAAATCTTCTTAAATTGTATAATTTAGCCACCATTGATGCTACGAATTTCGTGGGTATCCTCAAATTTCCTCTCATTTCCATCCCCTTCTACATCCCCTTACCATATAGCTCTCTCTCGCATCCCCATTTTTGACCATTTTGCCTGACAGTTTCAATGCAGATTTGGCCTTCCAGAATCCATAACCCCCCTAGTCTCGTAATCATCACCGTTCCACCATCTATCTCTTTGTTACTTGTTCTTGAAATGTTAATCTCTCGTAGGCCTAAGATGTGAATGAAGTAGACATAGTCGTTGTTTCCTCTTTGTATATATGTTCTTTTAGGCCTGCGTGTAATTACCTAAAGGAGTCTCGATTATATTATTGGGTTTAATATAGCTCATTAATTGGAGAAAGAAAAGATAAGAATGGATCAAACGGAGCTTCGTCGAGTTTTTCAAATGTTCGATCGCAATGGTGATGGCAAGGTCACTAGAAAGGAGCTGAGCGACTCGTTAGAGAACTTGGGGATCCTGATTCCGGAAAAAGAGCTGATGCAGATCATTGAAAAGATCGACATGAACGGGGACGGATACGTAGACGTGGATGAATTCGGGACGCTGTACCAATCAATAATGGACGAGAGAGACGAGGAGGAAGACATGAAGGAAGCTTTTAAAGTGTTCGATCAAAACGGAGACGGGTTTATCACGGTGGAGGAGCTGAGATCGGTGCTGGCATCTCTTGGGTTGAAACAGGGAAGAACAATCGAAGACTGCAAACAGATGATAAAGAAAGTGGACGTTGATGGAGATGGGATGGTAAACTACAAGGAGTTCAGACAGATGATGAAGGGTGGTGGATTTGCCGCCTTGAGTTGATATTCATTTTCTATACATATATATTCACAACATGAAATGAGGTTTTCAATTCAATTCTAACGTTGTATAGTGTACATTTTGACGTTTGATTGATTATGGCAGTAATCAAAATATCATGCATCACGTTAATTTAGATCATCAAGAATTCCCTCTCTATTGCCCCCTCCATTCTTCTACATCATCTCTGCTTCTCTTCTCTCTCAGTTTATCTTTCAACTATTAGATACATAAAAGGACGGAATCAAGAACTTTGTGTTGGATAGAGAGGACAAATTATACCAAGAAGATAATGTTATTTTTTTATAAAAAAATTTAAAGGACGAGATATAAAATTTTTAAAAAATATAAAATTTAAAAAAGAAATCCAAAATTTTAAAAAAATTTCGGGGGTGGACGCTACCTATGCTGATCTGTCCTTTCTTTTATATGTTCAAAATTGAATGTTCATTTCACTAATAAAGACTTTATTATGCCAAATAATAGAATGTTATGTATGTATAATCACTTCTAATGTATTAATATAAATAAATTTTATTAAGGAAATATAAACAATTTCGTTATTTATAAATCTAAATAAATTGGGGATTGTTATAAAATTTTAGTAGTGTCAGAATAAAATTTACACACAATAAATCTCCGATTATTCTTTGCATAATAATTTCTTCAAACTATTCTCTTTCTTTTCTCTCATAATTTTCTCCAACAATTCTCTCACAATTGATATATCTCTCAAGTTTGGAGAATAACTCTATTTATAGAACCTATTAGTGGAATTAATTATCTATTTCCACTAATTCTACTAATATGTATTAGTGGTGTCTCCATTAACTCCACTAATATATATTAGTAGTGTTAATGTTGGACATCCATATACATTTTTTACTAATGGAATTAGTGGATTCTCCACTAATGTATTTACAACACTCTCCCTTGGATGTCCATTACATAAAGAATATGTCTCGTTAAAACTTTATTGGATAAAAATTCAGTGAAAAAAAAAATCTAATAAAGCAAAAAGAGTACACTATTCTATATGTTTGCTTATTACTCCCCCTAATGAAATGATCCATTTAAATCTTTGAACCGATGCATATCGATTTTATATCTCAACTTCTCAAATATTACAGTCGGTAAAGTCTTTGTGAAAATATCTGTCAGGTTGTCACATGACGGAATTTGCAGCACATCAATTTTACATTTCTTCTGGAGTTAATGAGTAAATACGAATTTTGGTGAAATATGTTTTGTCCGATCTCATTTAATATATTCTTCTCGTAATTGAGCTATGCAATTTGCATTGTCTTCATAAAGAGGAGTTGGAATATCTCTTCTAGATGATAATTTACAACTTTCTCGGATATAATGAATCACTGATCTTAACCATACACATTCTCGACTTACTTCATGAATGGCTATAATTTCAGCATGATTTGAAGAAGTAGCTATTATAGATTGTTTTGTAAAACACTATGACATAGCAGTATTTCCACTTGTAAATAGATAGCTCGTTTGAGAATGTGTTTTATGTAGATCAAATAAATAACCAATATCTACATAACCTATCAATGTTAGGTTGATTTTATTTGAATAAAATAATTCGAGATCAATTGTACTTGAAAATATCCAATGACTTGTTTAATTCCATTCAAATATCGTTATATTGGTGAAGAACTAAATCTTGCTAATAAATTGATAGTAAATGCAATATCATGTCGTGTATTATTAGCAAGACATATTAATGTACTAATTACACTGATATATGGTACTTCAGGATCAAGGAGTTCTTCATCAGCTTCTTAAGGTCAGAAAAGATCTTTATTCACCTCTAATGACCGGACGATCATTGGAATACTCAATGAATGTACTTTGTCCATGTAAAATCTTTTTAAAACTTTTGTTGTATATGTTAATTGATGAATAAATGTTCCATTTTCCAAATGTTGAATTTGTAAATCAAGGCAAAATTTAGTTTTATCAAAATTCTTAATTTCAAATTCTCTTTTTAAATAATCAATTGTTTCTTGGAGCTCTTCTGGAGTTCCAATAAGATTAATATCATCAACATATATAGTTAAATATCACAAATTTAAAACCAGAATTCTTAATAAAAATACATAGACATATCTGGTCATTTTTAAATCTCGTTTTTAATAAATATTTATTAAAACGATTGAATTACATGCGCCTAGATCACTTCAGGCCATATAATGATTTCTATCTTGATGGAGTAATTTTCACGATGATAATGTTTATATGCTTCGGGCATGCGAAATCCTTCGGGGATTTTCATGTAAATATCATTTTCTAAATTTCTATACAAGTAAGCAGTGACAACATCTAATAGACGCATATCTATCTTTTTATGTATTGCCAAACCGATAAGATATCGGAGTGTAATAGTATTAATAATAGAAGAATAAGTTTCATCATAATCAATACCTAATCTTTATGAAAAACCTTTGGCTACTAACCGTGCTTTATATTGTACGATTTCATTATTTTCATTACGCTTTTGCACAAATATCTATTTGTAGCCAACAGATTTTACATCTTCCGGTGTTCGGACTGCAGGTCCGAAAATTCCATGTTTTGTAAGTGCATTTAACTCTGATTGAATCATATTTTTTCATTGTAGCCAATTTTTTCTATGCCGACATGTATAAACTGATATTGGTTCATGATCATCATTATCCTGTGTAATATCAAGGGATATATTGTATGCAAACATATTATCAATAACTATTTCTGTCCAATTCCAACTTCTACCGGAAGTGGTATAATTGATACAAAATTCAGTGTTACTTTCATTAACTTCTGGTTCTTTTATTTTATTATCAATTCTCTCTTGGTCTTTATCAATCTTTTATTCAATATGATCATTTGGATCATTTAATTCTTTTTTCTTTCGAAAATTTTTATCTTTAGAACCAAGAGGTTGGTCACGTTCTTGGCGTGCTTTTGACTTAGCAATTGTAGGTATAATCTTTTGTTTTGTTGGGATTTCAATTCGAATAGGAGTATTTATAGCTGGAATATGTGATTTTGTTACTCTTTTAGAGTCAACAAAAACGTTTGGCATTTGATTTGCAATGCTTTGTAGATAGATTATCTTTTGAACTTCAAATTCACAAGCACTTGTGCGCGGATTAAGATAATTTAATGACATTATCTAAGCAAAATCTTTCTCATATTGTTTATATTCTCCTCCTAATTTAGGAAATAATGATTCATCAAAATGATAATCAGTAAATCTTGAGGTGAATACATCTCCTGTCAGGGGTTCAACATACCTGATAATAGAGGGAGAATCATATCCAATGTATATCTTATTTCTTCGTTGAGGACCCATCTTTATACGTTAGTTTGATGCAATTGGAACATATACAACACACTAAAAAAATTCTTAAATGAGTAATATTTGGTTATGAATCAAAAGTTAATTGCAAAGGAGAGAGTTTATGATAACTAATTGGCCTTATACGTACAAATATTGCAGCATGTAAAATAGCATGTCCCCAAACAGATATTGAGAGATTTGTTTTCATTAATAATGGTCTAGTAATTAATTGTAATATTTTAATAAAAGATTCAACAATACCGTTTTATGTATGAACATGAGTTACAAGATATTTAACATTAATTTCAATTAACATGCAATATGAATCAAAAGCATGTGAAGAAAATTCACCAACATTTTTCAAATGAATATTTTTAATTTGATGGTCAGTAAATTATACTTGTAATTTAATTATTTGAGTAAGTAATCTCGCAAACTTCAAGTTGCGAGTAGATAGTAAATACACATGTGACCATCGAGATGATGTATCAATTAAAATCATAAAATATTTGAACAGTCCACATGATGGATGAATAAATCTACAAATGTCTCCGTGAATCCGTTCAAGAAATGTAGGACTTTCAACTCCTACTTTTACTGGTAATGGTCTAATAATTAATTTTCCTAGGAACATGCAGCACATGAGAATTTTTCTGATGTCAATATCTTTTTATTTTTTAATGGATAACCATATGTATTCTCAATTATTCTTCTCATCATGATATATCCTGAATGACCCAATCGGTCATGCCAAATGTTAAAAGTAGTAGGATCAATAAACTTTTGGTTTATTAGATGATGAATTTCAATTGTACATATTTTTGCAAAATATAGGCCAGTAGAAAAAGACAGTAATTTTTTTAATACAGATTTCTTATCCAAATTAATTTGAGTAATATAAAGATGCTCAATACTAGCTTCCTCATTTGTTTCAATATGATACCTATTTCTACGGATATCTTTAAAACTCAATAATTTTGTTTTGGATTTTGAGAAAAATAGTACCTTATCAATATTAATTGTTGTTCCTTCAGGCAATAATATACTAGTTCTTCTAGAATCTCTAACCAAATTTATACTACCGTTTATAATATAAATATTTATTTCTCCCATTTTGAGATAAGAAAAATATTTCTCGTTTTTTAGTATGATGTGTATAGTTTCACTATTAATAATATATACACCATCGTTAAAAATAACCATCTGAATAAAAATATGTATATACAAATGTAAATATTATTAGAATATAATAAAAATTTACAAAAATATCATGGTGAGGCATTAGTTCTTCTGAACACCGCCATCACCAATTAAATGGCATATCCTACTGTCTAGATGTTTGAAAAAAAATCAAATACATTCATATAAGTAATATTGATATTAAGATCTTTTAGATCAATATCATCGTCATCAGCATCATTAATTGGATGTTGAGAAAAATTTACTTCAATACTTTTATTTTTTTTTTCCAATTAAGTTTGATATAATTTCACTAAATGCTTGATCATACGACAGTTATGTAATCAATGACCTTTCATGCCATATCTATAACATTTATCCTCATAATTTTCTTACATTTCTTTTTTTCCCCCTTTATTGTCTTTTCTTTCCTACTTCAGGTGATTAATATTTCTTACAACTTGATTATTACTGTGATAAGAAAAATATCGAGCGTGTCCACGACCACGGCCACGACTACAACTATGGCTTCTGCTGGAGCCAACAACATTCACTTTTGGGAGTACTGTTGAGTCAATTGGTCTAGCTTTATGATTTTTCAATAATAACTCATTATTTTTCTCTGCAATGAGGAAAACAGTAATTAAATCAGTAAATTTTATATACCATTTTTCTTGATATTGTTACTGCAAGACAATATTCGAGGCATGAAAAGTGGAGAATGACTTCTCCAGCATATCTTTATTAGTAATTTTTTCTTCGCATAATTTTGATTGAGATGTAATTTTATACATGGCGGAGCTATAGTCATTCACGATTTTAAAATGTTACAACCTCAGGTGCAACCATTCATACCGTACAGTTGGTAGTACGACCATCTTCAGGTGGTCAAATCTTTCTTTTAAATTTACCTACAAGATATATGGATATTTTTTGATAAAATATTTTATTTTTAAATTTTCATCGACATGACGATAGATAAAAATCAAAACTTTGGCCTTTTGTTGTGCAGGTACATTATTTTTTTCTTTAATAGTTTCACTAAGGCCTTCAGTATTTAGATACATTTTTGCATCGAGAACCCATAACATATAATTTTTTTCAAAAATATCAAGGGTTACAAATTTGAGTTTAGTAAGATTAGACATAAAGATCAATAAGTGCGTACCTTTAGTCTTTTGGCTTTTGTAACGACAAAAACTCGTACTTTAATCTTCTATATTTGGAAATAGTAGAGATTCATACTGATAACGTGTTATAAAATTTTAGCAGTGTCAGAATAAAATCTACACACAATAAATCTCTGATTATTCTTTGCACAATAATTTCTTCAAATCTTTCTCTTTCTTTTTTCTCACAATTGATATATCTCTCAAGTTTGGAGAAGAGCTCTATTTATAAACTCTATTAGTGGAGTTAATCATTTATTTCCACTAATTTTACTAATATGTATTAGTGGTGTTAATGATGGACATCCATATACATTTTTTTTACTAATGAAATTAGTGGATTCTCCACTAATGTATTCACAACAAAGATATTTAATTTTAAAAATTGGTAAATTGGTGAATTTAGTCCCTAAATTTTTTTATTTTGGTATGGTTGGTCCTTATTCTTTTTTTTAACTTTATAAGTTCTCTATCTTTATTATTTTGACATGGTTGGTTTTTATTCTTTTTTTTTTTTACTTTATAGGTCTTTTATCTTTTTTATTTTGGCATGGTTGATCTTCTATCTTTTTTGGTCAGGATAAAACGAGTATCAATTTAGATTTTACCTTTGTAGATTCTATTGATTATTTGATTTGGATTTTATTTATAATACGATTTATATATTTGTGATTATAAATTTGAAATTATTTTAGTTCTATATATACAAAATTTTAATACAAAAAATAATCAAAAGTATATAGTAAAATATCAAATTTGTCATTTTTAATAGGTCAAAATTAGAGTTAACGGATTGGTTTAGGGTTAACCTGCAGAAATTAGGTCTAAAGGACCTAATGTGTCAAACTAAAAAAAATAGAGGACCTATAAAGTTTTAAAAAAAAGAATATGGATCAATCATGTCAAAATAAAAAACATAAAGGACCTATAAAGTTAAAAAAAAGAACAATGACTAATCATACCAAAATAAAAAATATAGAAGACCTATAAAGTTAAAAAAAAAAAAAAAACTAACTATGTCAAAATAAAAAAAATCAGGAATTAAACTCACCAATTTACCTTAAAAATTCTTTATAAAATTTACAAGCACAAACCACCACTCCCGGGAAAGCCCAATAATAAACACTAACCCAAATAGAATGCTTAAAACCCAAGGCCCAAATCAAAAGCCCCGTATTTCCAGTAATCCTCTTGTTAAATTTTCAGCCTGAAGGTGGGGGGGGAGAGTGGAGGGCGATGGTGGTGAGGTGTTTGGCTTCTGCTTCGGTAACTCTGCATAGATGGCAACAACTCAGGCATCCCCTCTGCAGTCCTCCTATCTTCTCCCAGTTCTTGCTCCGTTCCATTCTTCCTGAAACCAGGTACTATTTCTTCTCTCCTCATACGCCAGCACATTTGCGTTTGAATACAAATTTAGTAGTATTTGTTGGATCTTCTGCAGAAATTAGTAGGTTCATTGGATGCAATTTGTACTTTTGGTATCATATTAATCTCAGTTTTGTAGTCTTGTTGATGTTATCGGCAAGGTTTCTGCTAGAGGGCCCTTTATTGGGCACTTTTATGGAATGCAAAAGTGGTATCTTGGCCGTGCTTTCTGGATAAACTCGAGCCGGTTTTTTAGCACAGCTGATACAGCCGCGGCAAATAATGGAAATATTGCAGTTGCTGATTATTCTACTGAAGTTAAAAAGAAGAGGAAGAAACTGAAGGGGAAGAGAGCGGTAGTAAGGTGGCTGAAGTTCTTCAGATGGAAGAAGAAGAAAGATTATCAGAGAATGACACCTGAAGAAAAAATTCTTTACAAATTGAAGAAGGTAAAAGGATGGAATGGAAGTATGCCCAATTTTCTCTTTCTTAATCTCAGGGAGGATATTGTTTATTTTTTTAGTGCTTTCTTTTGATGCATCTTTCTCACTCATGTAGAGAATTAGATAAATCAAGTGTTATACATGAAAATATTTTGCTGCTTATGGCATGAGCATAAACAGTAAATATGTTTCAATTTTATTATCTGATTTCCATACTTAGCTATCTGAAAAGGTTTTCGTTTATCCACTTTTCCCAGACCATTTTAAGCTTTTGGATAAGGCATCCATATCAGCTTTCTTATGATTCTGTCTGTGGCTATGGTAGTTGAATTTCTCAAGAGTAATTTCTTGATCCCCCCTCTTCAGGCTCGGAGAAAAGAGGAAAGGCTTCTTGAAGCTCTTAAAAAGATTGAACCAAAGGAGTCATCTGAAACTACCCACGATCCAGAGATATTGACTCCAGAAGAACATTTTTACTTTCTGAAGATGGGACAGAAGTGCAAAAATTATGTCCCAGTTGGAAGACGAGGTATATACCAAGGCGTCATCCTAAATATGCACTTGCACTGGAAAAAGCACCAGACTCTTAAAGTGGAGGTGAAGACATTCTCCCCAGAGGAAGTCAAGGAGATAGCTGCTGAGCTGGCACGACTGAGCGGTGGAATTGTGCTTGACATTGAGGATGACAACACAATTATTATGTATAGGGGGAAGAACTACTCTCAGCCACCAACTGAGATTATGTCTCCACGGAGCACACTTTCTAGGAAAAAGGTTTTCCTTTATCATTTCCAATTGCATATGTGACCATTTTGTGTTGGTTTTAGTTGTCTGGATCTTCATTCTTGTTCCAACGGTTTGTTTCTTTGACTGTAGGCTTTAGATAAATCCAAATATAGGGATGCACTGAGAGCTGTTAGGAGATATATTCCAAGACTTGAACAGGAACTTCAGCTTCTTCAAGCACAGGCTGACTGTAAAATTGGTACTACCGAAGAAAATCAATCAACAGCTGCTGAAACCGTTGTCTCTCAATCCCCTTCAGGCCTTAAATTCGAGGGTTCCGAGAGGTTGAAAGAAATAATGGCCAAAAATGATGGACACTTTGATGATGAGGAGGATGAGATGATGGACTCTGGAATTGGTTCTGATTCTGAAGCTTTATCAGATATGTTTGACACTGATTCTGGCACAGACAGTGAAGAGAAGGCAGAACGGCCTCTTTATTTGGACGAGTTTGAAAAGTTTCCAGCACAAAGAACTGGAGAAACGGAAGATTTTGGAGACCATCTTCGGAAAATATCTGCTGATTCTAGAAATGAGAAATTTTCAGATGAGAATGTAGATTCAGCTGAACTTGATGAGGTTGATAGGATGATTCTACAGGCAGCATCTCTTTTAAAGAAGCAGAGGAAATAATCATAAAGTTCCAATGGATCCATCATTGTGTTTCACATTAATGGAGATGGGGTGGTTTCAACATTGTCTTCAGCTTGTTGGCGAGACAAATACGGTTTTCTCTTGAGCTTATGAACTGTGGTTTGCAGTTTTGTAGGTTATTTCTCAAGATTTGGGCAGCAGTGAGTCATCAAGGGTTAGAAGTATGTAGTACATGGGTATTTTCCCAGCCTAAAGAAATAAAGAAACATTGTTATTGCTCACTTGGACATAAATCTACTCACTTTGGATATGAAAGAAAGCGGAGATGAACATGTAAATATACTTGCTCTGCATATGGAAGAAAGTGGAGATGGACACTAGTAAATGCTTTTAGATCTCGATTCACAACAACTGCAGATTCCAATCTTAATGAATATATGCTGCGCAAACTAGATTTCTTCGACACTTGTGTTTTCTGGAGACTATCCTGTTGTTTGAAGATTGATGGCTGAAAGCTCAGCTTGGAAGACGATATGGCATTATTACCTAGTTACCGACGGAAGATAATTTGCCTTTTGAATTGATGTATAGCTTTTGTCTTTCAAATAGGTCTTGTTATCCTGGTGAACCACTAAATATGGTTTGGCCTGTTGAGGTATCTTCAACCTTTGCCGTACTCTGGAAGTGCTCAAGCAAACTTATTCCCATTGTTGTTGCGGGTAGCTTCCTTTCACCCTGTCGCGGTCTTGAACTTGTTTTGCTTCTATTATGATAGAAAGAGTGACTTTGAGAGAGTAAGATTATGCAGCTGTGATGGTTTGCAGTCTTCAATGAAAAAGAAATATAACCATGGCTGTCATTCAAATAACATCCGGCAAAACTTTGTCCCCAAAAATCCTGAAACGGAACGCCTTTCATCATGGCTCTGAAGGCCATCTTTATGGGGTTCAAATGCAGATGTATAGATATATAGAACGAGGGAAAAGAAGATAAAGAAAATGATAGATTTTTTAAATGTTTTTTTAAAATTAGATGTCGTTTAATATGGAATAAGAGTTGTAATATGGGCAGAACAGAGACGTTCCACCATGTTCTTTAGTACCCAGTAATATGTTTCTCTCTCTCTCTCTCTCTCTCTATAATAAAAACTATCCGACTAAAAACATTCCAGACAATAAGCTTCTGCCAATTCTCAATATCAGCCAACCCTTGCTCTAGGAATGAAATAAACATGGGAAGGGTGGTTTCAGCTACATACAGAGAAGGGCAGTTTTCCTATGAGTTAGGCTGAAAGGTATATATGTTTTTAGTCTATGGAATAGCAGGCAGATCTATGGCTACACTTTGAATAGAATACTCGAAAGGCGAAACAAAAAGAGATAGGAGATCAGAGGAACAAAATCACAAGAATAGTTCAGGGTCAACAAAAACTTCAAGAGATTCCTCCATTAATCATTAAGGACTATTCCATGCATCTAACTGAAATTGCACTGTTTACAAAGTTAGATCATAAAATTTTGACAAACAAAAATTAAGGAACAAAAAGAATTTGTACAAACAACAGTGACACTAATCTGAATCCTCTAGTTGTTCATTTTCAATCTCTTTTACAAGTTCAACTATTCTTCAACACTTCCGGATAAGTGCTATGATCCTTTAAGGAACAAAAAGAATTTGTACCCAACAACAGTGACACTAATCTGAATCCTCTAGTTGTCCATTTTCAATCTCTTTTACACGCTCAACTATTTCTTCAACACTTCTGGATAAGTGCTGAGTATGATCCTCTATGTATTTCAATAAAGTCTGCAATTGTTCCTGGTAGGCTGCACACCGACGTTTACAGCGTTGCCTCTCATTGTAAAGTTCTAAAGTCAGCTCTCGTATTCTCTGATCTTTTTCATCCTGACACAAGACCCGCCAGAATGTCATCAGCTCAAAATCAAAATGATTTGCTCAGTAAACAATATAGCATCATAGTCAAGTACTCCGTGCTTAAGTACTAGATCCATCACTTCATAACTGTAACAAGAAACTATACAGAACAAGATACGCATGCATGCCAAATTGAGAAAATGGCTGAATTTGGATTTATCATCTCATTCATCACATTTCTTTGACATTATAACTATGAAACAGAAAATACAGTACCCAAAGCAAGAACGACCCAAGGATTTGCCTGACTATTTTTTTTTTTTTAAATTAAAAAATAAAAGTGAAAAGAGACAGGAGATGAAAGTACCTGACTTATCAAATTTTTTCCTGATCCTCGCCATGGAACTTTACTGGGAGACATTAGACTATGATTATGATCTTTTACAACTTTAGTAACAACCCACTTAACTCCATCCCTTAGAGCAACCCTCAGCATGGCAGGACAGCCTTCCCTAGTAACAGGGGGTGGGGGAAGAACTCTATCTCTCCTTTGTACGTATTTCTTTTCTCGAAAGCCTTCTTTTGAACAAACAAAATCTTGACCAATGACCATATTATTAATACGAGAACGACGGTTATGATGAATGCGAACAGTGAAACCAGTTTGCCTGCCATAAGCAACATAAAATTCCCGAGCATCATCTCTGGAAATAAATTCCATTCCTATTTGTGGTTCAGTAGCATTCTCAGTTGAGAAAATATTTTTATTAAGCTGTTCCACGCATTTGCCATCTTCAACAATACATACATCCATCCTTGTTGAAAGCTCATCATCGAGAAAACTATCATCATTATTTTCAATATGCAGATAACTTTTGCTTTCATCTGAGTCAAACACTTCACATAATGAGTTCTCCATGGTCACCTATGCTTATTAAAAGCCTTTGTATACCATCATTCCTGTGCTGCATGATGAGAAAGTAATCAGGGAGGAAGTCCAAAATAAAAGGCCAATGCAACAATATAATATAAAATTTCCCGTCATCTTGGTTACTAGCCCTTCAAATACTCTTTATCTGGTTTTTCTGTCTTACTTAAAGTGAATATCAATTGGGGTTCTCAAATTAGCAAACTGATGTTGTTGAGAAATGAGCTGTACAATAATAAAGAACAAAATTATCTTCCATCTACCCTTCTCATATGACTTGAATAGACCCTTCTTACTAAACTCAGATGCTAGCCATCCCAGGTTGTTAGAGATAAGGCTTTTGCTGAATGGGGAAGATATCAAAGTTCTCACCGAAAAAATCCAACTTTTATCAAGATTACCAGTCAGCTCCAATAAAAACAAGTGAAATATCTCAAGAACAGCACTTAGCTAATCAAGACTCATCCATAATTCCCTAAAAGCTCACTCTCAACTTCGCCTTATATCCTTTTTTCTAAAAATTTTGATCATTTCAATTTCCATGTTCATTATTCATTAAGCCAAAAAGATGCAATCCATAAAATTAAGTTAAAACTTAAAGATTACAAAAAGTGAGGAGCATGAGAGCACAGAAATGCACATTCACAAATTTTAGAACAATGAAAAAGAAAATGGACAAAACGGGACAGTGTCAACAAATGAAGCTTACAACAAATGGTAAATGTAAATTCAAGATAAGGGGAAAAAATAAAACTACAAGAGGGACGAAGGGAAAATGGAAAAGAAACAAAGGAAAATTGACGTACCAAATAAAAACCCTAATCCCTAATTTCTTCAAGGCAGCTAAGCTGCAGAGTGCAGAGAGGGCAGCTAATTAAATGAATGAAGTGTTTTAATTCTGTGGGTTTGGTTGGTCTAAGCAAGGTGGCAGAGTAGGAGACTGAACCAGCAAACGGAGCGTGGGAGGCAGGTGAAGGTCTATCAGCTCTCAAGGATCGCAGTCACAGAATGATGGGATCCCAGGACAAAGGTCGCGACAGGTTTTCTCTAGATGGAGTGGGTTGGGATCCACTGCAGCGGGACGTAGAAAAATATTGTGGAACCTGTCTGCCAATTTCACATGCATCCCAGTTGAGAGTACCATTGATTAATCTGAATTTATTTAACCTGGGATGTAGTTATCTGACATTTTTTTTTTTTGTTTATAATTTCATAGAATAAGAGAAGTTCGTAACCACATTTATAATTTTATAAGACGGAAAAAGTCATAACTACCAACTTAAATAAGACTTGAACCACATTTATAATTTCATAAAATAAAAAAAATTTACAACTACCAACTTAAATAAGACTTTACCATAGAAAAACTTAATAATCAGATATTTATATAAAATTTAAACTCATGACCTTACAAGTATAATACTCACTGTCCGACTAACTAAGCTATCTCATATCTATCTCATATGAAAGAGTTAAGATTATAACCCACATATATTGAATTTAACTTTCGATCCATTGAATAATAAATTTATATAGCTCGCAAAATAATGTCTCATTGGTTCCAAAAATATATAGATACCATATGACGTTTGTTTGCAATTACTATTAGGTTGGACACAGTTGTGCTTTGCATATTTTCTTTTATGCAAACAAATTTCTGTTTTTTTTTTCTCCTTTTGTAGGACAAATTTCTGTTCCCTGGGAAAGAAGATTAAATAAAGCAAGAGAAGAAAGGGACTTGACTTAGCGCAGAAATAAATTTCTGTTACACTCGTAATTCATTAATCACGATTTCCCAGAAAATGTAGATGAGGTGCCCCTACTCAATGCCTCTGCGTCCGCCTCCGAGACCAACCAAAATTTCAGCCTAATATTCAATTCTGTACTTCCTAGCGTAGGAAGAAACTTGTTTAGTTTTTGCCCTCCACACCAGACCAGAAGCCCTCAATTCACAACTTTTAACTTTGTTTAGAAGCATCCCTGGCCCCTAGCAAGGCTTATTGCTTCCCTCCCGCCCCTCATATGAACCGAAGAAAAGGCCAAGGATGGACTGTCTGGACAATACAATTACAGCCTGTATAGAGTGGATGCTGCTAATGCAAGTTTTGGCAGAAACACATCACTGCTAAACTGCATTTAGAGGACAAGAAATGTCAGATGACAAAGTATGCACCAACCATAAGATTATTCAGTAAGAAGATGCACTACCTACTAAACAGATCATTGATTGGATTGCTGTTGAATTTCTATCTCAATTTCTTTCACTTTGTTAACAGCAGCTTGGATTTTTGTTGACACAAGCTCTGTTTGCTCCTCAACACTTTTTAAAAACGAGTTTATCTGCTCTCGATATAGATCACACAATCTATCCTGACGCTCCAATTCCATTGTTAGTTCTTGTATCTTCCTGTCCTTGTGATCCTTACAAACGGAAAATTACAAGAAGGTTACTTCTAACAGAAGACAAATCATATGAGGAACAGGAAATCCAAGAGAAATGAGAAAGTACAACTAATATCTTGTACAATTCCTGTTTTATACAGTTTCCAAGCACAGTAAAAATGAGCTGAACCTGAACTCTCACTTTTATACATGATAACAATATAGTGACAAATAAAATTCAAGAGCACAGACTTTACACCAGAAAACAGGAAACTAATTCAGTTTCTGCAAATAATAACTCCTCTTTTGTTCCTCTAGTATGCAACTTTTTCGTTTTTTGTTCCTTTTCTGCTTCACCCAAGGTAAGAAGCATAGTATTCAAATAAGAACAATCATTTTTTTATTAACCAATTCAGTTAATTATTCATGGAATCCAGGTTATCCCCATCTATTGGCCTAGCTATAAAATACATCTGCAGAAACTTCAGACTAATAAAGGTCCATCCCAGATCTTTGTTCCTGGTGGAATGTGCAAAAAAGTGGTATATATTTTCAGATAGTAAAAGTTTGACCAGATCAGATACCTCAACAGAGGCTTCACTACAGCAATCCCATCAAATAACAACAACTAAGGTACTACTTTTCATAAAAGTAAGAGAGCACTAAAACTGGATTCAAAGTGGATTCCATGCAAGTTTGGTAGTTATAATGGATTCCCTTTAGAGATGAAACTCACCATAGCATTATGAGAAGCACGACCAGAAACAATTAATGGATGAGTGTGGTCCTTCACAAATCTGGTTACCACCCACTTACCAGATTTATTCACTTTCACCAACATCATTGCCTTGCAACCTTCCCTTGTGCTGGTACGTTGTTTTCTAACTGGTCCATTTTGATCTTTCATTTTAACATAAAAACCCTGCTTGTTACATGAAAGTCTCCGGGAAAGAATTCTCTTGTCAACCTCTGAACGCCTGCACTGATCAATACGCATTACAAACCCAGTAGACCTAGCATACTCATCATAAAAATCTTTTGCAGCCTTCTCTGAGTCAAACTCCATTCCAACAAATGGCTCTTCAACTGAATTTTCTTCGCAAGCAACTGATTCTCTCTCTGTAGAACCGTCCACTTGAGGGGCTTCAGTATCTGAGTTGGATCTCATGTGATATCAGATGTATAATCTAAGATGCCTCAACATTTCTACTTCTCAGTAAATCAAACATTTATCACAAAGATTGGTTTCACACAGCATGAATAGATAGATTATTCAATAGGCAGGATACAATATGTTAATTGCTTTCAACTCTTTTGTGGATGAAATTCAAAAAAAATTGCCTCAAACAAAAATCCAGGCCAAAGAAAAAAGAAAAAAAAATTCCCAGAAACAAAAATAAGAAGGTCAACACCACACGTATCACAACATGGACAATTACTAGACAGCTACGGAACAGATAATTGAATTAATGAACCTTCAATGGTAAATGATCCATTGATTCTTTACCCTATGAAATGACAAAGTAAGTAATGGTGGTTAAACTCTGAAAAGAACTTACACGCATATCCGCAAATAACTTCTAAGTTTCATTACCAATTCAACACTGCCAGGTAAAAACTCTAACTTGCTCAGGAAAGTCTAATCAACCAAAATTGCCCATACCGCAATCTATACGATGCTTAACAGTTTTAGGATCTCACATACTTCATCAAACCAAACACGGAACCAATGTGTAGACTATGTTCTCATTCAAAAATCAATTTACCACTTCTCAATTACATGTTTCTTTCAATGTCACTGTCAACATCAACGTGTAAAATTAACAAAATTTCCAAAACACTAGCTCAAAACCTAGATTTTTTTTTTTTTAAGCAATTCTAGTAGAATCGGTGGATGCAAAATTGAGATCAAAATTTAAAACCAAAAGAAAAAAAAAAGTTGAAAATGAGAACACTCGAGCTGTATAAACTAAGTGCAGGAGAGAAGCAAAGAAACTTACTGGATACGGTTTGGGCAAGCCCAAGCCAAGGCCGTCGAGCTGAACTGATGGTCGCCAGTTTTAGAATCAGTAGGTCAGTAGGCCTACAGCTGATCTCCAACAATGATTTCCGGCGAACGGAAAAAGCCAAGACGGTTTATCTGTTTCCGTCAAGTTTTGCATCCCAGTTTTCAATTTCTTCCTTTCCTTTCCAAACCCAAATGTTACTGCTTCTTTGCTTTTCACTTTTCAGTGGAAATTTGGGAATTAGGATTTTCACACCAAACACTCGCGCGTCAATATGAGGGAAAAAGTGCCATAGCGGCATCGTCAATATTTATCGGCTTGAAGTCGTTGCCTCTATCGCACGCTTTCCTTCAAAAAAGTCTTCTTATTTATCCGCTGCGGCTGTATAGAAAAGAAAAACACTTACTTAAATCCCGATGTTCTTAAATTGGAATTATATTTAATTTTATAAAAATTATATACTTAAATATCAACATTACGATTCACCTAAAAGAAATAATATAAATATTAATATATTATAAATAATATTTATTTGTATTATATTTATTTTTCTTCAAAATAATGCTCCTTCAGCTTCATAGTATTTAACCATTTGACCATTTGCACATAGATTAATAATGTTGAAATTAATAAATATTTTTTAATTATATTCTAAATTTATCCTAATAAATATAAAGATAAATAATTATTTTTGATATTTTTGATCTTTTTATTAAATATAATTTGACTAAATTTAAGGGTGATATTGAAAAACATTAATCATTGATGTATAAAATTATGTAAAGAGTTAAATATTATATAAAACAAGATACAAAGGTTAAAAGATCAAAACATATAAAATAGAAGGAGTATTTTTTTTAAAAAATTCATAAATAAGTACACCCTTAATAATTAACGGTCACAAAACCTTTTTTTATTTAAAATATATATTATAAATTTTATACGCTATATATTATAAAATTTTAAGTGTTTAATATGCAATTGATATATAAACATCAAATTTATAATAATACTTTTTATGTATAAAAACTATTTGTAAGATTGTAATAACTTATTTTGTTCAAGACATAAATCTTGAATTCGACACCAAACTAAATTCTATTTTTTTTACAATCTCCTTATCCTTCCTCGCTCCTTATCTTTCCATCCTTCCCTTCAAAAAAAAAAATGTTCGCCAACCAATCACTTCACTACTCTTAAAACCTCATGATTTTATTACGTCTTCTAAAAAATAATTATGGCTTAAACAAGATAACTTCCCAGTTAAGAAAGAGTTGCGAGGGGATGAAGGAACGCGCGGGGGGTTAAGTGGGAAAGTGTTCTTTGTTCTTGGAGGCAAAAAAATGCAACAAATATAAAGGATTCTGTAGGCAGAATGGGTAGGTGAATTGGAAGCCAACCAGATAATATACAGATGTTGCAAACAGATGCTTTGAACATTACAACTATTTATTACGAGACAATTTTTGCATTTCAATTTCAGCTTCCCTCACATTCTCAACAACACCTTGAATTTTTGCAGATAGTTGTTCTCCTTGATCCTCAACACTAGCTAAAAAACTAAGTAATTTTTGTCGATATGCTGCACATAGCTGATCTTGTCGCTGCAACTCTAGGGTAAGTTCTTCAATTTTCTTATCCTTATCATCCTACAAATGTGAAAGAATGGAGACGTTAGTCCTGCCAAGCTTTTGATTATGATAGTCGTACCAAGCATTAAAAAAGTAACAAAAAGACGTTTAATTATTCCATGCTCTCAGACACCATAAACAAAAGGTCATAGTCAAGAAAATAGGATCCTTTTTCTCACCATATTTTTGTGTAGCTGTAAAGCATGTGGTGTGATTAGAGAGAAAATGAGGGGGTGAGGGGAATGGATAATGTAAGGAAGGCATTTTTGTGTCAAGCAGGCAATAAGGTTCAATGGACCATGCATCAAAGTTTCTGAGAAAAAAATAAATGAGCCATCATATTTGCCAACATATAAAAGAATCATAAAGAAACTTGGGTAAAAGTTGACAGAATTAATGCCAGATGATGCCAATATGACTGAATCATTCTGGTGTCCTGAAGGCAAAAATTTGCATCAGAGAGGAGTGGCACAAAACCAAGGAAAAAACTGCAAGAGGGGTTGAAAATCCCTTAGATATATGCAAGAGGAGTTGCACACTGCAAATGCAGACATGGGATACAAATTTTTGAACCTAATATAGCAGTTTTAGTTCAAAATGCAAATCACAAAACCAAAGGAAAACATATGAAAATGTTTAGAAAATGAGAAAATTCTTGATTGCCTCTCAAAGCAACAGAAGAACAAAAAGGATTGTGTAGTTCCCTCCTTGGTACTGACAAACAAGCAAAATATTACATCAACATGGGATAAAAAAAGATTGTATCATAGATAACATTGGGAAAAAAAACTTACCCCATTACTAAATCCTGTTGCAGCAACAAGAAGACGATGGTTGTGATCTTTGACAAATCTTGTAACAACCCATTTTCCGGATTTCTCCATCTTAACTAGAATTGTTGCCTTGCAACCTTCACGGGCACTAGGCCTTGGCCTTTTATCTGGTCCAACTGTGCCTTTGTGGTTAGGAGAGAAACCCTGCTTGTTACAACCAAGTCGACGAGCAAGAGTTCTACCATCAATTTCAGAGCACCGACGCTGCATAATACGCACAACAAATCCTGATTTCCTTGCATATTCAGTGTAAAAGTTCCTTGCAGCGTCCTCTGACTCAAATTCCATACCCACATATGGTTCAGGAACTTCACCATCTTTTAACAGCCCTGTGTTGCCCCCAGTTTCAAGGACATCATCTCGTTCCAGCTCCCCAACATTTCCTTCAACAAAAAGATCTTCACTTTCTTCCAACTCACCATCGGTCCCTTCAACCCTGCTCTGAGCTCTCCCATCTTCCTTGTCCATATCCACTATACTATCAAATAAAGTACCACCAATGAATACTTTGTCATGTGGACGTGCAAATTAAGAACCTAAAGCCAGTATTATGGTCTACACATTCACACCAAGTTAAGCACTGCTTACATATACCAAAAAAGGTCTTTGGTAGTCAGTTGTTTTCATTACTTTTGTTTTTTTGGGAAATCCACATCTCCTTTTAATCATGTCAAAGTAGATGAAAGATCCATATCACAAAACAAAAGCTTTTATGACAGAAAATAGCCAATTGGATAGTCTCACTAATTCTACATCCTGGGGTGTGGGGGAAATCAAGTATGTGATCCTATATTTTAACAGAGATAATTCTTTGTGGGTATCCTAGAAAAAGAAGTGTTATATACAGAATACAAACTAATACTTCGTCCTACAACCAAGTGTAAGATTACAAATATAATTGTACTGCACCCAATGGACGATCATTTGCAACAAATTTTAACCACCCCCCACAACCCCCAACACACACACACACACAAAAAGAAGGGCGAATCACTTTTCCTTTTACTTCTTATCATTAGGCTCATGATATGTTCATGTTTCTCTCCAAATTTTGAACTGAATATCAGTGTTGAAGCATATTGTCTAAAGCTAACAAACACATTTCTATACCTTAATCAACAGAAAATCATAATGGTTTTTCAAAAAACCTACCGCATCACTTGGTTTGGAAAGTATACTTCAATTTGTGCTAAACAAGATCAGTATCAAGAGAAGCAATTATTACAAGACAAAAAAAAAAAAGATGAAATAATTCATTTTTACTTGGAACAGAAAAATCAAGAATCGCACACACATAATACATATTTTGGAACAACAACACAGAGGTTTCCAGGACGTCGGGCGAAAAGCAAGATTGAATTTTGAATTGGAGATGAATGAAAATTTGGGGTGGATACTTACTGAAGGATCTGAAGAACAATCTTTGAGATTTCCCGAATTGGAGATGAATTTCTAAAGCTCTATCGCTGCCAAGGGCTCCAACTGGTGCGTTTCAGAAAGTTCAGCAGCCTTTGCTCTCTCTCAGGCGGATGGATCATCAGCAATAGTACAAGTGATTTTTTCTGTTATATAAAGAATTGCACCTTTTTTTTTTTTTAGAAAAAAACCATTAAAGATCGTAATGACAGAATATTATAAAGAATTAATTTTTAACAAAAATTCTTGTACTTAACATGTTTGACAGTTGGGTGTCTAAATTTTTAATTTTGATAATTTGGTACTAGTAACTCATGAAATTCTAAATTTGGTATTTATTTTGTCAAAATTAAAATTTTAAATATTTAATTGTCAAAATTAAAAGTTTAAAATTTTAATTATCAAATACATAAAATTATAGGAGATTTACTGAAATTAACTGAAATTATTTTTAAATTTTATATTAAACAAGATTGTTCTCTTACTTTTTTTTTTTTTTTTGTTGCTGTCAAAATAATGAGCCGATGTAACCAGGTATCGACTACATTTCTGATAAATACAAACGATTCGATATAGTGAAACAGAAAATAGTATCAGATCTTTTTTTTTTTTTTAATTAGGGATCGGGTTCCTTGAACTTACTATAGAAATGATTCAAAAAAGTCAGCTGAAAATGCAAAACGGAAGAACTTTCGGAACAACAAGCATATACATGTATTGATTTACTTCAAAGAAAGTACAGAAAAGTCTTAAATTTTGAAAGAAGAACGAAAAGTTGTAAAGAAAGCTGGAAACAAAGCTGTAATAAAAAGGTAAGAAAGCTATAAGGAATTGAACTTCTAGACTAAAAAGTTGTAAATGACGATGTAATAGAAGAAATTGAAGTTTGATGCTATTGGTTGATGATGGTCGTGTCTGGGTTCTAGACAGAGCTTCCATTTTATACTTGCTGCAATCGAGCTACTAACAGATCGTGGAGTTTCTTCCGGCCAAAGAATGCTCCCAACAGTCATGCAGAATTCTTGCACCAAAAGATCAAGAATTCGTTTTACTTCTTATCGGCTTTGTGGTGCCGATGTTGACCATGACTAACGGCTATTCAATATGTTGACTTTATCGGCTCGACAAAACTTATCGAATCGGCAACGGCTCAAAGTAACCGTTGCGTCGGCTCGGCAAAACTGACGTCAACACATGCCCCCCTGAGTCCCGTTGTTTTAGCGGACGTGAGTCAGTGAAACAATGGGAGTTGTACATCCATTAATAGCAACCGTTCCTTTTCTGACAAAAACGAAACGTCCCGAACGTTGTGGAACATTTGTGACGCCTCGGCTTTGGAACCCACGAACGGCTCAATTTCAAATTCTCTTATAAATAGCAGTGGTCCCTAATCGGAACTCCTCACTTCCTACGACTTCTATTTCCTTCAGAATTTTACTACTTAAGTGACTTGTCGATCCTTTATCTCCTTGCGATTATTCCTTGTGATCTGTAAATTTTCCCTTAGTAAAAAGAACAAACTGCGATGACAACCCCTATTGACAAGAATATCCTGTCCCCGGTCTAAGCCGATGCTAACCTATTTACCTTAGGCCTCCATCTTTTACCTACAGAGGTTATCGCTAAACATTTGCGGTTTATCTTGCCTACTGATTTTACCTTTCCTCTGCAACAGAACACTTTTACAACCGCCAATCTCCCCACCTCCTTCCGTCATTGGCCTCGCAAGCTCAAGAATTATAGAGAATGGCAGGACCGCTGCTACGCCCGATTTGGGGCCATCTGGGCATAGTGGGGAATTTTGGACGCCATCATGATGATTGACTTCGAGATGGCGTTTGACCACAACCCGTTCGCCGCCGTTCTTCCCTTTTGGTCCTCGGCGATTAATGGCTTCATCTTTCCGCACAGGATGTTTTCCCCTAACATCCTTAACATCTGCATCATCCTTGGTTTCCAATGCGATGGCAACGAGATTCCTAGACTCCATGATGACGAGAGTCTACCAGCCGTTGAGGCTCGTCTCGACAAGGCCTCCTCTTCATACGGCAACTTCATTACCGTTCAGAGAGGGGTGGATGGCACTCCCTCTAATTAGGAGCAAGCGGCCTTCTTATGGCTCTAGTTGTGTAAGTATATTATCTACTCTCATTCGGCTGGTATTAGCAATGAGTACCGATACTACGTATTGGTTTTCTTACGAGGCAAAAGGCGTTGCGACCTAGCCTCTCTGGTCCTTGCCTTAGTCTACCTCACCATTAACCAACTGATGACTGCCTTTTTCGCTGGAGAAGATCCGACCAACCTTAAGGGTCTACTCTGGATTGCCCAACTTTGGCTGTACGAGTATCTGTCCAACTTTGGTGTCAACCAAAATATAGGAGCCTCTACAAGCCCTTCTGAACAGGTGACCGGCTATCGCCTACTGCAGGTCCCCCTGAACACTGCCTCTACCGAAACCATCATCTCGTATCTCCACCAATGCCGAGACTTTCATGTTGCCGCCTTCTTTCCTTATGCTGCCAAAAAGAAGGTCCCCTCTAGTTCAAAAGTCTATCGGAAAGCCCTGAAGCAACTCAAGAGACTTTATAGGCCCAAATTTTGTGTCCTCGAGAGATTCTTTTGGGGGCTAAGCCTGGAGCCCGAAGTGCTAAGACCTCCTGTGAGAGGTATAATCCCCACTGTTTCTCCCGTCAATTTGGATTGATACAAGACATCCCTACCGATTCGGGGCACGTTGCTTCCTTTTTCGTGAAGCTGGTGCTTTCGGCTGAGGACGTACAAACCTTAGCTGATAGCACCCTGGCCATCCTACGGTCCTTCGAGTTCAAGGCCTTCCAAGTGGTGTTGGAGACTTCCCCCAACTTTAATTTATGGTGGAGACTACTGAGTGGGGCTCTATTCTCCGACCCTGTAGGTGTTTGGCTTCTGCGGGTTCATGGGCCGACTACCATTTTACCTTAGACATCATCTGCTAAGAAAGGAAAACAGGTAAAACATCCTGTAAGTCCTATAATAATGTCAGCCTTACGTACTCCCTTGGTGCAGAAAACTACTGCTGCTGCTCCCGCCGTCTCGGAGGAAGAGAAGGAAGAGATAGAGATCCCGTCCTTGCTCCGGCGATAAAAAAGGAAGCTAGAAACACCGACTTCCTCCATTTCCAATGTTTACTTCTGTCAGCCTTGTTTTGCTCAATTTCTTCAATATTCAATTTGTCTAACTACCAATTTAATCATTTCTGCAAAAGCGTAAACAAGGGATAGGTTGTCCCGTTATCATCGACACTTCCTCTGACTTAGAGGAAGACATTCCGCTCTGATCTCTAGCAAAAAGGGCAGCTAAAAGGGTTGTTCTTCTGATGTCAGATATCTCATCGATAGAGGCTACGGCTCCTCTTTCAACGGTTGACGTACTAAATTTTCCATCAGCGGCAGACCTTCCATCAGTTGAGGCACCGGCTCCAAAAAATCCATCCCCTATTCTGCCAAGACCTGAAAAAGAACTAGTGGTCGCTGTTATAGAAACAACTCCGCCTCCCCCCAGCCAGGGAGCTGAAGAGGCTGCTGTTCCTCTGCCGATGGCGACACTATCCTCAGCGCTGGACTTTCTTGATGGCTTCATCGGGACTTCTTTGCCTACTGAGAGGTCCACCCATGACAACGTGAGCCATGCCCTTTTGCGGATTGTACAATCAACCGACCCGGACATGCCCCCTACGCTTCGGGACTTGGCAATTAGGTGCCTGGGGCAAATACGTTTCACGGGGCGCTTTCTCTTAAACACGCAACATCGTCGGAATGAAGCCCATGATCAGTTAGAACTCCGGAAACTACATCAAGAAAATACAGCATTCGCAGAGAGGGACTGTCGGGAATCCATTAACTGTCTCACGCTTCTTCGAGCTGATATTACAGAGAGAATATAGAGGATTGAACAGCTTGAGCGTCGGCTATTGGAACTCCAGGAAGAACTTGACTCTAAGAAAAGAGTCTTAGAACAACAGCTTGAATCAGAAAAATGACTTCAGGACGCTGTCAAGGCCATTGACGATTCTAACCTCAAACATAATGATGAGCGGCTAATGCTAGAAGCGGATGAGGAATTTCTTGAAGCTGAACTGAAGAGCTCAGCCGCTCTACTAAATGAGATGATGTTCGGATGGGACCGCTTTGTGGCTAAACTGAACAAGATTCTTCATCCCTCGGCCACTGATGAAGCCGGTCCTTCCGGAACTCAAACTGAGGAGACTGTCGTTGCGGCTGCTGAAACAGAGGTCCCAAAAGCAACCACCGATGAAGTCAACCTGCCCCACAAGACAGAACCAAAGGCTGAGCCAGAGACAGCTGAGGCAAGGCTTCCAGTTCCTGATCCGCCGTTAACAGGAACTGACATGGTGGCTAGCCAAGATTCCGAATCAGAAGACCCAAATTGGCTAGTGATTATTCCGTATCGGCCAATACAGATGCTTAACTTCCCCCTTGATGATAGCTGATCCCCTTTTGTAATAGCGCTTATGGCGTTCTGATCAGCCTCTTGTGATCAGCTCATCAATATACCAGAACCCCCTTTTCCTTTTTTTTTTTCTTTTTTTATTCTCTAGTCCCTTCCCAAAACGCCGGATAATAATGTTTTAAGAACTTACTGTTAATCGCCTTACTTGCTTCTTTTCCATCGGGTGTCATCAGGCGATAAACCCCTCCATAAAAAACTTGAGTTATTAAGAATGGGCCTTCTCATGAAGCAGACCACTTGCCATACCTCGAATCTTTTGGTGACAGGGGCAAAATAGTCTTCCACACCATGTGCCCTTCTTGAAAGCTTCTTTCACAGACTTTTCGATTGTACGCCCTTGTTACCTTCTCCTTGTGTCGTTTTATGTTCTCCAAGGCAATTCAGCGATCCTCCTCAACTTGATCTAAACTTAGGGCCAAAGCTGTCTGATATTCTTCAGTCGTTAGGCCATGCTGATAGGCTACCCAGGCTAATTGCAACGATAACTCAACAGGTAACACAACATCCTGCCCATAAGTTAGTTTAAATGGAGTAAAGCCAGTAGCAGTCTTAACAGCATTCCGATGGGCCCATAATACTTCCTGTAATATCTCATGCCATCTCCTCGAATTATCTTCTACTGCCTTACGGATCATGCTGATTAAAGTTTTATTCGTTGCCTCTGCTTATCCATTAGCATGTGCATAATAAGGAGAAGAGAGAAACAACTTAACTTTGAATTGGGTTAGAAAGTTACGTACCTAATCCCCTGTAAACATCGTTCCTTGATCTATTGTCACAGTCTCTGGAATTTCGAAACGAAAGAAAATGCTCTGCCGGAGAAAGTTGATGACTGCTGTTTGTGTCACCTTGATCAATGGATGCGTCTCCACCCACTTGGTGAAGTAATCCATTGCCACCAGTATGAATGTGTGTCTTTTTACTGAAGGTGGATAAATCTTTCCGATAATGTCCAGAGCCCACCCGCGAAAAGGCCATGGTTTAATGAACGGATGCAATTCCGTGGAATGAGTGTGTAATAGAGGACCATGCTTTTGGCAAACTTTACAGCCCATAGCATAAGCATTACAATCTGTGGTCATCGATAGCAAAAAAAAACTATGGCGTTGAAGAGTCCATTTTAGTTTTGGGCTCGCCTGATGTTCTCCGCATAAGCCTTCATGTACTTTCACCATAGCCTGCAATGCTTCTTCTTTTAAGAGACGCTTTAAAAGAACCCCAGTGTGACTCCGTCGGAACAAGTCATTGTCTATCATGGTAAAACTGAGGGCCTTCCGTTTTAAGTCGCGGGACACTTGACCAGTCGGGCTTCGTAGGTAAGTAACAATCTCCTGTCGCCAATCATCCTGATACTCCGTCTTCGCTATCTGTTGGCACATTACGACTTTCTTAAAACTTGAGGCCATTTGAGCTAAATCATTAGCGCCTTGATTTTTTGATCAGGGAATGTGAACCAGAACAACCTCCTGAAAATGCTGAAGTAGCCTTTTTACCTTCTGCAATCTGTCTGACAGAAACGGGTTAGCATATTTATAATCTCCTAATACCTGTCTGACAACCACCTGAGAGTCTCCTAAGATTTTGACTACTTGGACCTCCAATGCCTTTAGAATCCGTAATCCTAACAAAAGGGCATCATATTCCTCCTGATTATTGGTTGTTCCTTTTTTCAGCTCAAAGTGGACCTTACCCTGATGTCCATTTGGAGATTCGATAACCAAACCAATGCTGGCCTTTTGTTGGATGCTTGAGCTGTCAAACCGCAAAACCTAAGGTTTCAAAGAAACATACATCTGTGTTGTACTTCCTTCTGTTTGTGGTACTTCTTGTGATACTTCCAAAGAAGGGTGTTCAGCTAAAAAAATCCGCAATCGCTTGTCCTTTGATTGCCCTCAACAACACATGAGTTAGGGAAAAAGCATGTAATTTAACTACCAATTTTATAAGCCGTCCATTTAATAGAGGACGATTCAGTAAGAATTTGACTAAATCTACCTCACACAAGACATGTACTTCCCCTAAATAACAAGTAATGTTCCAACTTTGTGCACGCATAGTGGAGAGACAAGCACAATTTTTCAATAGGGGTGTACCTGATCTCTGTGTCTGATAGATTTCGACTAAGATAGTATACTGCTCTTTCAATCCCATCCCGAGCTAATAAGCTACCGATGGATTCTTGCGCAGCTAAAATGTATAACTTCATAGGAGACTAATTGTGGGGAGGTGCTAACACCGGTGGATGTGACAAAGCTATCTTTATCTGATCAAATGCTACCTGATGCTCAGGCTGCCAAATAAAATTTTGAGACAACTTTAATCATAATAAAGAGGAAAAATTCTTCTGTTTACTTGCAGAATTTGACAAAAAACGTCATAGGGAATTTATCTTCCCCAGGAAACTCTGAAGCTCCTTCTTTGTCTGAGGAGGTCTTACTTGTAGAATGTCTCTGACTTTGTTCTGATCTATTTCAATCCCCATATGGTATACTAAAAAACCAAGAAAATTCCCAACAGTAACTCCAAATGCACACTTAGCGGGGTTGATCTTCAAATGATACTTACGCATTCGGAGGAACGCCTATTCCAAGTCAGCCAAATGTTGTAAGATATCGGAGGACTTTACGACCAAGTCATCTATGTAGACCTCCATTGTACTGTCGATAAGGTAATGAAAGATGAGGTTTATAGCCCACTGAAAAGTGGCTCCGGCGTTCTTCAAACCAAATGGTATAACTACCCACTCGAACAAACCGATAGACCCTGGGTAACGGAACGCTGTTTTGTGCGTATCCTCCTCAACTATGAATATCTGGTTATACCTTGAATAACCATCCATGAAACTTAAAAACTGGTTACCTGTAGCGGAATCCACTGACATATCTGCCATCGGCATAGCATACTCGTCTTTCGAAGTAGCCAAGTTTATGTTTCTGAAGTCTATGCAGATACGTAGTTGACTATTCTTCTAGATGACCGGCACAATGTTAGATATCCAATTTGCATATCGGCACGTACAGATGAATCCACACCGAAGTAACCTTTCTATCTCCTCCTTAATACTGGGTAACAACGTGGGATTAAAATGTCGTGTCGGTTGTTTATGAGGCTTAAAGCCTTCTTTGACCGGTAGACGATACTCTACAATGCTTCTGTCCAATCCTGATATCTCATGATAATCCCACGCAAAGCAGTTTTTATACCTGCGGATTAGACAAGTCAACTTATCTCTCTGCACCATAGACAAATGTAGACTAACCTTGATTGTTTTATTCTCCCCAAGTTCTCCTATATCTACTTCTGTTAACAGATCTTGAGTAACAAAACCAGGAGCTCGTTAGACCTTTGGATCCTCAGGTCGTAAACCGTTTCCCCTTGGCTCCTCAGTGGTGATCAGGTTATGAGCCATAGTTAGCTTGGTATACTGGCTCGGATTAAAGGTCGGGTGATAAAATAGAGCTTCGTTCATGTGAATTTCTACTGAAAATGGATTGGGATCGGCTAGGATTTGTTCTACCCGTTCTCCATCCCAAATCAGCATCATTTGATGTAAAGTGGACGGTATGCAACGGTTTTGCGTGAATCCAATCCTTGCCCAATAAAACGGAATAAGCTGGCTTTGCATTAATTATAAAAAAGACCGTTTTACTAGTCTTGGACCCGACTGTAACTTCAAATGTGATAACGTCTTCTGTCGCAACTGCTTCTCCAGTGAAGTTAACCATCTGCACATCGGTAGGGGACAAATCCTTCCTATCTTTTCCCAATCGTTTCAAGGTAAAGAAATGCATTATGTTCAAGACAGCTCCACCATCACCAAAAATCCAAGTAAAAGGCTTGTCGTTGATATGTGCTTTGATATATAAGGGCCTGAGGTGGTTAACACTTTGGGCTGTCGGAATTGGAAAGAGCATCCCTTCTGGTGGGGTCTTGACATAAATCAATTCCACTGCAACTTTTTCTTCCGTATGAAAATCTTCTTCCATGGACCCTTGACAAGAGGTAACTCGAAAACTTGACGGCAGGATGTTGAGCATATTTTGGCTATTTTCAGGGGATGATTGTTCTTCGACCTATGCATCAATGAGCTGCCTTTGTTGCGCTCGCTTCCGTTGTTCTCATCTTTTTTGGGATTTTGATGGTCGGGAACACCGGCCAGGCAGAAATGGCCTCTCTTGGGGCACCTGCACTGTTAGTTTCTCTTATTTGCCATGGAAATGTGCTACAAATGAGGGAGGAGATAAACGGGTAAAAACAGATGGTTTACCATCCAATCTTTGGAATCCTTTCCCTATCCCCTCAAGCTTGTTGTTTTCTGTAGGTTTTTCATAATTCCTACCCGCCTTTGTTTGCAGCATGTGTGCATTGGCTAACGGAAACGGATCTGTGTCTACCAAAGTCTCTTCCTTTTTATCTGCAAACCTCAATCTTCCATCTTGGATAGCCTTCTGAATGGTATTTCTGAAAACAACACAACTGTTAGTACTATGAGAAAAAGAATTATGTCATTTACAGTACCTTTTTCCTTTCAAATCTTCCTGGCTCGGGATCCTGTGTCCATAAATCAGACGAATTTGTTTATCTGTCACTAATTGGTCAAAGATTTGTTCAGCTTTTGAGACATCAAAAGAGTAAGATGGTCCTGACGTGGCAACTTCCTCCTTCCCTTTGCCGAGCTTCAAATGTGGACACGTATAGGAGGAACCCTTTACCAACTCTGCTGCCATTACCTCTATAGCTTGCTCTTCATCGTCCTCATTGGTATCTTCTATGACTGATATCATTGTCTGGCCATGGAAAAACTTAACGGAACGCCTCTTCTCTTTCTCCTTGATCATCTCTTCTATTATGACAGCATGAGATAATAAACGGGATAAATCTGAGAAATCTTGGAGAATGAGTTATTCTTTGAGTTGCGGATGCATTCTACTAATAGCAATTCTCGCACATTCTATTTCTGGCAACTGGATTGTGCACTTAGACTTAGTCTGCCGCTCAATAAAATCCGCAGCATCCTTTGATCCCTTCTATTTTATTGCTAAAAGATCGACAATGAAAACTTCCGGTGCAGGTTTAAAGAACCGTTGGTGAAAAATTCTTTCCATATCAGCCCATGAGTATACAGAGTTAGGAGCTAGATTGGCATACCATGTGAACGCTGCCCCTGTTAAAGACAATGAAAATAGTTATAATTTATGTCATTCATTATTTCCCAACTTACCACATTGTGTTGTGAATCTTCCGATGTGTTCTATGGTGAACTTATTATCTTCACTAGAGAACGTAGTAAACTCTGGTAGTTTAAAACCTCGAGGGAGTACTGCCATGAAATCCACCCAATCGGGATAAGGTTTTTGGTATACGAGTCGATCCCGTGACTGTCGACGAAATGCTTCCGTCATTACATCAACCGGTTGGTATGACTATTGAATCTGTGGTGAATGACTTTGCATGACAGGTCGGGAACCTTACCCCATGAAAGGCTCAACACTTTCGACCCCCTGCCCTGGATAAGCCGTTGTCGTTGCCGGATATACAGGAGGATAAGGAGCAGAGTAATTCGGCTGCCTCCCGAAGGGTGGCATGTTTCCCCTAACAAATGTTGGGGTTGCTTCATAAGTTGTAGGTAATCCTGTTATCGGACCAGGATTCCTTCCTGGAAACACTTCTGCTGGCATAGTGCTCTGAGCCACCACTCCTGGAATAACTTGATGTCCCCCTGTAGTAGGGAAATACATTTCTTTGCGTAGAAGGTAAACTGATCCATGAGATGGTGCGCCATCAGCTGATGGCGTGGGGTATGCTAGTGCTATGGTTGCCCCTTGTGCAGGGTAACTTGATGGCTGAGTGAAAGTTTGCATATTTCGCCTCTGTGCAAATTGTTGGAGCTCATTCTGAAGCAGAGGCTGAAAAATAGTAGCAAATTGCGGGATAAGACCCTACAAGGGCTCACCAGTAAATTGTTCCATAGTATGCTGGATGGCAGTCAGAGAGATAGATGTCGACTGAGACACCTGTGGTGTGGATGAGGACTGACACCCTTGCTCCGAAGGAGTAATCTGAGTATAACTGGAAGTAGTAACAGAAGGATCAAAAACTCTCCGGAGAGCGCGGATTGGGAGTCATTTAGATGACTCTGGTGCAGGTGATTGCTGTGAATTGTTCGCCATCAATCGTCTTGACCTCAATCGCATGTGAAAACTGACCTTGGGTCCCACTGGGCGTGCCAATCTGTATTGCTGTCAAAATAATGAGCCGATGTAACCAGGTATCGACTATACTTCCAATAACACACAAACGATCCGATATGGTAAAATAAAAAACGATATCAAATCTTTTTTTTTTAATCAGGGACCAGGTTCCTTGAACTTACTATAGAAAGGGTTCAAGAAAGTCAATTGAAAATGCAAAACAGAAGAACTTTCGGAACAACAAGCATATATGTGTATTGACTTACTTCAAAGAAAGTACAAAAAAGTCTTAAATTTTGAAAGAAGAATGAAAAGTTGTAAAGAAAGCTGGAAACAAAGTTGTAAAGGAAAGTTGTAATAAAACGGTAAGAAAGCTGTAAGGAATTGAATTCATAGACTAAAAAACTGTAAATGACTACGTAATAGAAGAAATTGAAATTTGATGCTGTTGGTTGATGATGGTCATGTCTGGGTTCTGGGCAGCGCTTTCATTTTATACTTGCTGCAATCGAGCCACTAACAGATCGTGGAGTTTCTTCTGGCCAAAGAATGCTCCCAACGGTCGTGCAGAATTCTTGCATCGAAAGATCAGGAATTCGTTTTACTTCTTATCGGCTTTGTGGTGCCGATGTTGACCATGACTAACGGCTGCTCAACATGTTGACTTTATCAGCTCGACAAAACTTATCGAATCAGTAACGGCTCAAAATAACCGTTGCGTCTGCTCAGCAAAGCTGGCGTCAACAATTTTTAAATTTTATTTTATTTTTTATTTTCAATTTTTAGATAAATCATATCTTCTTAAATATCAAATTAATTTAAAATTTCTAACTAAACACAATAGCAATAATACATAAAACTATAAAATCCACATATCTATCATATATTAAAAAAAAAATCTCTCTATATTTATTTCATATTTTGTAAAATTTCTAAAAATATTTAGTAATTTGATTAAAAATATTTAATAATTCAAATTACAGTTGATTGATTATTGATTCTAAAGGAACAGGGGTTCCATCTCTTTTTTCATTTCCATTTAAGAGTTCTTATGTATTTCCATACTCATTTGAGACTTCAAAAAATGGAAAAGATCGTAATTCGAATTAATTAAAATTTTAATCGAATTATTAAATATTTTTAAAATTTTATTTAGTATAAAAGAGATATAGAGAGTTTATATATATATATATATATATATATATATATTATAATTTTATATATTATTACTATTGTGTTTAGTTAGAAAATTTGTAGATTAATTTGATATTTAAGAAGGTATTATTTTATTTAAAAATGAAAATAAAAAATGAAATAAAATTAAAAAATAAGAGGATAATCTTATTTAATGTAAAATTTAGAAGTAATTATAGTTAATTTCAGTAAATTTTGTGTACTTTTATGTATTTAACAATTAAGTATTTAATTTTTTTATTTTGATAATTGAGTATTCAAACATTTAATTTTGACAATTAAGTACTCAATTTATGACTTTATCAATTGTTGAATAATTAATTGTCAAAATTAAAAGTTTAGACACCAAATTGTCAAACACATATGTACAAGAGTTTTTTTTTTAAAATTAATTCTATTATAAATATCAAATTTTATGGACTAAATATATTAATTTTTTTTCCTTTAAAATATATGCGCAGGGGCAAGCTCACTCTGTTTTTTTTTTAATATTTTTTATTTTGGGCTAAATACAGGGGCAGGTCACTCATGTATATATCATGACAAAATGATAGATTAGACCGTTACACATATCTCATTCTTAATTCTCACGTGGAGAAAAAAGAAAAAAAGACAACAGGGCGACTTCTATTGGCTCCTCCCCACAAAAGAAATGAAAATTTGATGTTAGAGTTGTTATAAATTATTGGAATCTTTATTAATTAGTGGAGGCTCCACTAATTATGGATTTATATGAATTATTATAGAAGATTTTTATAGATGTCCACCATTTAGTGGAGACACCACTAATTGAGATTAGTGGAAGATGATGTATGCCATGATGTATTCCACTAATTAGAGCTCTATAAATAGAGCTATTCTCTAAGCTTGTAATACACCATTATTTTGTGAAAGAAATATTAGTGAAAGAAAGATTAGAGAAAATTGTGAGAGAAAAGAAAGAGAAAAATTCTTGTGCAAAGAATAGTTAGAGTTTTCTTAGTGTGTAGTGTGTAGATTTTATTCTAACACTACCCTAATTTTATAACACGTTATCAGCACGAGTCTCTACCGTTATTAAAGCCAGAAGACAGGTACGCATTTATTGATCTCGCTAAATTCGAATTTGTAGCCCTTGATATTTCTGAAAAAAAAATTTATATGTCATACAGAAATGCATCTAAATGCTAAAAAAAAAGGAGATCCATATGTCATGTGGATAAAAAGAAAGATTTGACTACCTGAAGATGGTCGTACTACCCACTGCACGGTATGAATGGTTGCACCTGAAGTTGCAAGATTGTAAAACCGTGAACTCCGTGATGTATAAAACTACATCTTAGTTAAAAATTTTGCGGAGAAAAAGTTACTGATAAAGTTATATTGGAGAAGACATTCTCCACTTTTCATACCTCGAATATTGTCCTACAGTAACAATATTGAGAAAAAGGGTATCCAAAATTAACAGATTTAACATGAGTTATTATTGAAAAATCATGAAGCCAGATGAACTGGCTCAACAGCACTCCCAGAAGTAAATGCTGTTGGCTCCAGCAGAAGCCATCGTTATAGTCGTAGTTGTGGCAGTGGCCGTGGTTATGGTCATGGACACACTCGATATTTCCCTTATCACAGAGAAATACTGGCCACCTGAAGTGGAATAGAAAAGATAATAAGGGAAAAAGATATTTCCATTAATAATAAGCATCACATCTTTTATTCATATCACTAGTGTTCATATGAACTTAAGGATACATGCTTATAGTTGCTCTTTTGTAATTGAGCTGACAAATTTAAGATGAAGGTTTGTAATTGTTCTTTTTCAATATTTACACTAGAGGACGACAAACAATTAGTAATTATGGACTTCAGCTCCTCTTTTTCGACATCCTCCTCCTTTTCTTTCCCCTTTGAGCCAGTATCGAGACTAGCAGCAGAATTAGCCGTAAAATTACTGCGAAATGAGTATTGGGATTTTATGATCCCCTTAAGTTTATTATAATTAAATTTCTTATTATATTTGGCCTTAAAGCATGCTTGTCTCAATTTCTGTGTTTGGTCCTCTAACTGCGTATTAGGACTTTCTTCCACCAACTGTTTTTCACATTCCAGTATCGCAATGGCTTCTTTCAACTTCTTCTCAGCCATATGTCTTCCTTCTTCTTTATTTTGCATCTCCTGTAAATCGAAGTGATATAATCGGTTATTTACTTATAAATCTTTCATAGTTTCATACTTGCAAATTATAAGTATGTATGAGAGAGAACCTGAACATTCTTGATTATGGTCTCCAAGCTCACCAACTTCCTATGAGGCCATCGACAAATTCCTAACTCCCTACATCTTTTCTTGAGACGGGTTATGCCAATATTCAGTTCTTTGGCTGTGCTCTTGATTGGTAGGTAAAAGTACTGCGAAATTGTTTCTCTTGATAGTGTTTGGGAGTTATTGCCCTTCTTCTCTCTCTGCCTCTTAATCATCTTCTTCTCCCCAGGAATTTTGTCTGCAATAATATCTTGAACTTCGATATTATGCATTTCATGAGTACTTACTCCGACTTCGTTGCCAAGACCACTCATTATTTCTCATAGAAAAAGAAAATAATATCAGTAAAGGTAATACTATTCAAAATCCATGTTTAAATGTATAATAACCTGGAATCATATTCTGGCTTTGTTCAAAATCCATTAGAGAGTAGAAAGGATCATGCACAAGCATATTCTCATTCAAAGGAATAGCATCAAGAGGAATAGTATCAAAAGCAGTCTCTTGTAGGGGCAGATCAACTTGGTCAAAAGCAGTATGTTCAAAACTTCCACTGATTTACATAAAAAACAAACCAAGAGAGAGTTTAATTTCATTATCAAGCACACTAAAAACAAATGGAAGCCCTCAAAGGTATCTCACCTGAAATTAGGAGGAAGCGGTTGGTTTGTAAAGGAAAACATATCAAAATCTTCTGCGTTCGAATTAGGCAGAAGCGGTTGGTTTGGAAATGGAAAGGAAAATATATCAAAATCTATTGCAGAAACCGAGTCAAAATTTGACCATGTCTCAAATGAATTACGAGTCTCCATATCTGCTTTGTGATTTTTGTTTTTTATGTTTACTAATGACTGATGATTGAGATATATATCGATACACATATATATATATATGTGTGTGTGTGTGTGTGTGTGTGTGTGTGTGTGTGTGTGTGTGTGTGTGAGGAAGAAGAAGAGGTAGATGGTAGGTAGAGGGTCGGAGGAGAAGAAAAGACAAGAGAGGAAGAGGAAAAGTCGGTACCGGGAAGAGTGAAAAAAAAAGGAGATATTTTTCTTGGCATTTCCTGCTTGTCATCATTTTCTTATATTTCTTTTCTTATTCTCTTGTGAAATCATTATTCCCTAAATTAGGGAGAAAACAGAAACAGTACAAGAAAGATCGTGATTGGACAATATCATTAAATTATCTTGATCCGCATACAAGCGCGTGTGAACTTGAAGTTCAAAAGATAATTCATTTGTAAAGCATTGCAAATCAAATGCCAGACGCTTTTGTTGACTCTAGAAGCGTAACAAAATCGCATATGCCAGCTATAAATGCTCCTATTCGAATTGAAATTCCAGCAGAACAAACTATTATACCTATAGCTGCTGAGTCAAAAACACGCCAGAAGCGTGTCCGACCTCTTGGTTCTAAAGATAAAAATCGTCGAAAGAAAAGAGGATTAAATGATCCAGAAGATCATATTGAAGAAAAGAATGATAAAGACCAAGAGAGAACTGATGACAAAGAACCAGAAGTTGATGAAAGTAACATTGAAATTTCTATCAATTATACCATTTCCGGTAGAAGTTGGAATCGGATAGAAACTATTATTGATAATATATTTGCATATAATATAGCTCTTGATGTTACACAAGATAATGATGATCCTGAACCAATATCAGTTGATGAATGTCGGCATAGAAAAGATTGGCTACAATGGAAAGATGCGATTCAATCGGAATTAAATGCACTAATAAAACGTGAAGTCTTCGGACCTGCAGTCCGAACACCAGAAGGTGTAAAACCTGTTGGCTACAAATGGATATTTGTGCGAAAGCGCAATGAAAAGAGTGAAATCGTTCGATATAAAGCGCGATTAGTAGCCCAAGGGTTTTCACAAAGACCAGGTATTGATTATGATGAAATTTATTATCCTGTTGTTGATACTATTGCACTCCGATATATTATTAGTTTGGCAGTACATGAAAAGATAAATATGTTCCTATTAGATGTTGTCACTGCTTACTTGTATAGAAATTTAGAAAATGATGTTTACATGAAAATCCCCGAAGGATTTCATATGCCTGAAGTATATAAACATTATCCTCGTGAAAATTACTCCATCAAGTTGCAAAAATCATTATATGGCCTGAAGCAATCTGGGCACATGTGGTTCACACGTCTTAGTGAATATTTATTGAAAGCGGGATTTAAAAATGACCAGGTATGTTCATGTGTTTTTATTAAGAAATCTGGTTCTAAATTTGTGATATTAGCTATATATGTTGATGATATTAATCTTATTGGAACTCCTGAAGAGCTCCAAGAAACAATTGATTATTTAAAAAGAGAATTCGAAATCAAGGATTTTGGTAAAACCAAATTTTGCCTTAGTTTACAAATTGAACATCTGGAGAGTGGAACATTTATTCATCAATCAACATATACAAAGAAAAGTGCTAAAAAGATTTTACATGGACAAAGCACATCCATTGAGTATTCCAATGATCGTCCGATCATTAAATGTGGATAAAGATCCTTTCCGACCTCAAGAAAATGATGAAGAACTCCTTGGTCCTGAAGTACCATATCTCAGTACAATTGGTGCATTGATGTATCTTGCTAATAATACACGACCTGATATTGCTTTTGCTGTCAATTATTAGCAAGATTTAGTTCTTCACCAACACGACGACATTGGAATGGAATTAAACAAGTCATTCGATATCTCCAAGGTACAATTGATCTCGGATTATTTTATTCAAATAAAACCAGTCCAACATTGATAGGTTATGCAGATGCTGGTTATTTATCTGATCCACATAAAGCACGTTCTCAAACGGGCTATCTATTTATATGTGGAAATACTGCTATATCATGGCGTTCTACGAAACAATCTATAGCAGCTACTTCTTCAAATCATGCTGAAATTATAGCCATTCATGAAGCAAGTCGAGAATGTGTATGGTTAAGATCCATGATTCATTATATTCGAGAAAGTTGTGGAATATCATCAATCAAAGATATTCCAACTCATCTTTATGAAGACAATGCAGCTTGCATAACTCAATTACGAGGAGGATATATTAAATGAGATCGGACAAAACATATTTCACTAAAATTCTTCTTTACTCATGAACTCCAGAAGAAATGTGAAATTGATGTGCTACAAATTCGGTCATGTGATAACCTCGCAGATATTTTCACGAAGACTTTACCGACTGCAACATTTGAGAAGTTGAGATATAAAATCGGTATGCGTCGGTTTAAAGATTTAAAGGAATCATCTCATCAGGGGGAGTAATAAACAGACATATAGAATAGTGTACTCTTTTTCCTTTACTAGATTTTTTTTCCTACTGGGTTTTTATCTAGTAAGGTTTTAACGAGACATATTCTTTATGTAATGGATGGACATTCAAGGGGGAGTGTTATGAATTATTGGAATCTTTATTAATTAGTGGAGGCTCCATTAATTATGGATTTATGTGAATTATTATAGAAGATTTTTATGGATGTCCACCATTTAGTGGAGACACCACTAATTGAGATTAGTGGAAGATGATGTATGCCATGATGTATTCCACTAATTAGAGCTCTATAAATAGAGCTATTTTCTAAGCTTGTAATACACTATTATTTTGTGAAAAAAATATTAGTGAAAGAAAGATTAGAGAAAATTGTGAGAGAAAAGAAAGAGAAAAATTCTTGTGCAAATAATAGTTAGAGTTTTCTTAGTGTGTAGTGTGTAGATTTTATTTTAACACTACCCTAATTTTATAACAAGAGTTATAATATTTTTGTTCTAATTTATTTTAATTTTAACTTTAAAAAGTGTTAATTATAAATAAATTATTATATTGTTTTTATTAATTAAAAAGATTAATAGTAAGACATAATATAAATTATATCTCTCTTGGTAAGAGAGGTTAGATATAGAATATGTTTATTTTATGAAAATACTGTAAATACTTATTTTATAATTTTTAAAATAAAAGTATAAATACTTAATTATGAACAGAATAAATAGTATTTTTGTTTGTATATATAGAAATTATATGTCCATATAATTTTTTTTACAGTATATAAGGATGTATTTATAGGTTTTTAAAAAGAAACCTAATCAGCTTCCTAATTACATAATTTTCTTTAGCCAAAAAAAAAAAAAAAAAAGAAGCTCAGAATGCAAACAAAAAATAATCTTCTAGTAAAAAATTGTCCTTATCTTTAAGGTGGGAGAAGTCATTTTGTTTCGTTCAATTTTTGAGTATCACCTTGATTGATGGATTAGTAAAATTATTTTTATTTTTCTATTTTAAAATAATTATCATTTAAATTTTTTGTATATAAATTAAGAAAATAGTTGAAGAATCTTAATTATAATATAAAAATTATAACGAAAGAGCAACCGAAAAAAAAAAATTAAAAGAACAATCTTATATTAATAGTTAAAATTGATATATAATGACTAACAGAAGAAAGTATTGATTAGGATAGACTAATAAAAGTATAAAATTTAGATAATATATAATTTGAAGATAAAAATTTAATTTAAAAATATGAAAAGTTTCAAAATTTATTTATTTGTAACACTTAAGCTTTACTTGAATTGGAAATTTTCAATTCAATCTCAAATAAAATTTTTATTTTAATTTAAATATATTATTATTTTATATAATATTTATTTTTTAAAAATGATCATTTATTTATAATATATTATATATTTAATATAATTAATTTTATATATTTAATATTTTTTATAAAATTTATATTAAACTAATTTTTAAAACGATAGAAAATGCATCGAGATTAATTATTTGCATGCCCAGAGTCAACATGCTTGTGGCTCGAAGGCATAAAAACGTGATCCCAATTACGACAGCATGAACTGCCACGTTTTATCCTCTCCTCCCTTGCACAGTCTCACTCTGTCACGCTTCCCAAAGCGGCGAAAGCACCTAAAGCCTTCACCATCTTGGTGGATTCCCAGCGGAGGAAACGCAGAGACGCTGTGAAGAGCTTAAGTGAACTTCGGTTCTTAGAAGAAATCAAGTAAGTCCCACATTTTGTCTTAAGGGGTTTCTCATTTTAGCTAAAGGATTTATTAAATGCAAACTCTGCGCTGAATTTAGTGACCTTACAACTGTAGCAGCTTAGCAAGATCTGAAAAATGGTAAACTTAGTTGTTTATACGAGCCTAATTGTTTTATTGAGAATATAAAGAGAAGTTATAAGTAGAAATTGCTCACTCTATTCATGAAATTTGACAGAAATGGAAAGCGAAGTGAAAATTCCTGGGATTAGGGTGTCAAAGTATTGGTGAACTAGCCAAAATCCTTCAAGAAATAAAGGAATGAAGAAGGGCACAAGAAGACGCCGTGTGCCACCCATTCCTTATTTCGCCATTTAGTAAATGTCAGAATCAGGAATGCTCCCCACTCAGGTTTTGAAAAAAATTATACAATCAGTTTTTGAAAAAATGTATTTTTACATCTTTTGATGTCCTTCAACATTATCTGCTTTAATGGGATGTTGCAAACTGGAAAATGGATGTTATATCCCCTTTTTTTCTTTGGAGGGCGGTGTGAGTGTGTGTGTGGGGGGGGGGGGGGGGTGTTATTTTTAGGTGTTGTCGATACATTTGGATATGTTCGGATATGTTAGGATGAAAGAAAAAGAATCGTCCTATGAATCAATTAATGGAAGCATGCAACTATGCTAGTCTAGTTAGCCACTCTCGAATGTCAAAGTCTAGCTTAGAGTAAACCAAAGGAGAGAAAAATAAATAGAACTATTTCTGATTTCCAACCCTGTTCTCCTTTGTATTAGATCAGATTTCTGGTAGCCCTTTTGTATTGTCTACTAGAATCAGAATCTTATGTTATATACCTGAGCTATATTTGCAGTGGATGAAAATCAATGTACGAGTAAGGATGCAGAAGCTTTACAGAGCTCAGATGGAAAGGGTTTAGTTACGAATGGTGGACTTTGGGATACAGAACCCTATGTGGGAATGGAGTTTGATTCTGAAGAGGCTGCCAAGGTATTTTATGATGCATATGCTATGCAGCTAGGGTTTATCATGCGTGTTGATGCATTTCGGCGATCCATGCGTGATGGCAAGGTCGTTTGGCGTAGACTAGTGTGTAACAAAGAAGGTTTCCGTAAGCTCAGGCCTAAACAGAGTGAAAACAGGAAGCCTAGGGCAATCACTAGGGAAGGATGTAAGGCAATGATAGTGGTGAAGAAAGAGAAAGCTGGGAAATGGATTGTCACAAAATTTTTCAAGGAGCATAATCATCCATTGGTTGTCACATCTACAAATACTCGGCGGAGTGCAGTCATATCCCAAACACCAGTAAGTCATTCCAGATTCCTTGACTAACTGTGGTAGTTCTGATCTCATCTCCATTCACACACATACTGTATTCCTTGAGAAATAAGCCTTGATTGTTGAGCTATCATTTTGTGGTTTAAGATCTTTTAAGCCAATCTTCTTTTCCCCTACTTACCTTGTATGAAGTGCATAAGATCAGTTGTATCCTAAGATGTAGATGGTACTAGCATTCTGAGTTTGTCTAGTTTTGAACTGAGTCCAACTAGAAGCATGCCATAACCGAGAGGCGAAAGATCTTTGGCTGACCTTTCGTTTCTCATTGAAAGTAAACCATCTATCACAGTAGCTGAAGTTTCCTATTTGCCACAGAAATACCTTTCATTACCCCTCTTTTCTCCGATAAATATTTACTCCCTCCGTCCTAAAAAGGATGCAATCTAGCAAATGGTACACAGATTAAGGAATCGTTAAAACTTATATAATTATACTAGAAAATGACTATTATATCTTTGAATAAAAGTAAACTTTCATTAATTAGATTGGGAATACACACATATTTAATGAGTTAAATATTTATTAAGTAGTTGAAGGAAGGGTAAATTAGGAATATGCGTAATAAATGCATTCTTAATTTGTAAAATTGACAAGTATTTTGGTACAACAAAAATAGAAAATTTTGACATCATTTTTAGGACGGAGGGAGTATTTTTTTTTCATTCTCATTGTCCTTAATCAGGCATCTTCTCAGCATAAGATTGATATCCTTGCAATGGGCCCTCATAATCCTCTATTAACTGCAATCTGGACACTTTCTGTTTTTCTTTTGGATCTTATTTAGAAATATTGGAAATGTTTTGAATGGGAATTGTGGTTAGCATCTCATCCAATAAATAGACATTGGAAAAAAAAAAAAAAGAAGCTATTTTGCAAGGAAAAAGTATAGTCGTTATTTAGTTATTTTGCCTTGTTATGTTACACTAACATGACAAGAGAAAGATGAAAAGATTTGCCCATTTTACTGAAGAAGATTATTGAGTTGCAGGCTAATAGGCGTCAGAAAAAAATTCTTCTACCTCTATATTGATTGTAGGCATTGGACTGGGTTGTGCAGTTCTCATACTTTCATGGGTTGAGCTTGATCTTTAATTCCACAACCCTCGTTTGTGTTGGTTTTGAGAATGCTTGTATAAATTTCACACCTTATCTAACTGATTTGCATGTCCTGTTGAGTGCAAGAAGAGACTACTCGACCAAGTTACATCCAAAGACAAAGTCATCAAACAACTTTGTATTTTGAGGGTTTGTGAGCTGAGTCTAGATTTTATTTTATTTTATTTTTTCAGTCACTAAGTGAATTTACAAGAATGCCAGAGTTCTTTCAGATATTGTCTTCCTTTGCCAAGTTTTTACTTTCTTCAGCATATTTTCTTCTGTAGGATTATGAAATGATTTATCTGGAGTATGCCTTTGTGTTATGGTACATATCCTGATTCAAAATGCTTGGAATCTTTGTTCTGAAGGAAATAATGAATATCAAGAATGCTTATAATCCATCTAAATCAAGCTAATAATAGAAAAGGAAACAGGTGTTACGTTTTTCCGTTCTAATTGAATGCTTATAATCCAAAATCGCCCTATTTTGGCACAGATATTGAACCGAGTCTTGTTATAGATGCATAACTTGGGACAGATACAGTTGTTTCTAGTCATTGAAATATTCAATGTTTATCCAAATGTCTTTTCCTGTATAGTGCCTTGCTTTCAGTCCTCTGCATATACGTCTAAATACCCTTTTGTTCTAGATCAAATTGTTTGACATGTTTTCGCTGTCTTTTCTTGTAAATTGCAGGATGAGAAAGATGTAAAGATCCGGGAGTTGACAGCTGAGTTGCAGAGAGAGCGCAAAAGGTCTGCGACTATCCAGGAACAACTTGATATGATTTTAAGGGATGTGGAAGAACATTCAGAACATCTTTCAAGAAATGTCAATGACATAGTAAAGAGTGTGAAAGAAATTGAATCATCAAGGGTGGTCTTCTCCCATATATGTTAGCCTGACAGGATTTTTTCCCCCCCTTTCTTTCTATTATTTCGAACTTCTTCAGCATGCCATCTGCTGAAGTTTTGGGCCATAAAACCAATCATATGTTCAGATTGATGCCCTTTCCCTGTAAAAAAAAAGGTAGGATAGATTTTTATATAGTTGCTTTAAAATGCTTGTACCATCTATTGACAATGAAACTCTGAGCTTTGGTAACTCGTGACCTTTTTAGAGCATATCCATTGAGTCCATGTCCAAGAGAGGGTGTCCTACTATACTTAGCTCACAAAAATTCATTGCTTTGCTGCTCAACTTGATTGCAAATGAAGTTATATTTGCCGTATAGTCTTGCTTCTGCTGTATCTAATCAATAGAAGGAGCTAGTCCTTTTCAGCTGAAGGGCAAAAAGTTTATTGGTAAGAAAAGAATCAAGTTTATTGGAAGAGATGTGGATGTAATTCTCTTTTTAATTTACTTTCCTAATAAATGACATGTTTACATTTATTTCCACCTCCATTTTCAAAGGTGTTCTTCTGGTGAAAAAAGAAAAAGCCTACGAGTTGGGACTGCAGGTACAAAAGACCCACAGGCCACAAATCTTAACTACCCTCGGAGATTCCCCCTCACATGCTTTAGAGCTCAGCATCACGTGTACCCCTGGTAATTTTGGAACCTCAATGTTATATATTTGTAATATACCAGATTTTTTCTTTTTTATCTCATTTAGACCGTATCAGTACACCCTTAAAATCTTAACTTATTCTTTTATATAATATATTTGATTTTTGTGAAAGATATGTATTAAAATTTTAAAAATACAGCATATAATATATTTTTTAAAATATAATAGTAAAATAAAAAATATATATAAATCAAATTCATAACTTATTAGTTTAGTATGACAAATTTTGACATTACAATCGTTTAAGTAAAACATTTGATTATAGTAGTCGCTTATGTCTCATCATTCTTATTGTTTTTGAAAAAAAATTATAAACAATATATCTATTATTTTTTCAGTTATACATTATTATTTATTATCTTAAAATCGTAATATTAATCAAATTTAATTTGTAAATAAACATACTAATTTTTAATAAAAATAATTTAATCTTTATTTTTATAATTAAAACTTTACATATATATATATATATATATATATTCTTTAAGATGATAATTACTGAGAAAATAAATAAAATAATTATCACTATTTAATTGTTTTGGTAAGTATAGGGATAATTATCAACCATCTTGTTGACCCGTATTTGTAGTTTGAAAGTGATTATCACTGTCCTAAAATTTCTACCAATTAGAAGATATCTAAAATCTAAATCAAGAAAGAAAAAAAAAAGTCCTAATCCTCTTTAGAAGTTCACTGCGTGAAATTTCTTGCCACAGTAACCTTAGAAAAATGTAAAATTGACATGAAAATCGATAGGCCTCCCAAGAGTGAAGTGTCCTCGGGTCTCAACGCTCACATGATTCAACCCTTGTGTCTATAAAGTTGATTCTCTTAGTTATTTTTCCACACACCCCCATTATCGAGTTGTCACCTAGGAGGATTGGGAGTGGCCTCTCTCGCTCATCTGTAAGTATGCCTCTCTGAATTTGCGTTCTTGAACTGAGTAATGCTAGTAATGCATAGTGCAAAAGGGTTTGGGGGCATGTGGGTTTTGTTAAAGACGATGTTTTTACTCTTCTGAGTATTGATTTTGGCTCAAGATTGCAGCTTTTTAACGTTGACGTTGAAGAAAGTATGGAAGTTGTTGGAGCAGGTCACCCCTACGTCCCAACAGATTTGAAATTGCCCGATTATGTGCCTGTATTCCTCCCTCAATCTACCATAGTTGGTGTTTATCTCTCCAGTGTACTGCTGATTGTGTCCATCGTTTGGATCGGCTCTGGTAATTCTTCCATCTTGATTAATACTGCTACAATGCAATCTATTTTATTGGTCTTACATTGCTTGTGATGGTATTCTGTTCTGCTATTTTCCTCTTATTAACTGGTAAGCCCCAATTCTGATTCTGAACAAGCTGAAGGAATCCAATATTTTGTTTAGTATATATGTATATGGAACTTTGCTATGTAATTATGAAAGTGGATAGATGTATCATATGCATCGTTGTTGATTTGCTCTGTTCCAAATGTGTTAGTCATGTATGCTATATAGAATATCTTGTATTCCCGAGTTATGGTTGAAGTCTTATCATTCACCTTGATCAGTTCAGATTATTGTCATGCATCCTTACCGAATATTATCACTCTTTGATTTGAAGGGCAAAGGGGATGACCTTATTCTCACATAGGTATCCCAGAAAATTTCCCTTTCTTCTAACTTGGTCTTGTAAAGAGGGGGTTCATGATCACTGTATCTTGGTAGTTTCATATGTCTTAAAGGGTTGTTGCTTCATCCTAGGGTCCTCTAATACAAATGTAATCCCAACAGGAGCTTCTAGGAAAATATGATATAAATCAAATGGGCTTCTTGTTGAAAAGTTTCATGCAATTTTTTTCATGACCTCATTGTTGCACATGAGATGCATCAAAGTACGTGAACAACATATAATAACTTAAACGTGGACGACTAATTTGGTTTTGCATATTTTGTCAGCAGTATAAGCTCCAACAAAGTTGCTAGCCTAATGTTTTCACCTGGATCTTTATTATATGAGGCCTATATTATAACTTATTGTGTGTATTCACATCAACTATGAGTTCTCTACTCTCCATATTGAACAAAAGTATGTTTCATTCTTAAATATCTGGTTAAAATAACTTAATGTTCATCTGTCCCCAGTTTATATGCCATGATAAGAAACTGAAAGCATGTCCTTGTTTTTCAACATTCATTCTCATAAATCCAGCAAACAAGTTCCAAGAAAGATTACTTGTCTCATGTTTTATTTGTCTCTTAAAGCAACGGTGAGAATGACTACTTGCTAGAGCTTGCTCTATTTGTTATGGTTGAATTTGAATTTTCTGACTCTATTGCATCTTTGACCATGAAAAATGGGATGGAAGAAGTACTAATATTCCTTTCAGGCTTCCATTTTATGGTATATAAAACAATGAAATTTATGTCTCTATGCCATCTTGACAATGAAAAACAATGCCATGGTGGACATGAATTTTTTTTTTTTATCAAACTTGACATTTTATGATACACACTTGAATTTTCCAAACTCCATGCCATGTTGACCATGTAAAATAAGATGTTGACCTAAAAAGATTGTTAGTTTTAGGTTTACCTTCTATGATGTATACTGACCTATTCTCGAATAGACTTGCTTAAGGCATATAATGTTCTAGTTGCAACATCTGATTGATTTTCAATAACAATCTTTTTCCTTTGGGACCCTTCAAATGCCAGGGCTAATTCATAAAATTTCAAAGTTGGATAGGGTGCTTATGTGCTGGTGGATTTTGACGGGTCTGACCCACATCGTTCTTGAGGGTTATTTTGTTTTTTCTCCTGAATTTTTCAAGGACAAGACCCACTTTTATCTTGCAGAAGTCTGTAAGTTCCTGAATGCTATTAGTCAATTCAGTCCTTACCCCTAGTTGACATTGTTATTAATCATTTTCAAGCAAATAATGGCAGGGAAGGAATACAGCAAGGGTGATTCAAGATATGCTGCACGGAATTCTGGAGTCGTTTCTGTCGAAGGAATTACAGCAGTATTAGTGGGTCCAGCTAGCCTTCTGACTCTGTATGTATATTGAAGAGGCAACCTTATGTTGATTAGATTTGGAGATCATCTCACCAATTTTTGTTAATGTCATAATTGAATCTTGGCAGGTATGCTATAGCTACAAAGAAGCCATATAGGTATGCAATTCAGCTGGCAATTTCTGTGGGACAGCTCTATGGAACACTCGTATACTTCCTGACTTCTTACTTGGACGGGGATAATTTTGCAACAAACATGTTCTACTATTACGCATACTATGTTTTAGCAAACTCCTTTTGGATCGTCATACCCACAATGATATCAATCTACTGTTGGACGAAGATATGTGCTGCAGTCCAGGCCCAGGAAGAGAAGACAACCAAACTCCATTAAGGTCGAATATCTAGATTCAGTTGTATGAGAACTGAAAATTCACTGAACCAATAACTTTCTGGGACACACGTTTTAGTTTGAAAAGATAAACTCTTTCAAATTTCCATTGAGGTACCATGCCCTGTATTTCTCATTTTGTTACATGAAAATGTGCTACGTGCTTCAATTGGATTTACCATCTTATAAATACCTGATGACCTGGTGAAGTTGCTTTCTTTTATGTGCGTCATTGCCAGGACAAGAAGTGAAAAAGTGTCTTGTAAAAATTCTCAGATTTGGTCCTTCAAGATGATGGAACATCTTGAACTTCTCTAGTTCTCTTGACAGACTGTAGAAACTGTCATTAACTTGTGTCACTTTGATAAATCCTTACTATGGCAATTTCACCAATATGTAACTGGCTGGAAGTTCCGTTAATTTGTGTTTCAAGGTGAAAAATGTTTTGAATACTCTAAGAAGAGACATGAACAAGCATGTTCTATCGGGTATGGCATACCATCCAATGGCAAGATATACTCAAGTTACTTGGGGGCTGGCTTGGGAGGGATGACTTGGAGAGCAGAAAGTGAAGAGAAAAGAAGCAACGTTCCCAATTTGGGAGATTGTATAGGAAAGAAAAGAAGAGATTTGAGATCAACTTTAAAATCTTCTCTCTTCAAAAGTAGAGAGAAATGAGATACTTGAGGAAGTATGAGTTTTTTAAATTACAATTGTACTCTCGTCTTATTCCGTCTCTTTTATTTGGTATTAAGGTTTATAATCATGTTGTCGCTGATGCCGGTGCTGAGAATTGGTAGAGGATTGAGAATTGTAAGTTTAGCTTAATTGGAACAGAAAATTACTCAGAAACCTTTTATTTTTAAAGGCTTACATTTGTTATGAGATTAGGAGAAATAAGTGTGGAGATTTGTCACAGTGGTGGTGGTATTGGCGACTGTGGTGGTGAAAGAGTAGTACAGTTGAAAGGGACACGGACATTTTAGAAAAGTAATTTCTTTAATGGTTTTCTTTCTCTTTTTTCCCAAAAGAATATTTTTTTTCCTTTCTTAAATTCTGAAATAACTTTAAACATAAATAATTTACTTTCGTCTTTTTTTTTTCCTTTCACTCTCTAAAATTTCTCTTCTTTTCATTTTTCTCCCAAACTCCCAAACTAACCCTAGTGATCTTCTACCTAGCTTCCCAAATTGGAGTTTCCAATTTTTGTGATGCTACTACCTACCAGCGCCGTACTATTGCACCCAGGACAAGGTATTGCAGTTCTTGAAATAGTGTTCGCAAGTAAAACCTTGAAAGATTTTATTAATAAGCACCACCAGAAAAGACCTCCAGTATATATAATCTTGAGTCAATTATAAATATCTTAGAGCACCCAATAAGAAAAAACAAAAACTAGAGATAGACAAGAATTTCCAAAATAAAACCAGGAATCATCTGTGCGTTTATCAAGACTCATTTACAATGCCAAAGGATAAACTGGAACCCTAAGTTCTTACCCTCTCTCTCACCACTTTCTTCTTCACATTTTAATCAGAGGTAAACGGAGGAGGAGTTTTAAGAAAAATAGAAAACATTCTCATTGTGTTCTAAAGCCTATTTAGGTTGTTGTTACAAATGCAGAACGAGTATAACCTCTACCTCACCAACCATACTTTCCTTGTGTTTGAGCTTTAGTGAGGAAGCCTCTGGCACGTCGCTCAGCAAGCTCAGTCTCTTTCTGCTTCATGTCATAGTACAGGGATCCAATCTGGTGCTTCCTCTTATGCAGCTTTGAAGGCTTTCCCTTGGTTGACGTAGGCTGCAATGAAAGTAAAAAATGCACACATTAGGAGTTTCAATAAAACACAGAATACATAACTTGATGAGCTGAAACGAAAAAGTAAATAAGACAATTAGCACACTGCTACTGCTAATAATTTGAAATATTTTTCTGATCAGTGAAAATGATAAAATTCCAGGGATAACCAAGATGGCACAAATATTAGCAGAAGAAACCCAAACATTCTATGGGGATAACAAAACTTGAATGCCAAAAGCTCACGCTTACTGTGGAACTTGAGTTGAGCACCGTCACTCTGTGACTGTCCAAAATTCAAGGCACATTTAGATGGGAAAACAATGCAAATACGTTCCCATGCTTTCTAGAACAACAATATCCCCTCTTATTTCGAAAGAAAAACTATTCATTTACTACCTAAACTGCTAAAATCTTAATGTTGCACCAGAGCCAACATTCAATCTTGGATATATTGTGCTGTCTATATGCCATGTCATGAAGTTTGCACTTTTGCCGAACCATGTTGGTGGCTTGAAAAAAAGAAAGAATTTTTAGATAATCAGTCACAAGAATTTCAATTTTAATTTGCAACTAGGAAATAATAAACAGCATTTCAAAGCATGTTGTTTGCTGCTTTAAGTAAACAAATGAATAGCTGACATTACCTTCACTAAAAGAATTAGGACAACAGAACAGCAATTACTTTTTGTATTGAACCTATGGATTTTAATTTGAATCAAATGCAGAGAAATAATACATCACTTCTGGGAAATTCTTCCAGGACAGAGGCCAATTTGAACCTTGACAAATTCGTAGATTTAGAGACTCTTCCGGCTGCTTTCATTATTTTAGAGCCAAATGCTCTTTTGAGGTGTTCTTGGTTGCTTTTTCACTTATGATTTTAGTTCAAAAAATCTAAATCAGAGGGTTGCTTCTCAAAACTCCTTTTGCTTATGAATGCTGCTAACGACACTATAATTAATTTTTAAAACAGCTTTTTCCAAAAGAACCAACCCTTAGTGCAAGGTATGTGCCAGAGTATCACAGGAGAAGTAGGATACCAGCGTTTAAAATGCTTCAATTTCTACATGTGTTTTACACCTTTGCAATATCTTGTTTCATATCATGAGCCATTATGTGCCAGAGTATCACAGGAGAAGTAGGATACCAGCGTTTAAAATGCTTCAATTTCTACATGTGTTTTACACCTTTGCAATATCTTGTTTCATATCATGAGCCATTATGTATGATTATTAAAAGCATGAAGCTCAGAAAATCTAGATCCATAAAAATTTGTTGAAGCATTCCCTTTATTGCTCCACTCACCCTAAAGAGTAACATCCTAATATCAAAGATGAATTTCTATTTTTGTCCTTTCAATTTTTAAGGTGGCTATTTTTGTCCTTCCATTTTTTTAAGGTGGTTTTTGAGGTTCTTTCTATTCATTGCCTCCAAGCTTATATTACCCAACTAGAGCAAATGACAGAGGCTGAAAGTAGCACCTTATGAATGCTGAATATACCAGCAAATACTGATATGCGCAACAGCAAAAAATGAACTAGTACAAACATTTGCACCAAGAACCTGGTTACAACTATTACATTGAATACTAAGAACAAAAAAGAACAGAAATCTGCCCCTATACATACATTCATATATTGTATTTATGTTTCTAACTTTTACCCCTTCTTTTCTCTTCTTTGCAGCGGTAAGTGGGGAGAGGTACTAAAGGAGCCAAAGATATATGATGATAGCGGTAAAACCACAACACAGAAGCCCAAATTCGCCTTAAGATTTTTCATAAAATCGATCAGTTGTGGCAACCATCGAACTTTCACAGATATGTTATTTCTGCTCCAAAGATTCAATCCAATCATGTAAAGTTGAAACTACTAAAATCTTAGTATCTGACTTTATATTATCGCCACATAGACCACATTCAAATCAGAGTAGACATTCAACCCGAACCATTTTAGTCCCATCTAAGATAATTGATTGCATGGGTAGTGCTGTAACACAATACTTTTCCAATAGGAAATAATGCAAAATGAATTAGTTGAATACGAACTCAGACAGATTCTATGTATTTATGATGATTCCAGACCTAAAGGAAGATCTTAAGCAGTTAATCTATCAACTATAACCACTATGCAGCCTAGAGTTAGAAAACAAAAGTTATAGCAGCATTTTAACCTTAGAAAATATAGAATACTTACAGAAGAAATGATTTTATTAGCACAGGAAAAAAAGTAGTTACCTGATAAGAGGGTCCAAAAGCAATTCCAGTTAGCTTGACCTGATCCTCCCTTGGCCGATTCTTCATTAATTCATCCTGTTTCACTTCAAGTATTTCCGGCGGTCCATCATTCCTACTTCTCTTCCCAGGCACTCTCAATACACTTTCAGCCGATTCAGACACTTGTGGCACTGCACCTGCGGCCGACCCATCAGCCCAATTATTCTCATATTGCCCATAAGAGCCATAGTCACTACCATAATTTGCATAATCCGCAGTCCCTCCAACCCAATTTGAATAACCCTCAGTAGTAACACCGCTGTTACCATAGCCAGTGTATCCATCACGACCGACATAATTCTCACTTCCTGAGCCCCAACTCGAATAATCACCGCTCGGCACATACTCAGAAGAACCACTAGCACCACTCATTGAGCTCACTGATACCTGATTGTCAGCTGACTTGCTCTCATAATGCCCCCCATCAACACCTGCTGCACTTCCAGTCCCAGCATTTGCAATATCTGAATCATTTGAACCAGGCACGTCAGCCTCGAGCATTGACCGCCTACCAGTCCCTGAAGCCGAAGGCAATGCGCCCAAAGTCGTAGAGTTCCTGGGCTTAGGAATACTTGATAAAAATGACTTCACAGATAAGGTCTGGATCGAAGATTCTGACTTTTTCTTCTGCTTCTCCTTCTCAACCTCGTCCTCATCATCTTCATCTTCATTGCTGAAATTGGCAGGAGGATTCATCGTAGGTGGCCTAAATTGAACAACCTTTCTCGAACCAGGCGCTGAAGCAACCGATGACGAATGGGAGAGAATTTGTGGCTCAGCATTGTGGGTCTTGGGTGCAGGAAGAGATGAGAAGAGAGAGGAAGAAGACGACGCTTTGGGTTGAGGAATAGAAGAGAATAAAGAAGAAGATGGTTTTGGAAGAGACGCTGAAAGTCCCGAATTTTCCCGATTTCCTTGCAAGTGCTGTTCTTCTTCGTCTCCTTCATTAAATTTTTGTGGGTTTGTCAGAGAAGTTGATGAAACAGGGGTTTGGGCTTTGGGAGGGGGAAGCGAAAAGAAGAGGGACGAAGAAGACTTGGGGGGTGGGAGAGAAGATAAGAATCCGCTGGACTTCAGAACCAGATCTTCTTCTAGTAGTTCCCTTGGTTTAGGCGGACTTGACCGTTGAATTTGCTGCTGTGATCTTTCATCTTCCTCATCAGAAGAGGCATAGCTGGCCAGCAAAGAGTCCATAAGCCTAGGATAGAAAAACCCCGACTTCAATTGGGAAAAATTGGCGACGAAATTAGGGTTTCTTACAGGGGAGGAGAACACCGTCGGCGACAGCCTTGGCGGCCTGTGGCGTAATGACAACTGAGATGGGATTCGACTGGAGCTCCTGAAAACCACACTTTTGGAGGACTGGATTTTGCCCCATGCGGGTTCTATCAACTATTTTTCGATTTCTTTTTTTTTTCTTTTTCCTTTTTTTTTGGTAGGTGATTTTTGGTGTGTGTGTGTGTGAGAGAGAGAGAAACCTGAGGCATAATAACCACACTCTTCAGTTACAATTGTTGCATTGCCGTAAAACAAAATACTAGTATTAAAGTTGTTGTTAAGCATTGCGGTATGCTTAATAACAATTCTTTGAGTTGGGTTTATTTGAAATAAATAAAAAATTATAACATATGTAAAGTCTAATAAAATTAAAATAAAATTTAAAAAATATAATATGTTATAAATATATAATAATTTTATTTAAAATTATTTTTAATTAAATTAAAATTTTTAATTGAATTAAATTTCAATTCAAATACACTAATTTCTAACAATATTATTATTTTTTAAAAAATCGTAAAGGATAATCTGGGACCTTTATTGGGTGAGAAAGAATGATAAAATTTCTTTTTTACATAATTAAGGGAAAATAGCTCTTTCCATGTACTTGAATTGTAACTAGTTTGGGGGGAAAAAAATTGTTTGAATAAAAAAAATGGACCAATGTGAAACACAAAAGGGTAAATATGATATTTTATAAATATAATAATTATCGAAAAATAAAAATTATTTAAATTAATTTTTTTAATTGAATTAAGGTTTTCAATTCAGATGAATTTTGTATCCAACTTCACCCAGCTTTCATCAATAGAATTTCCAATCTCAAGTTTGAATTGTCTTTTCTTATTGATTGAAGATGCATTTCAATATGCTTTCCTCCCAACTCACGGTGAAAGAAAATAAAGTGGCAAGTTGAACTATCCTAGTTGCTATGAACAAAGAGCATCAGTTCTTGGGACATTGCATCTATGCTGAACCAACACCCCCACCAACCCCCACACCCAACCCAAAAAAAAACATCTCATTCAACTCATACAGTGCATTACAAGTATACCAGACCAATATTCAAACACATTCAACAGCCAGTAGAATGCTCCAAACTGTGTGTAACAATACAAACAAAAGTAAATGTCTACCTGGACAAGCAAGCAGAGGGGTTTCCATTGAAAATAGCTAAGCAAATTAGAAGCAATGCTTTTTGCCTAGCTAATAGTAGTATTATCAAGAGAACAGTGTAGTCAGGGGTTGGCCAGACTTTTCGATAATCAGCAAGTTTGCTGCTGCTCACAAACTCACAAGATTGACTGGATTTCAGATTCGGTTATCTGAGCATTCAGATCACTTCATCTTTGGAGACAAATGGAAGCAACTTAAAACTTTCAAATGGCCCTAGATCATTCATTTTGGTAAATAACAAACATCTTTCTCTTAAGTAAATTGGTAAAGACAGTTCAATTAAATGTATCAATTCTCAGCAGTTCTTGATTGTTTACTTGTTCTCAAAACTAGGAATGAACATCTTTCTTCCAAGCAATTATTAATTGCACATTTTAGCAGAAGATCAAAGCACGAAACCAGTCCTGTTAATAGGTAAATTTCTATTCTTGAAATGATGCTATATTAATCATTTAAGAAATGCAGCAGACGAGTACGTAAGAAAAGGGGCTCAGAAGGATTTAAAGTTCTAAAAGGTTAAGCTACCACATGCTGGTGTTTCTTCATTCCTTCAAAAATCACTCCTTTGAAGGTGGTGTCTGAATTTGGTTCTAGGTGCTCTGGGTTTTAGGATTCTGTGAACTAAAACCTCTTCCCCATTTTCGCTCATTAATATCAAATGTTACCAATCAAGAAGGGGGGGAAATGCTTTGATACCATAAATATAAGGTAACAAAACCTTAAGCAGTAAAAAAAATCAAGGCAATTACATGACTTCACAAGATGATTCAAGATCCATGACTCAACGAAATAGGTGAAAATCTTTACTACTTTCTAATCAAGTAAACAAAAAATTAAGACAATGAAAACTGACAGTCTAAGCAATTCAAGTTGCATAGTTAGAAACTCAAAACTCCAGACCACCATCCATAAGCTGTCAAGATCTCAAGATATTCTGTCTATTTGAATTATTCAGCAGAATGCAACAAACCAAATCTTTCGTTATGGATATTGGAGTTCAGATATTTGAATCAACAACTAATAAAAAGCCAAAATTCGAAGTAGTAAGTTACTGCTATGCCAAACCTGAAAAAAAGCCTTTAATTTAACCACAAAACTTCTGTTCAAATGAGTAGCACTTATCACAAAATTCTTCTACCGAAGAAGATTTGATCTATAATGAAAGTGAATCTCCATAAGATAAGCTGCCTGAGTTTCCGAGGAAACTTAGTTGCAATATCCTTATAATCCTCTTTCTCTACAATGAGATTCAGAATGTACAAAATTTAGTCCATAAATATACCGAACCATTATAAAACTAAGTATATTTGACACTAAAGATCTAAACTTGGACTAAATCAACAAATACTTTTTAACGATGCTTTTCAATAATTAATTTAGATCGTCAAAAGATAAGTAATTCAAGTAATTTACTCCTAAGAACACAAAGCCAAATTATTCTCCAATTAACAGAGATTTCCAGATTTCTAAATATAAAGGAACAGCCTCGAACCTTAGAAGGACCATAGCATTCTACAATATACATGAGATGCATATTTGAACTAAAAATTCCGTTTGGGACTTGATTCAGTGCAGAAAGGCATACACGGCAGTTGAAATATAGACCACAAGAGCAGTGGAAACCAGGACAATCAGAGCAGAAACTGAATGAACCGCAGATTTACTCCCACAAGACAACATCCCCAGCCTAATTTCAATCACATTCACCATGGAAAGCATCAGGAACAAGCATCCCATTACTGAACCCACTGCCGAAGCCAACATCCCAAATCTCAAGACCTTCAAATTGATGTGGGCTCTAAAGGCCTCATCCACATCTTTACTGTTCAAAAGATTGATGGCCAGTTTGAGGCCCTGAGCTACGAGGGAGGAGAAGAGGAAGAAGCTGAAGGAGACTACCTCGAACACTAGCAGCTTCTTGGCCACATCAACCCCAGCATCACAAGCTGAATTTTCAAGACTGTGCTGGTTCGGCGTTGTTAAAGATAAGCCCACAAAGACAGCAATCGTGAAGAGGGAGTTAACATTCACAAGGCCGTCGAGGGCTGTCACGTGAACGCTGGTGGTGGAGGACGAGTAGTAGGCCGCTGTTGAGTTACTTCTTCTGGGTTCTGGCGATCCATAATCTTTTGGATACGTCTCGGATCTGTGAAAAATCAATAGCAAAATACAAAAGAAGAACCACATCAGAGATTGTACATTAGCATGTGAAGAACAAATGCAAAAAATAGATGGAAATGGAGATTACAATTCCATGATTGAAAATCTCCCTCTGCTTCTCAAGAGGGGTCCGAAAGGAAATGAAAGAGTTTGCAGGGATTATGGTTGTGTTGATTTCTTGATGATTGACGTTGCTTCGAGGTTTTGAGACTGTACCATTTGCTTTCCTGGAGTGGAAGGGAAAGTGGGCAACAGATGGAGGGAGAGAGAGAGAGAGCCGGGAGTGGAAAAGCGCAGGGGTCAGGGGACAGAGATGCTTTGCTTTGTTTGTCTTTTGTGGTGGTTCGCGTGAAGTTTCTTTTAGAGGAACGTTGCCTCCCTTTGGTTCGAAAATTTAGTACCGAATCGATTCACGTAAATTATATATATATATAAAGTTATATTTTAATAAAAATTATATAATTATATATAATTTACGAATTTATAATTTATATAATTTTTTTTAAATTTGTACAAGTATTCGGCTCAAATAGGAAATTTAGAGTTGACATTTGATTGGTTAGAGTGAAAAATATACAAATTTATATAGATAGATAATTTATATTATTTAATTAAACTTTTGAAAAGAATTAAATTAACAATGTTATGAATTATTAGAATCTCCATTAATTAGTGGAGGCTCCACTAATTATGGATTTATGTGAATTATTAGAAGATTTTTATGGATGTCCACCATTTAGTGGAGACACCATTAATTGAAGATGATGTATGCCATGATGTATTTCACTAATTAGAGCTCTATAAATAGAGCTATTCTCTAAGCTTGTAATACACCATCATTTTGTGAAAGAAAGATTGGAGAAAGAATTGTGAGAGAAAGAAAGAGAGAAGTTTGAAGAGAAATTCTTGTGCAAAGAATAGTTAGAATTTTCTTAGTGTGTAGTGTGTAGATTTTATTCTAACACTACCCTAATTTTATAACAAACAATAAATTAATTTGTTTAAATTTAAAGGTAAATCAAAATAATATTTACTTTTTACTTTTATTCCTTCCTAACAAAACATAATAGAAATAAATTATTCTCTTATTCTTCGTGCTTTATGAACGTAAATTTGAATACGATTATTAAAAAATTTTAACTTTTAATCGAACATATTTAAATAAAAATATTATATAAATATTTATTTTTAATATATTTTAAACAATTTAAATTTAAATATAATTAATCAAAATTCAAATCGAGCTTAAACTTTTACATATTTTTATCGAATAGGTTAGAACCTTAATTTATGTTCGAATTCAACTTAGAAATATTGCCAAAAAATATCAATACTTGATTATCTCATTTAGAACTCACATCCCGTCTCTTTATATAAACTAAAAATATAAAGGTATCAAATTACTATTTGAGGATACGTACTAAACATTTCATCTCTTTGTATAACTTAAAAAAAAAATAAAAATTCAAAGTATGAAATAATTTGAATTGCTATTTGAGAGTAACAACATGGAAAATTTCATCCATATAATAACTTAATGGAGACTCGTTATCTTTCTGGACTTACTAGCCGTTATTTGTTATTATTATTATTATTATTTGTTTCATGGGTGCTAATATTTATATGCATTATATAAAAAGAAAAAAAAAATGATGAAAGAAAAAAATGATACAACTTTCTTAGACAATTAGTTTGGGCAAATCCAGGAAGAGAAACACGTTTCATTATACATTTTCTTCTAGACATATCCAATTATCTAACTCATAGAACTGACAAATTGAAGAATGTAATGGCAACCATTTCAATCAAGAAAACAGACCTTAGCAGAAAATGAGAGAACAAGGAAATCATGTCCTAATGTCTCACAGATGATGCCACCCCTCGATTAGCTGAGATTAACATTGGATATGGCTGTTAGTGAAATCAGCTTAACAGCTTGCCACATGAGACCTTCAGCTGCAAGTGAGGAGCAGAGGAAGACACCCAAGGGTACTTTCCTGATCATAACAGCATTACCATTGCAATATGATGTGTTCCCAGTGATTTTTTTCTTCAGGCACAGAATGCGCAAATCTGGTAAAGACTGCAACCAGGAAGAGTGGATTCTCATTTACCATAAGCCTGAAGACAGTGAGATAGTCTGTGTGGGGAGGGTTATGTTACCATTGTGGTTTTCTTGGGAGTTTCTTGTGCTTTAGCTAATCAAAGTTGGCATTTGAGTATGGCTAAAGCTTCTTGAACAAATTAAGAACGTGAATCAACATGTAAACATGGGTACATGCTCCTCATTGGACCAAATTTTCTCATTGTTACTCCATAAGATGTTAGTCATTCAGATACATTTTCTGGAAAGACATCTCAGAGATCATGATCTTGTACATTTAGAAAGCAACAAAACATCATTTTGGTTGTATGATCATGTAGTGTATGCAACAATATCTATCTGTTGTTCCCATGTCTTACAAACAGGAGTTGGTAATTCTTGTGTACGTCAACTATCTACATCTGTTTCAAAAATACATATATACTATGGAATTCACAATTCAACTATCTTAAAAGTGTCTATCAGAACAATTTGCACCCAAGTAAATCTGAAGCCCCTGCAACAATGAAGAGAAATCTTCACAAGTCAAAAAGAATGAAAGCTCAGAGGGTTCTCATACATTATTCCAGATGTCTCTCAGACTGCACTGCCAAATAGATACCCAAACAAATTTGTATAATGATGGAAAAGAAGGGGAAGATTGTTAAAAAAATCAAGGAAAATGATGCAAATAAAGAAAATATACATAGGTTCATTTAAGGCTAACCGGAAAAAGCACCAAATATTAGAAAGATTCAGATGTCTTACCTTAGCTATAGATATTCCACATCCTCTTCTTCCATTTCTTTCACATTGTCAATTATAACCTGAATACTTTCAGTCAGATGGCTTGTGTGGTTCTCTAGATCTTTCAAAATTATTTCAAGCTGTGATTGGCACTTTGCCAGTTGTCTTTTTGTGTGATGTAGCTCAGCAGACAATTCACGGATTTTCTTATCCTTCTCATCCTACAAAGAATAGAAGGTGTATTCCAACCTCAATCAATTTCAAATGGAGACTTGATGACCAAGATTGAGATGTAGTTTCATTGGATAGGGTGAGCATTGGTGCTAAAAATCACTTGTGCCAAAGATTAATTGTTAAAACATAAAACAGGTTTACATACAGCATGCAATAGGTTGCCCAGAGATGTTTTTAGTGGTACAAAATGCAGTATATGTTGCAGAAGTACATCCAAGATCAGTTCTTTAAGTGATGTCTACTTCAGTTCTCATGATGATAAACTTAAAACAGTAAAGAGTTCTTGATTACATCTTATTTGATGCAATAGTCACAACAAGAAGTCTGGAACTCATTCTACTTGTATATTGAAATTCCACAGCAGAACTTCCAAAACTAGTTTATCCTAGGTTAAACACATTCTTCCTTTATTTAGAATCATACCTTAAATCGTCGTTCTTACCACTGGATTTCCCAAAAATTTTTGAGTTTAAGTTATAGATAATTCTACTGGAGCAACTGCTTGTGAATTGATTAACATGTATATTATCACAAGAATTGACATATCATTAAAAAAATGTTCTGGCAATTTTTTTTAAAATCTTTTTAGAAAAGATATCTTAAAAGCAACAATAGTGAAACATTAATTTATTTGAGATAAATAGCAACAAAAAAGAGGAAAATTCGTAGCTACACTTGAGATGTTGAAGATTAAAATCTCATAGGAACAATGTAGCAGGAAACAGATCAACAACTATAACTAATACAAGCACATCAAGCAAGAATTGAAAATAAAAGAGGAAGAATATTACCAAGAAAGAGAGACATGATCTGAATTACCACAAATTATCAAAGTTGGCAAAAGAAATATTGGTTCCAACTAACCTTTGGCCGGGCTGGAACCAAACCGCGACGACCCTTCCCTGGAATGCCCAACAGATGATTGTGAGCTGCTTCAAGTTTTGTGATGACCCATTTTCCTGACTTCTCCTTCCTCACCATAATCATTGCCTTGCAACCTTCTCTTGTGATCTCCCTTGGCTTTCTCACTTTAAGCTTCCTTATTTATTATTGTTTACCCGGAAACCTTCTTTATTACAGAGGAACCTACGACTAATAACTGAACCATCACGACTTGAACGATGGCAATTACCCACACGGACAATGAAGCCAACCTGCATAGCATATGTATCATAGTAGACCACTGCAGCATCTTCGGACTCGAACTCTATCCCAATATATGGTTCCATGAGGGAAGTCATCTCATATATTTTTGAGTCTTTTTCATCTTGTAAATCAATCAATTCTCCACCCTCAAGCACAGAAATTTCCTTTGGACTGGAGCTTCTTATGATTGTGTGGACCAAATATTTGTCATCAACATCTGCTTCAGGCTCACTATATGCAGTCTCATCCATCATCAATTTGTGATGTATTGTACCTAAATGTGGAGTGAATCTCAATATTTAGAAGGGGAAAGCACTCAGGTGTGCCTTGAATCAGTTCGCTAACAAAATGACAAACAAGTAACACAGAATATATGTATGCAGAAGCAAGATTTATATTGCAATCACTGAATGAACAATGAATTAGTTAATGCCAAACCTCTATTAGAGCTTTATGAGGTGGGATTACTACTTTAAGTATCCAATTCTTTTGAAGGGCCTGGAACATGTGAAAAGATCCTTTTATTAATATGTGCACGACAACTCTTGTAAGGTGAAAGGTCCTTCAATTAACAACAATGGCCTTGTTTTCCTCTTTACCTCCTAACAAAATATGACTAAAGCATCCAAGTGGAAAAATAATTTTCAAATGCATTGAACAAGGATAACAAGGCCATTACAACCACCTACCATGTTAGATATTCCTCTTTTCTGATTCTCCTAAGGCATGACCTCCTCCATAGCTCCACAACTATTGATCATCAATGCCCCCACATGACATACATTATCTAATCATTGTCAAGCCATGGGGATGTCCTGTCAACTAGACTTAACAAAGACACCCCCCCACACGCAATTTCCCTCAGTTTTATCTCAGTTGTATACAAGAATACACTTAGGCAATGCCACCAATCTGGTTTATTCTCGAAATTGTAAGATAAACCGTTGGAAACACATTATCCACTATCTGCATGAAGGGACAGTGTTTAATCATCATAAACTTGATTCTTGAATCTTGAAATATCTTCATGAGGAGAGGTTTCAACCATAACACTTGATCACTATTTGTTCAAAAAATACTATTCACCTTCAGACATCCTACAATTCCATCACTCCTCATAATCTCCACAAGAAAACTCCTTTTCCCTTCTTTCGTCTCCTAAAAAGCAAAAACTCGTTTGAAAAAAAAAAAAAAAAAAAAAACTTCCAACACTTGAACCACTTTCCCCCACTCCACTTAAAAAAAAAAAATGTCAAAGCTTCATGAATATAGTAGCAGCAATTGTGCATAATTTTCAACAAAGTGTCACTCTTTTACTCTGTATAGGGGTTTTCTACCATTTTGTACATTACAATTAATTGAGACTGACATAGAAACCAGAAAGTAGGAGTGCGGAGTGCCCAGCATTACAGTATACGTTAAAACAAGAGAAGGATGGTGGTGCATCTCTGCAGGATACTTATCTGGTTGCTCCTCCACCCAACCCTGATGTCCTCTTTCCTTCTTCTTCTTTAACAAATTTACTAGTCCAGAGATGCCAGGTTCCAGACTCCAGATGCTACCAGTAGCAGTAAAATGGGAAGCTTTTAGATGATCAAAATCTTTCAACGGCCTTGATTTAGCGATTACTACCCATTTGTGGGTCACTCGGCCCACTGCATGCTCTCTCTTTCTCTCTCTCTGTAAGTAAATATTTTTTAAATATTCAATTTTTTTTCTTTTGGTTGGTTTATTTTTGTTTATTCTTTTGTATATATATATATATATATATGTATATAAATATATATATAAGTATTGCAAAAAAGTTAAAATATTGAAAAGGTCTTAGGCAGAAGTAAAGAGTTAGATGAGGCAGAAAATAAAATTGTATATTGATTTTTATATACTATTATTTCAAGTTTTTGTTTTCAAAAAAAAAAAAACTTGATAACAACATCATTAAAAAGGATTAAATTCATTAAGCAAGCCCCTTTTTGGATTGAGATAAAAGGAAAAGAAAGGAGATGGGAAGAGTAGAATAGGAAGTAAAGGGAAAGAGAAGAGAGAAGACTAATAATTATTTATATTATTTGGTTAGATATAGAAAAAAAAAAAAGAATGGTTAAATATAGTATTTGAGGAAGGGAAGGGAAGGGAAGGAAAAAAAAAAAAGAAATGATATATTTTAATTCATTAATTTAATAGAATAATATTAAATATTTTATTTATCAAAAATATTTTAATCTGTTTATTAAAAATTTATTAAATAAGATTTCTTCTCCCTTATAGTAAATCTAATAATTCCATCCTCCCCTATTCTATTTCTTTTCTTTATAAAAAATTGATCCAAATACCTAAAACTCAAATCCTCTATTTTCTCCTCTCCTATCACTCGGTTTTCCTCAATCCAAACAGGCTGGCTTCCATAAAATTCCATTGTATATGATATTGCCATAATCCCTAATTTATTTTTACCAATGACTTAGCAGTGCATTCGATTTTCTCAACTTATTACTGTTAGTGGGAAATTTGTCAATTTAATCCTTAAATTATTTTTATTTTTAGCTCCTGTTCCTTAATTATTTTTTAATTTTTCTTTACAATAGGCCAAATTAGTCCTTTGAATACTTTGCTAATTTTTTAATTCTTCAACCATTTTTTCAAATAGTCGACAATATTACATAGAAAAGTAGGTTTCTCGTGGAGATTGTTAAGATTAGCAAGAAATGAAAAGGGAACATTTTATGGCATTTATTACCAATAATCAGCACAAGAGCATACCCCATCTCTAAAATGGTGAAACCTAGTTCGATCCCTAATAATAATTTCTCTTCTAGTAATTTCAGCAACAAGCTTAATAAAAGAATGGCAGTCATTGCAAACCCTCAAATTTTTTACAACCCTGATAGTGGTGTGGGGTTTGGTAGAAATTAGGCCATAGCAGATTGCCAGCCTCTCACTGTGAATGGACAGAGCCCATCTTTTCTCTTGATCCTCAATATCCTGGGAAATTGCCTGTGTGTCTGGAGAATAACCTCTCAAACGTAGTATCTGATCCAGTTCCTTCAGTTTTTTGTAAATTGCTTCTCTTTGAGGATGTCTGATGTCTCCTAGAAGGAACTCATGAATTTCATTTTGCACTTCAATTGAACTGCAGCCTGGCTCCTTTGCAACACCGAGTTCCTTCAACTTTGCCCTCAGTTGTGCTGCCTGTTCCCATTTACCCCATGAAGCATACATATTAGACAGAAGAATGTATGTAGCTGCATCAGCTCCTCCAAGATCCACTAAAATTTGTGCAACTCTTTCTCCTAATTCAAACTTTTTGTGATTCTTGCAAGCGCTTAGCAATGATCCCCATATTACATGGTCAGGTGGTAATTTCATACTGCTAATGAACTTGTACGCCTCCTCAACACGGCCGACTCGACCAAGTAGATCAACCATACATCCATAATGCTCCATCTCTGGTTCAACCCTATATTCAATGGCCATAGTGTTAAAGATCTTAAATCCCAAATCAACCAAACCCCCATGGCTACATGCATTCAAAACAGCAGTGAAGGTAATGTTAGTTGGCTTAATTCCTTCACTTACCATTCCTTGAAAAACCTGGACAGCCTCTTCACTCTTACCATTCAATGAAAAACCCACAATCAAGGAATTATAAGTGGTGACATCTCTTTTCTGCAAACCATAAAAGACTCTCTCAGCCTCATCAACACTTCCACACCGAGAATACATGTTGATCAAAGCTGAACCAACTAAATGATTTATCTCAATATCATACTTACCAGCATAAGAGTGAACCCACTTTCCAAGTTCCAAGGCCCCCAACTGTGCACAAGCTGATAAAATGCAAACTAGCGTAACTTCATTTGCTCTCACACCCTCCCTCTGCATTTGCCTGAACAACTTCAAAGCCTGGTTCGTTTCCCCGTTCCTCACCAACCCATCAATCATTGCTGTCCAACAAACTGTATCCTCGGTCTTCAGCAAATTAAAAGTATCAATCGCCTTATCCACCAGGCCATGATCAAAATAACACGAAATCATCACGGTCAAAGCAACAACATCTCCCTCAGGCATTTCATCAAAAACCCTTCTAGCATCTCTAAATTGTCCGCATTTTCCATACAATTCTACGAGTTTTAATTTCACAGATCGGTTTGAACACAATCCGAATTTCAAAGCCTGGCCATGGATTTCTCTACCTTTTCTCAAATTCAAGTGAAATCCACATGCCTTTAGCACGGAAGTAATTACATAGTTGTCAGGTGCAATGAGTTCTTCAATCATTTGAATATATCTCCTAATGCTATCAAGATACAGCCCCGATAAAACAAGCCCGTCAATGAAAGCAGTGTAAACATAGACATTTGGATTTGAGGTGTGGCGAAAAACCGTAGAAGCATAGTCCATGGAGCTGCATTTAGCACACATGCGAAGCAGCTCGAATAAGATAAAGGGGTCATCTTTATGGCCATGTTTTACAATTTTGGCGTGTACAAGGCGGATTCTTTTGATAGTTTTGCATTTCTGTAGTAGAGATATGATGTGCTTACGGCCAACGTCCCGGGAATCGTCAAGACATGTACTATTTGAATCTGGCGAGCAGTGGGCGGGGGGAGGGGTGGTCCGAGCGCAACGGCCTGTATGAAACTACTCATTTGTGGTTTAGACCTGTTTGGGGTTTGCAAAGCACAATATAAAGAGTCTCTTATTTTATTGGATTTTTTTTTTCCAAAACAAAACTGTCTTTCACATTTTTAATATATTTAATACATCTGCTAACGTTCACATATTTTTTATTTATTCCTTGAAATGTTATATATCTTTGATTTTTTACAAATTTTTTTATATTAATGTTACTTGATTTCTCATAAATAGAAAGTTTTCTTAAACTCTCTTTTGTTTTTTATATTCCTCTTCTTATAGCTGTGTTATTTTCATTTATTTCTTTTGTTGATTATGTATCTCACTGTACCATACAAATAGCAGAACTTTAATGCAAATTGCATCATTTTGTTCTCTACCAACCGCATCCTTTCACTCGAGTTCCTTTACCCCCCATAGAGATATAGAAGAGATGATTTGATTTGGAAAATGGGCTTTAGAAGTTGACGGCACTGTGATTCTTAAACTGTCAGTGCTGCTGTAAGAATAGTCTTGTGCCCGGAAATTAGAGGAATTCGATCCTCTGCCAATATCCAGGCGTTAGGATTGACTATCCCACATGTCTGAATGGCTTGAAGCTTTTTATTCAAAAATGGAGAAAACTACAATACTCCTCTACTTACACCAAAGTAATACAAACAGAAAGAATGCAGCATTATCTCATACTTCCTTCAATTTCATTTCTGTGGTTTCTAGGAGCAAGGAACCTTAGTATAAAGGCTAAACTTCCTTCACCTAAGAGTTTGATAATAATATTGTTGGACTGTAGCCTCTTTAGCAGCATAATAATGAGGTGTAGGAGAAGGGCTAAAACGAAGGAAAGCCCACTTAAAAGAAACAAACCACCAAAATTATCAAGGCTCAAGACGTTAGCTGTAGAAGCGGCGTCTTCCTGCTTGAGGGATGATTGACCATTAAACCATGCCTTCTCCATCATTGCAAGTTTCCCTTCATCTCTGAGTTTCATAATTGCTCGCGACATATCAGAAACCAACGGAGAACCTTTCTGAAAGGCCTGCACATCATTCCAGCAGTCATTGGAAGTTAATATGAAGATGCCGAAGCAAATTGACAAACAAGCAGTTAGCTAGAATCGAATGCATACTCACAAAAGCAAAACCATTAGTGGTAGAATCAGAGGCAACCATATCATAATCAGCGCCATACTGGCCAAGAAAGATCTTGATGTATGGGATTTCATCAAAGACAGCAGCAACACCACCTTTTGTGCTTCCTTTTGATAAAGCCTGAGCAAGTTCCTCAGGCGATTTGTACAGACGAATATGATTACCTTTAAAATTCAAGTTGCTCTTAATGGTTCCTCCTACTATATTTAGATTTTGTGTTCTGGTTCCAATGTAATCATTCTCCGATGCTAATTGAATTTCTTTCACTGTCAACATAGAACTCAATGTAGCAGTGTAACTTGATGTCAATATAAGCACCACGAACAGCCAAACAATCACTACAAACCGTGACAAATTCCTTGTCAACCTTTCTCCTGAAATGTCCAACATCCAAAAAGAAAAAGAAGATAAAAACATCAGTCACGTAATCTCTTAGGATGTGAGTTTGAGCTTTAACTTCTTGTGCACTGGCAGAAAAAGGCCTAATTTTTCTGCGGTATAAGAAAGAAGTTTTAGAAGTTATAAATCAAAATAAAATCACCTAAAGTATGTGAACTTACTATGAGCATACACGAGAGTGGAAAAGCTGAACCACAAGATTGTCCCAATTTGTTGTGTGAATGAACCTTGGAATTCTTCATTGGTAGGATGTTCAATGATCCAAACTACCAATCCCATCAGGACAAAAAAGACAGCAACAGAAAGCCACAGGTTTGCATGAAGTGGCTTTAAGAAGAACCACTTTCCATTACTTCCACGCTTTGTTATGTATCCAACTCCTAAATCGGTGAAAGGCAACGTGAAGTCCACATACAAAGATCTTTCTGCTGTGATTGTAATGTCTCCCACAGCACCATCATATTTCTAATTCATTCAGAGCACAGAAGTGTAACATGCACCAAAAGAATATGTTTCAGGTCTAAGTAAATCAATAGTGGCTATTTTACCACATCAATAACCTTATCTACAATTTGTTTAGAAAATGTTGCTTAAGTTTCTGTAAACACAGCATAATAGTTTGGCTGCTGAACATCAAAAGGAGAAGCATTAAATCTGTGATAATTATTAGATAAGTTAAAGAGATAACCTGAAGATAAACTTCATAAAGTAGATGATTGTAACTTCCAAGCTTCTTTCCATGTTCGTCTACATATGGGATGAACTCATACGGAACTTCATAATCCAAGGACTTAATGGCGGCGATAAATACATCTACACAAAAGCCCGAAGATCTCGACATATTGGTTTGAGGATCGAAGGACACATTTACCAATTCTTTGAATCCTGGATTGATGACTACACCAATTCTTAGCTTTTTACCACCTGATGGCATGAGCCGACATTTTGGAACAGTTGTCGAACCCCCTGGCCATATAACAGCTTGCAGACCAGATCTCCTCGCAGATAATATATGCCTCCCCCTTACTAATGGCTGCATTTCCTTAACTACTCCATCCCTTGCTGTCCAAAATCCAACTCTTCTCACTCCTTTTCCCATAACATTCACTATATTATATGCTTCAGAACGTAGTCTCCCATTGAAGATTTCAAACTCGCCACTTAAACCTGTAAATCTTATTCTTTCTATCTCGGTTAGAAGTCTTGTACCACAATAAGAAATGGCAAAATGAGAGAAGTCAGATAAAGGATAACATAACCCTGTTCTATGATTTCCTGCATCTTGAAATTCAATCCCTACCCTTTCAAATGACTCTGCAATTGCCCAAGTAGTATCATATGCCCAAATGCCCAACACATCTAGCTCCCTCAAATCCATAGTAGGATCCTTAGCATACAATTCCTTTCTCCATCTTGAAGTGATGTTACGTAACTTGCTTGATGCTGGAATATGGGCCATGAAACCAAGGGCCCCTTGTAATAACTCAACCACTTCAGAATCTATGGTATGGAAAAGATTCATGATCTTGTCAGTTAAAATCCAAGCATACCCTTCTCTAGTCATTCCCAGCCTTTCAGCACAATGAAATAGGCGAGACGTAAGTGAAGCCGAAATGTGTACAACAGTAATAGTTGATTGAATAGTTTTGATCTTTTGGAGCTTGTTAAGTATTTGATCATCAGTAGACAAATGAGAAATGGAAGTCCAACGTGCAATACGAATATTTGCTTCCTGGACAGAGTCATCCAAATATTGAAGGATTTCTCTTCCATCATGGCTGTCCTCATAGATGATATTTATAGTCCTCCACTGATACGATTTTAGTATAGCTGCTATACCCCTAAATTGAGAGGTATCATCTTGTTTTATTTGAACAAGGAAAGGGAATTCCGAAGAAGATGAAAGGGTAGAAGAGAAAGAAAACATTGGTATTCTGGCCTTGTCCCATAATATTGCCGTGAACTTTGTTTCCAAGTATGTTTCTGGTCCAATGATTGCATGCACGTTCACATTTTCCAGAAGATGAAGAGCTGCAACAGCGAAAAGCACGTAGGTATAATTCCCAGCTCCCCAATAAAAGAACTTTAAATTTCCTTTCATCTCTTTTGCTTGAACTTTAGCAATTTCTTGTCATGCAGTATCCCTTTTGTGCACAATTTGAGTAAAATTTGTAACTTGTTATAAGAACTCCACGTTCATTACAAAGTAATCCCTTTATCATTGTTTCTCAAACTAAGGTGAAGGTGTTGAATAGAGTGGAAGGAAAAGATTCTGTATTCATATGTATGGAAACTAATTATTCTTGGTTTGTATCCTGAGGTCCTTCCTTCTCTTTTACTTCCACTTTCTTACTTCTCTATTTTTTCCTGGATATAAACATTTTCTGAAGTAAAGATTCTACATAACTCTCCCATGGTATCTTACTTGACCTTAGTCCTTAGCTTACCAATTTGCGGAAAATTCAGTGATAGATTCTTGAAGAAATTAATATAAATTACTACTATGAGATTTTCACGGGTTGCAACAGTTCTGCAGTGTGTCTGATTGTAATAGTAGTATGTGTTTGACTCTCAGATTAGTACAATTTTACATGAACCCGGGGTGTGCGTCTATGATGGGTGATTGAATATGGAGGCGCTGGGCCAGCGCCAAGCATCAGAAGAGAAACTACGAAGTACAGCCAAGAAGGGAAAGTACTGACCTGCTGAAATAGCACGCACGGGATCCCCTTTGGTGTCCCGCGAGTGCAGAGCTATTCGTGTTTTATATCGAGCATTTGAAGCATAAAAATCAGCGAGTGCCATTGTAACGCAGCTATAAATAGTCTTCCCCGTCTGGGATCCCATATCAAGAATTACTCCGACTTTGAACTCATAGTCAACAGCCCCAGGGCTGTCACTGAAAGATGAATCGCCAACATCTGCATATAACTTACAAGTTATAAGGCTGACGAGTAGCATCAGATACGGGATTGTGGCCCTGTTTTTTGGCTTCTTTTCCATTTATCAGCGGTGAAGTGCTTGCTAGCTTTGCAATGGGAGATTCTCAAACTTTGATGAAGTATTGTAAAGAAAATGTATGGTCACCTAAGGGGAAACTGGCGGGGTCCGTTGGAATTGATGGGAAAGGTCTTGGTAGAATACAAAAACACACCGTTCTTCATTATTGTTTGTCTCTTTAGACGACTCGTAGCAGACTTCTGCACTACTTTTCTGACTTCGGTTTTCGGTCAGACACAAATGCACAAATGCTATAAAAAACGAATGCACAAATGTACTCCGTCGTAATATATATAAAGCATAAAGCGTGAGAAATTATTTTTATTATTTTAAATTATAAATTATTGTAAATTTTTTAATAAAATTTTAAAATTATTTTTATATTTTTATTTTTATTTATTATTTTCTTTCTATTTTTTTCTATTTTATCTTTTTTCTTGTTTCTAAAATATTTAAATAGAGATATTTTAAAAAGAAAAAATATAAAGTCATTTTATTTTTAAAAATCTTAATATGTGTAAAATTAAATCAAATGACTTATATTATGAAACAAAAAAAAGTGTTAAAATTGAATTATTTGGTCAAATAAAAAAAATGGGATCGATTTCAATCCAATCTTGAATAAATTTGAGCCGGTACACACCTGGTCTGAGTTCAAAGTCATTCTTGTCACCGTCCAAATTTGAACCAGGACAACCATTACAATTGGCATCTATGGAATTGAATAAATTGGATTTGTTTTTTGCTTTTTAAAATAAATCTTGAGACGAAATAAATTTTAGAATCTGAATTTAGGTGTAAGTTACTAAGTTCCATCTTTATTAAAGTATATTGCTATCCAAAATTACTTTTGGATAAGAAGATTAATTTTTATCGAAATATATTTCTAAAATTGCACTCACATCATTCCATCTAAATAATTAAGAGGTAACTGCAAGGAAAATAGTTTTATAACTACATAACAGACAATATAAATAAAGTGAAGACAAAATAAATAAAGTTAAGAGGTAATTCGAATTGGAGCCGATTAACTATTGATTCCGAAGGAATTAGAGTTTCATCTCATTTTTATTTCCATTCAAGGGTTCTTATATATATCTACGCTCCTTTGAGACTTTGAAAAATAAAAAATATTGTAATTTAAACTACTAAATATTTTTAATCAAATTACTGAATATTTTTAAATTTTACGAAGTATGAAAGAGATATAGAGTGTTTTTATATATACACACATAAAAAATTTTGGATTACTTTGATATTTAAGAAGGTATGATTTTATTTAAAAATTGAAGATAAAAAATGAAATAGAATTTAAAAAATAAAAGTAAGAGAACAATTTTTTTAGATGTAAGATTTAAAAGTAATTTGAATTAATTTCAGTAAATCTTTTGTCTTTTTATGTATTTGGCAATTAAGTATACAAATTTTAAATTTTGATGATTAAATTGCTAAAGTTTTCATTTTGTCAATTGAGAATTTAAAATTTTAATTTTGACAATTAAGTATTCACTTTACAATTTTGTCAATTATTAGGTGTCCAATTATCAAAATTAAAATTTTAAATACCAAATTATAAATACGTATAAATATAGATGTTTTTTTAAAAAAATTAATCCTAATCAATTATTACAATTAATTATCACATAAAGGACAATAAAGAACCATGTCATCACAATAATTTAAAGAAGTAAAAGACATAATTGTTTATACAAAAATTTTATGATTATGCTAAAACCTTTTACGCGAAGTGTTTGCAAGCATTTTCTTTTGGAAAAGTGTAAGCAACAACCATGACATGCAACTTAGACCCAAAAGGGCAAAAAAAATAAAAAAATAAAAAAATACAGAGCTAAATTAGTGACTTGATCGCAACTGGGGGAGACTTGAAGCAGCCAAGTCCAGGTCTTGCTCCCCATTCTCTACGCTAACTGGTTCGATACCCTATTTTGATTTCTTGCAACGAGCAACCTTAACAGCAAAGCTAACTCTCCTCCACTCAAGTGTTCGATGATGAAACTGTTGGATTGCAGCTTCTTTTGGAGCATGAAAATGAGGCGTAGTAGAAGGGCCAAAATGAAGGAGACCATACTCACAAAGAATAGGCCTCCAAAATTACCAACGCTCAAGCTATTTGGAGTGCTGGAAGTGGCATTGTCGGGCATGAATGTCAATTGACTCCTAAACCATGCCTTCTCCATCTGTGCAAGCTCTCCTTCCTCCCTCAGTTTCATTATTGCACGAGATACATCGGAAACCAGAGGCGAACCCTTCTGAAAGACCTGTGTATAACAAAGTTAAAGCGATGAAATTGGTGCAAGAGTAGAAACAAATTAAAGTTGTATCTGGTGACTACATGGGCGGTTGTGTACTCACGAAGCCAAATCCAGCCGTGGACATGGAGGAGGTAACCATGGCATAATCAGCACCATATTTGGCGAGAAAGATCTTGATGAATGGCATCTCATCAATGATAGCAGAGACGCCACCATTCTTGCTTCCTCTCGATAAAGCATCAACATATTCCTCAGGCGAGCTGTACTGCTGAAGTCGATCGTCTTTAAAATTCAGGTTGCTGGAGATCATGATCAAGCCTAGAAAAGAACCATTTTGAAATCCTATGTACTCCCTAGCTGATGCTAATTGAATTTGTTGGACAGTTAGCATAGAGCTCAAAGTGGCTGTGTAACTTGAAGTCAGTATAGGCACAACAAACAGCCAAACAATCACCACAAATCTTGATAAGTTGCTAGTCAGCTTTTCTCCTACAATTTTCAATCGACAAAAATATTATGCTATTGATTTTAATGGCAGCAGGTATAACTAAGTAACGTATGCATTGGAAAGAACTTACTATGAGCATAGACAAGGGTCGAAAATCCAAACCACAAGATTGTCCCAATTTGATATGCCATTGAACCTTGGAATTCCACATTACTACCATGTTCAATAAACCAAACCACAGATCCCAGTAGAACAAAGAAGGCAGCACTTGTAAGCCATAGTTTAGCTTGAAGTGGCTTTAAGAAAACCCATATGCCGTTATTTTCACGCTTTGTTACTGTCCCGACTCCTAAATCAGAATAAGGCATTGTGAAGTCCACGTACAAAGGTCTGTTTGATGTTATTGTTACGTCTCCCACAGCAGCATCATATTTCTGAAGTGTGTAAGAAGTGCAACATGCAACAAGTTAAGAGAAGGTTTTGTTCAAAGGAATCTTACATGTCGAAAAATTTAACGTGTAGAAGAAAGGCGTCTGCATAGTATTATAAAGAAATTTACTGGATGCATGTAATTATCACTGCAGCAGAGGAGGTGAAAATGGTCGCGTGCACACAGTAGAAATATATATCATATTATACATTCCTAGAAAGATTAGAGAAAAGAAATTAGTACCTGAAGATAGACTTGGTCAATAAAGTCTGTATAACTTCCGAGATTTACCCATTTACATCTATAAATGGGATGAACTCGTAAGGTACCTCGTAGTCTAAGAACTTAATAGCAGCCTTAAATACATCTATGCAGAAGCCCGTAACGCTGGTCTCTTTGGTTTGAGGATCACGATGAACGTGCACTAATTCCTTGAATCCTTGATTGTTCACTACACCAATTCTTAGCTTCGTTCCACTGGTTAGCCTAAACCAACCTTTCGGAACAGTTGTGGAAACCCCCGGCCATACAACAGCTTCAAGGCCCCTTCTTGTAGAGGGATGCCTATCCGTAACTAATGGAACTTCCATTTCTTTAACTATGCCGTCCTTTGGTGTCCAAAATCCAACCCTTCTGCCTCCTTTGCCCAAGACATTCAATATAACATATGATTCAGAATGTAGTTTGCCATTCAAGAATTGAAATTCACCGCTTAAACCTCTAAATTTTGTCCCTGCTATGTCACTAAGAAGTCTTTGACCCCTGTAAATGTTCTCCGTCGGAATTAATCCAGTGCTTTGGTTTGCCGTTGCATCTGGAAGCTCAATCCCAACCCTTTCAATGGATTCTGCCAATGCCCACAAGGTATTATATGCCCAAATACCTAACACATCATGCTCCCTGATAAATTCCATAGAGGGATGCTCGCCATGGAACTTCTTTCTCCATCTCAAGCTGATGTTTCGTAATCTGCTTGATGCGGGAATGTAGGCTTTGAAACCCAAAGCCCCTTGCATTGACTCAATCACTTCAGAATCCAGCGTGTGCAAGAAATTCATGGTCCTGTCGGTGATAATCCAAGCAGACCCTTCTTTCACCATTCCTAGCCTTTTTGCAATTGGAAATAGGCGAGACGAAACTGACAGTGACACATGGAGAAGGGTAATTGCATTTGTTGCTAGAAACATGGTACCTACGAGTACAGACAGACAACTCAATTGAATTGAACAAGCATACTCGACAAGGGCTCTAACAATTGCAATTATCAAATATCAACAATGTCGGCAAGGCCACACAGTCTAAACGTAATGTATCTAGACAGAATTCAAACTTCATAAATAAGTCAGTAGTATATTTGAGAGACTTACTCGTGGTTCTACCAAAACGTACCAGGTGCCGGCACTCCTCTGGACAAGCTGCGCCGCAACGTACTGTACTGCTGACCGAATCACCAGTTCAATACTGGTTTGCTTTCAAGAAGTTATTCGCTCTATTCTGGTGCGATGGGTACAGCGACTTTTCTTGCAGGATAAGACGGTTTCAAATCACTGTTGACGCACACCAACTGTGACCACCTCGAAAATCCCCTCAGTTCACCAGTCCCGATAAGCAAAAAATTATGGATCGTGGAGAGAATCGAAGAGGCGAATTTTCTCGCAGGAAGCAAAAAGCACGAAAAAAGGATTAACCCTAATGGTGGCTCTGCTCCCTCTTTTAATTTCGCCTTAGAAAAAATTAAAATCCAATTCGGATTAGGAAAACCCTAATTCCTTATCAGATTTTTTTTTTCTATTCTTTTTCAAGTTAGAGTTAATTGGGCTAAACAAAAATAGAGAATCGTGAAAACATGGGCCAAGCCCAAGCCAGGCCGGGCGGGCGGCGCGCGCATGTGGCATCCTCCATACCTTGGGTTTTTCTATTAAGTCTATAGAAAAACCTTTCAGTATATAAAGGTTTTCACACTCCTCTATTTTTCTTATGT